>OY744531.1:98947122-99057122 GCA_963556195.1 Sepiola atlantica
ATTTAGATATATTTTTTAAACCATTGTTTCGTAATAGTTTTTTTTTAACCATAACAATGGTGGTGTAAAATAAATAAAATTTGTCAGGAGAAGTATATTCTCGAAAGCTAAGATTAAAATAAAATTTATTTATTTTACACCATCATAGTTATGGTGTTTTCAAAATATATATATATATATATATATATATATATATATATATATATATATATATAAAGGAGATTGTAGTTTGCTTGAAGCATTGCTGGTAAATATAAGTGCAGATTAGTCGTCCGAGGCTATAGCAATGCGATGTAGTTGCCGTAAGATGGAAAAAGTGAAAAGAAATAAACGAAGAGAGAAAGTGAAACTCAAAACGATTTATTAATAATTTCACGAAAAACTGATTAAATACCAGAATAGTAAATACTGTCTGGTGAATAAAAGTTCGGCAAAGGGTAGTCTTGAATTTTCGAAAGAAAAACTTTCATTTTCAAAAGACAACAATAAAAGACCGAGTGGGTCGAAAAAACGGGAAAAACCGGCGTCAAACCATTGAAATACCCTATTTATTTCTTTTCACTTTTTCCATCTCACGGCAACTACATCGCATTGCTACAGCCTCGGACGACTAATCTGCATATATATATATATATATATATATATATATATATATATATATATATATATATATATATATATATAATGGATTCAATGACATAATAAAATGAGAAATTAATCAGATTTTATTAGAGTTCGAAAACAAGGAGTGATATTAAACCATTGTGGTATCACTTCTTGTTTTTCAACTTTAATAAAATCTGATTTATTTCTCATTTCATTATGTCATTCAATCGATTAATATTATTGAGATTTGTTTTTATCTTGACAGTCTACTAGTTAAAGATATTATTTATATCTTTAAAGTGTCATCTTACTCTCTCTCTCTCTCTCTCTCTCTCTCTCTATATATATATATATATATATATATATATATATATATATATATATATATATATATATATATATATATATATATATATATATGGGAAATCAAAAAGGAAGGACAAAGAGATATGTTTTATATATTCATCAACGTTTCGCTCAGGACCACGTATAGTCTCCCTCTCTCTCTATATATATATGTATACATAGAGAGAGAGAGAGAGAGAGAGAGAGAGAGAGAGAGAGAGAGAGAGAGAGAGAGAGAGAGCGAGAGCGCGAGTGAGTGAGTGAGAGAGAGAGAGAGAGAATTCGATACTTCGAACGGTTCGAACAAATAGGTGTTTCGTTCTGGTTTGTACGAATTAATTGATCCGGAAAGACTTTTCAATTTACTTTTATTTTCAATCTGCTGCTTTGTCATAACTCACGCAACAACTCCTCTCTGGGGACGATCACCAATAAGCTACGTCGATACACCAGCGAACGTTACCTGATCCTGCCTTTCCCTTGGCTAATAGCTCTTTACAAATGGATGACCTAATCATATTCATTATATAATCTATCTATCTATATCAATTGTCCGAATAATTAACAATCGATAATATACTATTCAAAAGTTATGTGATTTTAGAAGTGTGTCTGTACGAACGCGAATAGAAACATCTGATTGGTTGACAAAAAAGGAATAGGCAGAGTACACATTTTTAAGGCAGTAGGTTTTTTTCTATGATGCCAATACCCGAGTTTTAATCGCACGCAATTCTAAAGGATTTTTACGCGGATACGTGTTTTATATATTTAAATAAAGTAACATAATTTGTTATTTTTTTAAGATTACATAAATATTTTTTAAACTAAGTGACATTCTTGTTTTCTTTTTTTCTTTTTTTTTTTTGATAATCGACTAGAAATTAAATATAAAGGTTTTCGGCATTAGTTCAAAGTGAATTATTTTTGCTCAAAAACATACTTTCTACTGCATTTTGGCCATAAAAATAGCAATACATAAATACATTCATCGTGGTTACTTGCTCTCTTATGTAAATACTAAGTGATGTATTTTTTCCATGAAATTTCACAAACGTTTAACTTCGTACTAGCTAATTCAATTAATAAGTTAATTATACAACGATACCGAAATAATTAGATTAAACTTAATTAAATACTTTTAATCTTTTAAATCCTATTTTTCAAAGCGTTTCCAAAAGAGGCGAGGGTCCGTGGTTACATTGATTGCGTACTGGCCAATCAAGTCAAAGATTATGGGTTCGATATAAGGCGATCCATAATACAGGCCTGGCAAACATGCAACTGGGGTCCATGACTGGGGGCGGACATGTGAAAACCAAAATTACTACTAAATAATAATTACCGAGAAAAATTTTAGTAAGAAATTTCTTAGTAATATCCAGTAATTATCAACTATACGTATTATTAGGAAGCATCTAACAATTATTGATTCATTTCCATCAAATCAACTGTAAAAAGTACAAAAATATAAAATAACTAAATTCACAAAAAATCGCTTTATTCATCATAGACACATTTTTGATATTTCAACAATCATGAATAAATCTGTTTATATTGACTAATTGATTACAAAAAATATGACATAATCATGGACGGCAGCACCGGGGGGTCAGGGGGACTCAAGCACCCCCCCCCACACACACACTTTTTGACTTGCCCCACCCCCACTTTACGGTCATTAATAATGAAGTTATATATGCATGTGGTTAACCGCCCCCTCCCCACTTTTTAGGAGAGCCCCCCCCCCACTTTTATAACTGTCCCGCCGGTCCTGTAATACGATCAGAAAGCAAATTCAACATTTTACAAAATCAAAGACTTTATGAACAAAATAATGTTCGGAAAAACAATTTTGATAATTGCTACAAAGTTTGTGATGTTTGTTACATATACAATTTGTTTTTACAGAAGATGAAGAAAATGCTTATTTCTTCATGATACACAGTCTTAATAATAAAATCAACTCACATTAACAAAAACATAAAACCAATAAAATATATGCAAAAAGGAGAGAAATGTAAAACATATCTGATAACTGCTTGACAAATTATGCATTATCAATTCTGATTATTTGTTTCATGAAAATTGTATAAACATTTTTATTTTATAAATAATATTTTAAGATAATTTCAAAACTTTTAGGATCTTGAATTGAATTAGGTGAATAAAACAAACATTTTTTTAAATATATTGGATAATATAAATCTATGTCTATTTTCATATTAAAACGATGCATATCAGAAACTGAGATAAGATTTTACTTATGATAATCATTTTTTTGAAGGGAGGGGATCAATCAAGTAAAATTAAATTAACAAGTTTAAATACTTTTTAAGTTTCAATTGTACTATAGAGACTGTTGAATTGTATTGCCTTTTTCGTTCGGTATTCGTCCAAATGTTGGATAAAATTGATTTTTTATTTGGTCTGAAATGGTACTTTTGTCCTGACATAAAAAAATAAAAAAATATTTTTTAACAAGCTCTTTGTTAGTTTTTTAGCAACAATAACTCTTGTTTGATTATTAAATAATGGGAGATACTTATGCTCTTTACTGTTACTTAATTCTGAAAAAAGGAGATTCTACTTTCTTTAGGTGATTACGTGTGAACACCCTTAAAAATCTGGTGGAACATAGAAAAAAACAAGCAAACAATTATTTAATAATTTAGAGTGTGGATCGTTTCGTCCATACAATTAACGTAAAATGATCTCTAAATTCCTCACAATTCTAGTTTTCTTTTAAGCAGTTAACTAAAATTCACCAAGAAGCCTAAGTCCGAGTGACAAGGTCGTAAAACCACATGTAATCACCTAAAAAAGTAGAACTATTCACCCCCACCCCTAAAAAAACGCACAAGATTTATCTCTCATAGCAAAAAAAATGGTTGCCTTAAAACGCTAAAATGGCCAGGAAATGGGGGAAATCATTTTACGTTAAATTTATATGTGAAACTGATCCCTCACTATAAATTCTAGAAATTGTTATTTTTCTGTTTTACTGTATGACAGCTCTTCAGTGTAGCTAGGCAAGCAAGCGAAAGTCGAAACCCAACTGTTTTGACAATAGATGGACGTTTCAGTCGTTTTTTCTTTGCCTTTTTTCTAATGAATCGCCACTTACCAAGGCTAAAAGCCACTCGAGGATAAAGGTTACTTAGATGGACAGATTGTCAGTTGAATTATGAAGAATATTGTAGAAATGGTTTGAAAATAATCAATTGAATGAATAAAATTGGATTGCTTACGCGAGCAGTTGACATTGTATTTGAAGGTCAGTATGTTGTAGCCTGCAGGAAAGCAATCCCGTCGTAACCTGTTCTACGTCTGTTAATCTGCACCCTTGAGTCATGCGTAAAGTCATAAGAAAATCAAAACCGTTTTTCAGTATTTTCCATTCATCAATGCATTTTATTTAACAAGCATTGAAATCCCATAATAGTAATAAAAAAAAGTCCTTCAAAAGACCTTATATATCACACTCCGTTGTCCTTGGCTTTTGGCTGGGATCAAAGTGTAATATCTGTTCTGATACTAGACTTCATCTGTTCTGTCATCGGTCAGTTTAGGATAGATCTTTTTAGACTGAGGCAATTTTTATTTTTGCCTAAATCCAGAATGCCTCTTTTGGGGGAAATTGATTTTCCCCACATTAAAAAGCGACCTGGGTAGACAAATTAATAGGGCTTTCTATATGACATGTTACGCCATTTTTTTCTAAGATGGCGACCACGCAGGTTAGATTTTAATTTTGTAAACAAGAAGAAGCTACATCTGTTTAATAAAGAGGGAAAGTTAGTAATAAAAAGCCACAGTTGGCTGCTTTAGGTATTTCAACACGAACGGTGCGAATGGGTGCGTTATCTTGGAATAAGAGCACACCTGGCATCAGCTTCCGTTTCCGTTTTCAACTTGTCTTAATTCCAATACGTAGCACTCAGTAGCAGGCAGCGCTTTGATGATGTCCCATGATGCTCTGATGATGTCTGGGACCAACGCCTTGATTGGATGCCCCAAAGTATCAAGTACAAGTCTTAGTACTGGGAAATATTATGAGAAAGGGAGATAGTTTGAATATGATTGGATGCCCCAAACACTAAACTATAAGTCCTAGTACTGAGAATATTATGAGAAAGGGAGATAGTTTGAATATGATTGGATGCCCCAAAGACTAAAGTATAAGTCCTAGTACTGAGAAATAGTATGAGAAAGGGAGATAGTTTGAATATGATTGTATGCCCCAAAGACTCAAGTATAAGTCCTAGTACTGAGAAATATTATGAGAAAGGGAGATAGTTTGAATATGATTGGATGCCCCAAACACTCAAGTATAAATCCTAGTACTGAAAAATATCACGAGAAAGGGAGATAGTTTTAATATGATTGGATACCCCAAAGACTACAGTATAAGTCCTAGTACTGAAAAATATCATGAGAAAGGGATATAGTTTGAATATGATTGGATGCCTCAAAGACTCAAGTATAAGTCCTAGTACTGAGAAATATTATGAGAAAGGGAGATAGTTTGAATATGATTGTGATGCCCCAAAGACTCAAGTATAAGTCCTAGTACTGAGAATATTATGAGAAAATTGGAGATAGTTTGAATATGATTGGATGCCCCAAAGACTCAATCATAAGTCTAACTACTGAGAAATATTATGAGAAAGGGAGATAGTTTGAATATGATTGGATGCCCCAAACACTCAAGTATAAATCCTAGTACTGAAAAATATCACGAGAAAGGGAGATAGTTTTAATATGATTGGATACCCCAAAGACTACAGTATAAGTCCTAGTACTGAAAAATATCATGAGAAAGGGATATAGTTTGAATATGATTGGATGCCTCAAAGACTCAAGTATAAGTCCTAGTACTGAGAAATATTATGAGAAAGGGAGATAGTTTGAATATGATTTTGATGCCCCAAAGACTCAAGTATAAGTCCTAGTACTGAGAATATTATGAGAAAATTGGAGATAGTTTGAATATGATTGGATGCCCCAAAGACTCAATCATAAGTCTAACTACTGAGAAATATTATGAGAAAGGGAGATAGTTTGAATATGATTGGATGCCCCAAACACTCAAGTATAAATCCTAGTACTGAAAAATATCACGAGAAAGGGAGATAGTTTTAATATGATTGGATACCCCAAAGACTACAGTATAAGTCCTAGTACTGAAAAATATCATGAGAAAGGGATATAGTTTGAATATGATTGGATGCCTCAAAGACTCAAGTATAAGTCCTAGTACTGAGAAATATTATGAGAAAGGGAGATAGTTTGAATATGGTTGTGATGCCCCAAAGACTCAAGTATAAGTCCTAGTACTGAGAATATTATGAGAAAATTGGAGATAGTTTGAATATGATTGGATGCCCCAAAGACTCAATCATAAGTCTAACTACTGAGAAATATTATGAGAAAGGGAGATAGTTTGAATATGATGGGATGCCCCAAAGACTCAAGTATAAGTCCTAGTACTGAGAAATATCATGAGAAATGGGAAATGAAAAGGAAAACCCAAAAAGGATGTTTTTTTTATATATATTCATCAACGTTTCGTCATTATTTGTAAGACTTCATCAGGATGATAATTTTAAGAAAAATGTCATGCAAGTACGTGAAAATATTGGGTTGACATGATGGGTTGATGAGAAAAAGTAGTAGCCACTACTGGGTGCGGAGGACCGAGGCCTGGGCTTAGTGAAGTCAGTAGCATGGAATGAGATTAATGAGGATGGTTTCTGAGTGAAAAAGTGGAGGGGTGGGGGTGAACGGAAATAATGTGGATGGCTGTGAGTGAAGAAGTGGAGGGGTGGGGAAAGAGGGGGGGTCTGTGATTTTGGTGTGTGGGTAATGTCATGGTTTTAGATACATCTTATTTCTATATATATAATGTTGACTCAGCGGACAAATACAGAAAGCTTAGTCACATAGTGTTCTACGAAAGAGGGCGGAACATCGCTTTACGCTGTACGCCTGCTGTTACTGCTTCTTATAAAAAATTTCCTTCTTTCTTCTAACTGTTGTAATAATACTAATAAATATGTTAAATAAATATTTATTATTATTACCTACAGATACCGGTTTTTCATGCTTATACAATCGCACATTTGTTACTAAGCAGGAAAGGCACCTGCACACATTTTACGCGCCTGTGCTGCTAAGTTACACATTGTAAATGTGCGATCAGTCGAACTACAGGTGGTCCATCACATTTTATGTGAATAGCGGATTTGCCTGTTAAACTAGTATCTTCTTTTTTGTGTTTATAGTTTATATGTGAAATTGTCAAATTCTTGAGTTTCCTGTTCGAGGGCTGTAAAACACTGCCTTTCAGTGACAGGTTTAAGATAGATTTCTAATTTACATATACAAAGACATAGACGCACTAGCTATCTAGATATTTGTTGGTGTTGTTGGGGGAATAGAAATCCAATATAGTACTTGATTATTCGGTGCTTTGTTACATTAGGACCCGAGCTAACTTTGACCCCGTCATTAGAGTTACGGTTAGGGTAAGGGTTAGGGTTAGGATCAAAGTGAGGGTTATGGTTATCTATTTATCTACCTATCTATCTATCTACATATCTATCTATCTATCTACATATCTATCTATATATCTATCTACCTATCAACTATCTACATATCTATCTATCTATCTATCTATCTATCTATCTATCTATATATATATATATATATATATATATATATATATATATATATATATATATATATATATATATATATATACTAATCTATCTATCTATCTATCTATTAATCTATCTATCTATCTACCTATCTATCTATCTATCTATCTATCTATCTATCTATCTATCTATCAATATACTACTAAAACTCTGTTTGTTATATTGTTTGTTTAAGGGACTATAGGATTATCGTGCGCTTTACATCTATAAAAATACGACGTTTCATGTTATTTCATTTACTAGCGGGGACCCGTGCCCTAGCGCGTGCGTTGTCTGAATGACGTCATAAAACGATGACATAACAAAGGGATGACGTCATTCATTTAAATAGATTTGGAAGAGACCTGGCAAATCCTTTATAACACAACAAAGGAAGATATCGAAACGGAATGACGTCATCCACTAAAACAGATGTAAGAAATCGGGAAGATCCTTTCTGAGGTCACAAAGATATGACGTCACAAAGGGATGACCTCATGCACTAAAACAGGTTGCAGAAATCGGAAAAATCTGTGGAAATAGCAAAACGATGACATCATTCGTTATGACAGAGATTCTTAGTGTCACGGGTCGTCTATGGGGACAGTGACTGCATATGTATAATAGGCAAAGAATCTAGACACGAAGGCTGTAGTGTACTATTGATCTTATTTTTTATGTTGCTTGTTTGTCTCTATGCACAATAGATGACGTCACAAAAGAATGCCGTCACTAAAGGATGATGGAGAGAGATGGGAGATATCGCGCACAGTTGATATCACTAACGGATGCTGCCACCCATCAAACCAGAGAGAGGAGGTAGAAGAGATTCTTTATGGCATTTTATCTAGATGCAACTTGACCGGAAGTGGCACGGGTCGTCGACGAGATTTACCTCTTGACCCCTGGGGGTCAAGTATACCACTAAAAGTCTGTGGATGTTGGTTGTTTGTTTGCTTGCCTTATTCTGTGTGCACTGGATGACGTTACAAAACGATGACTCCATCCTTTAAAACACAAAGATAGAGGGGAAATAGATTCTGTTTTAATAGATGACGTCATCTTTTAGTGACGTCATCTATTATGCACGGATAGAAACAAACGAGCAACTAAGTTCATAGTTTATCATTTTATGACTTCGTCAAAGTCATAAAATGATAACCTATGAACTTACTTGCTCGCTTGTTTCTACCCGTACATAGCAGATGACGTCACTAAAAGATGACGTCATCTATTAAAACAGAGTGAGAAGGCGAGATCTTTTATGACGTTTTATCTCGACGATCCGTGACCCGATGACGAACAGTCTAGATCCTCGGGGATCTCGTATATAACAAATATGAAATTCGTGTGTGTATTTTGATTTGCTAACGAATTCTTCCTAGGGTCGTAGAGATAGAACCATCATACCATATATATTATGAAACGACATTACCCATGGTAAGGGGGTACAGGATTATCATGCGCTTAACATCTATAAAAAATACGGGGTTTCATTTTAGTTTATTTACTAGAAGGACCTGTGCACGTGCGTTGCCTGGTAAAATCAAGGGACCCAGTTAACTCCTGTCCTTAACCCTGAACGCCATATAAATGTTTTACGTGATGTTTTAGCTAATAGTAAACATCAATTGCAGTGTTCTTTAAATACTACACTTGTAAGTAACATTTAATCGTTAGAATTAGTTCTCAACTAAGAAAGAGCAACGTACTTACGTGGAAACGTGGAAGATTATTTTAAAGTAATTATGTCTATACACAAACCTTGAATAAAAATTTAACATTTGATAAGGAAAAAAAGAAAATACATGCCAAAAGTCAATGTATAGTCTGCGGGACTCTCACAATTCAATGTATAGTCTGCGGGACTGTGAAAAGTCAATGTATAGTCTGCGGGACTTTCACAAGTCAATGTATAGTCTGTGGGACCGTTAAACGTCAATGTATAGTCTGTAGAACTGTCAAACGTCAATGTATAGTCTGCGGGGCCGTTAAAAGTCAATGTATAGTCTGCGGGACCGTTAAAAGCCAATGTATAGTCTGCGGGACCGTCAAAAGTCAATGTATAGTCTGCGGGACTGTCAAAAGTCAATGTATAGTCTGCGGGACCGTTAAAAGTCAATGTATAGTCTGTGGGACTGTCAAAAGTCAATGTATAGTCTGCGGGACTGTCAAAAGTCAATGTATAGTCTGTGGGACTGTCAAAAGTCAATGTATAGTCTGCGGGACTGTCAAAAGTCAATGTATAGTCTGCAGGACTGTTAAAAGTCAATTTCTGCCCAAAATTATCTTCTTCTTCTTCCCCTTTTTTAATATTTCTTTCTTTATTTCTTTCTGCTGTTTATTACACGTGACTGTTTTTTCCAGTTGCGTTATCTGTATAAATCGACGTTCAAAAGTCAACTGTTGATTTTGCTCTCTTTCTTCTTCTTCTTTTTCTTCTTCTTCTTCTTCTTCTTCTTCTTCTGCTTCTTCTCCTTCTTCTTCTTCTTCTTCTTTTTCTTCTTCTTCTTCTTCGTCTGCTTCTTCTTCTTCGTCTGCTTCTTCTTCCCCTTCTTTAACATTGCTTTCCTTCTTTCTCCCTCTCTACTGTTTATTACACGTGACTATTTTTTGCCAATTGCATTCTTTGTATAAATTTGATAACTTTTCCGTTTTTAATTAAAGTTTGCCCACCGATCGAGAATGATCGTATTTTAAACGACCGAAATATAACATGAGTTTTTGAGTTTATTTTTGATAGTTGTTGATTTGCTTATCCTTTATTCCATTTTTATTTTTACATATCGTCTGAAACATTGTTTCTCTTTTTCCTCATATATATGTGTGTGTGTGTATGTGTGTGTGTGTGTGTGTGTGTGTGTGTGTGTGTGTGTGTGCGTGCGTGCTTGACGTACTGGTTGGATCACAATCACTGCAACTATCTATTCTACGTTTATTTCGTTCGAAATTCCATAAACTGTGGGATATCTGTTAAGACATGCTTATAAATAAAAGGCTGTGTTACTTCTATTATTAATATACATCGAGAGAGACATAAAGAGTGTCTTTCTCTGAATGGTGGCAGACATTTAATATAATCAGCGTAGAGTAAAACTAACTTTGGCAAACCTAGACAATGATCGAACCCTCGATTATATTGTCTGTAGTCTGACGTTTATTTACTCCTCGCGGAGTTAGGCACAAGGCCAGTTTTATCTTACTCCCACCAGTAAGATGTGACCCAAGATCGGGTCGAGCAAGTGGGGTTAAAAGCCAGCGCTCGAGAGGTGAGCACTCTGGCCATTTAAAAATTGCCTGGGCAGCCCCGTCGGCATTCCCCGGTAGGGGCGCCTCAGACAGTAAGCAATAAACTTACTCCTCCCCAAAGAGGGGAGGCGAAGCCTGGGAGGGTGGACCTCCTAGAACTGCACAGGACAGGCGTGCAGTATCCATCGGAACAGATACTACACTTTGATCTTAGCCAAAAAGCCAACCACGTAGGAAGTAGAAAAATACAAAGACAACGTCTTTACTATCGCCAGTAAAAAAACAATTAAAAACAATCTACGTAACTTAATATATTTAGGTAATAAAAAATCGTGAATATTCCGAGCAAGGTGTCATGGTCTGGTAGTAAGACTACAGACTATATAATCGAATGTTCGATCGTTGTCTAGGTTAGCCATGCTGATGTCGACTGATTGCCAGAAACACGATTAAATTACTTATATGTACGTACAAATTAATTAATATATATATATATCAAATAAAGTTCGTTTTTTTCGTAAGCATCGGAGCTATTTGTTTACACCAGCAAGGACAGGACAATCCCATAAGATCAGGATTTCCAGATACATTGATAAGGCCAATTTTATTTGGAGAAATATTTGTAATTACTATAAACTAAAAATGAAAGTTTATAAAAAAATTTTTTTTTAATCTGTTACGAGTTTTCTTTTAAAAATTAATATCGGATTTTAAACATGCTTTGAAGGTATTTTACCTCATTCCTTATTCTTAATATATATATATATATATATATATATATATATATATATATATATATATATATATATATATACATATATAAAATAATGACACGTCCTATTAAGGCAATATTCTGTATACTCTTTGCTACTTAGGAAGTGGAAAAATACAAAAACAAAGCCGTTACTATCGCCAGTAAAAAACAATAACAAACTACGTAACTTAATACATCAAATATAAAATATAAAATATAAAATATAAAATATAAAATATAAAATATAAAAAACATAAAATATAAAATGGAATGAAATAAAATTAAAATATAAATTATACATTCATTGGGGATAGAGGAAATGAAAGGAAAGGGAAAGTCGGTGGGAGGGAGAAGGGAAAAGGAAGTCAAAAAATACACAGCTAATGTCTGAATGTGTGATGGCTGTTTAAGACGCGTCGATATCAGCTTAATGTTTCACTTTTTTGTTTCATTTTACTTCAGTTGAAGTTCTCAGAAATCAAGGGGCCTCTACCTGGGGCTAACACTTGATCCCTATATGAGATACACAGATATTCGAATACTCTATTAAATTTCTCTTTTATCTCTCAAACGTTGAGTTAGTAAAGAAGTTACGAACATTAATTTTAATTTTCCTCTCCCCAATTGACCAGTTGATAATGTTATAATATATCTTTCTTTTGGTCTCTTGGTCTTACCGGATTCCAGGACCAGAATTCATCTGGTCTGGTGGAGTATCCAGTTAAGAGTAGTTACTTGAGGTAACATTACTTAGAGAAGGTGCCCTATTCCTCGTATGAGCTAATGCCAAATGGAACTTATTTGGGCTTCGAATACTATATTATTTTGAATATTTGGTCAGGGTTTACTTGTAGGAGTAAGTATCCCCATGTAAGGTCGTCCTGACAAACCCCTGTACAGAGAGACCGAAGACACTTGAGGATGGTGTCTAGTAGGTAATTCAAACTCCCCTTGATGTCATTATGTGTAACTACATATATTCTGTAACTACATTAACCAGAGTACTTATATAAGTATGTTTTAGTTAAAACAAAGGTCGTACGATTATATTGTCCATATAATGTGTTGTGAAGTTGTCCCACAGTAAATAATAAATAAAGGAAGTCAAGTCGAGGGTTGGTTTAACAAGTGTATTAACAAAGTAAGAAACTGACTAGCTCTTGGCTAGACAGTTACAAGACTGTGCTTTGTCTTCAGTGTCTCTGGTGACTCGCACTATTTATAGTGACAACCGGTGTAGTTTCTCCTGTGTAGGAACGGCCGGTGTAACATAATGGAAATATTTTTAAGCACGCCATCAATATACAACAGGTGAAGGTTTCAACTGTGGAATTCCCATGGGTGCCTCTAGTAAGAATATATTATAATACAGTTATACTTTTTGTTTCATTTTACTTCAGTCGAAGTTCTCAGAAATGAAGGAGCCCCTTTCTGGAGCTAACACTTAGTTTCTATATGAGATACATAGATATTCGAATAGTCTATTAAAGTTCTCCTTTAATTGTCAAACGTTGATTTAGTAAAGAAGTTAAGAACATTAATTTGCATCTACCTAATTGACCATTTAACTATGTTATAGTATATCTTTCTTGTTGTCTTTTGATGTTAACGGATTCCAGGGCAATAATTCATCTGGTCTGGTGGATATCCAGCTCAGTGCTGTTACTTAAGATATCATTACTTGGAGAAGGTGCATCATTCCTCGTATGGGCCAATGTATAGCCGTTTCTAGGGGATCTTTTTTAAGCTTCAAATACTATGTTATTTTGAATATTTGGTCAGGATATATATTTGTCGGGTGAAGTATCCTCATGTCAGGTTGTCCTGACAAACCCTTGTACAGAGAAACCGAAGACACTCAAGGATGGTGTCTAGTAGGTAATTCACACTCCCTTATACATATGTGTGTGCGTACATAATTATTGGTCCCCCGATTTATAAAATCGGGGAACTTATGTTTTGAGGCATGTCCGTCCGTCCGTCCATCCGTCCGTCCGTCCGGATTTTTCTCCGCAACCATCCATTGAATTTCTCTGAAATTTTGCATGAAGTTGTAACTTTGGTCAGGTTAGAAAGTGACATTCTCCGATTTTTGTAAAAAAATCTGGTTAGCCCCCCAGGGGGTCAAAAGGCCCCGAAATGGCAAAAAAATGACATTTTTTGCCCAATAACTTTTCATCCATCCATTCAATTTCTCTGAAACTTGGCCAAAATGTGGAGGCAATTGTTCCTAATAGAAAATAAGTATCGCTGACCTTGGAAAAATCTGGTTCGCGTCCCCAGGGGGTCAAAAGCCCCCAAAATAGCAAAAAATGACCCTTTTCTCCCATAACGTTTGATCCATCCATTCAATTTTTCTGAAACTTGGCCAAAATGTAGAGGCAATTGTTTTGGATATAAAATGAGCATCCTTGACCTAAAAAAATTCTGGTTCGCGCCCCCAGAGGGTCAAAGGGGGGTCAAAAAATGCCCCAAATTGCCCAAATTTATTGCATTTTGCACTCGCCACATCGAGTCACATACAGAGGGGGACCACGCACGCGCGGCTTGTTTATCATTAGTTTCTGTAAGTTGCAAGATTAATGACTAATCATATTTCTTTAATAATATGTTACCTATATTATGCCAACCTATGTAAATCGGTTGCCCATGGAAACTACGTTGTTTTTCTTTTTCTTTCATTCATCTTTTTAAGCTTCGTTACTACTACTACTATTACTACTACTACTACTACTACTACTGCTACTACTACTACTCGACCGACCACGCCCATTCTTAACCCACAAAAATCTCTTTACCTACAAACCGCGTAGTCTCACCTGACATTTGTACGCACACGTATGTTTATATGTTTTATTGAAAGCCTTTTTCGTCTTACTCTTTGATCTGCTAAGATGGGGAAAGGCAGGAAAGTAAGTCAAATATGTGTTGCTGTGATGGTTGTTGCTGTTGCAGCTGTTGTTGTTGCTGTTGTTGTTGTTGCTGTTGTTGCTGTTGTTGTTGTTGTTGTTGCTGTTGTTGTTGCTGTTGTTGCTTCTGCAGCTGTTGTTGTTGTTGTTGTGGTGGTGGTGGTGGTGGTGGTGGTGGTGGTGGTGGTGGTGGTGGTGGTAAGCAAGTCAGTCTTCTGCATAGAGCTCACGAAAATCGTGCCTAAGGATTGTCTGGTCTGCATGAAGTCTTTCTCGTTACTCGGAGCTATTCGTTAACCTAAAAGATTGCATGGTTTGATCCCCAACACATAGAGCAACAAGGTTTAACGTTTGCATGCGAAGTCGGGGAGGATTCCCCCCCCCCCAAAAAAAAACACACACACAAATAAATGCCGTAGAAACAACGCTTCCACTGTCCTCATATTAATCTGCGATTCCGCGCCCGACACGCCATTGCTTGCCACATGCAGAGGCAGAAACGACCAGAGGACGACGTATTCTGATGCCGACTTCTCCTAGATTTTCACCATAGCCCTGTTAACCAGATTGCGACACTACACCGCTTGGTGCCAGACCCGTCCGCTATGGGTGGCCATGCCAGTAACCGATGTTCCAGACGGCATAACTGTGACACTATCACGTTGTTATCGCTCCTACCCCGATGATGAAACCTGGGATTTTAATGGGGATGATGCCCTGATTATCGTTCATGAAATTTCTCAGAATAGACTTTCGCAACCGACAGTTTCACAGAAACCCAGAATTCAACAAAAGAGTTTCAGGAGTTCCGAAAAAAATACTAATAGTTTAACCATATGTGAATGCCCGTTGCGTCATGTTAACGCTGTTTTTTTTTATTATTCACTGTCGAAAAATAATACTTTTAGAGGCGGGATTTTGGCGAGCGGAATCCGGTTCAAATTTTTTAAAGCATTTTACAAACGTGCACAAAAGAGAGACATGTAAAAGTCATCACCTAAAAACATAAACAGAACTTATTCGATTTGAAACCTTATCTCTGTTTATATAAAGTTAGGTATGTGTATAGGTTTATATATATATGTATGCACAATATTTACTCCTAAACTAATTAACCGATCATTATAAATTTTACAACACACTTGCTAGGCCTAAGGGTCGTGTGTGGGCCATATATTTAGTTTAATTTATTTTTATGCAAATGGGATAAAAGGGAGGGGGGCTTCATTAAAATTAAGATACATTCGATATTTTGTTAATTTTTATAATATTTATTAGACATCAGTTAATAAATATTAGACATCAGATAATAAATATTAGACATCAGTTAATAAATATTCACCAAGTTTCAGTTTCTTTGGAGTATTTTAAAGGGGGTTAGACGGTATAATATTCCCACAGTTTCGGTTTCTTTGGGGTATTTTGAAGGGGGTTAGAGGGTATAATATGAGCACAACCTCCCATTTGAAATTTCAAATATTTTAGATTTGTATTGAATTTCATCCATAGTCATTAGACACCAATTAAGCAAAATTCCTTTAATTTTACTTTATTTTTAAGACGCCTTCAGCTAAAGCTTTAATTTTTAGACATCATCTAGAATCGAAAGGATGTAATGGATTTTGATCAATATTGGAATAAGGATTCTAAACACAAGGTTTAGTATAATTATATTTTGATTTTAATCTTCGTAAGCGTGCATAAACGCTGTGCAAAACTGTTGCGCCAAAATTTATTTTTTTGTAAAAACAAAATAAAAAGGTGGGGGTTAATGGTGCTCCCAGTGACTTTTTTATATACTAACAAGTTACCGCTTGTCAAGGACCAAAGGCCACTCGAGGATCAGAGTCAATGAGTTGACACTGGTTAAAATCTGATTATTTAAGATGACGGCTAAACAAGAACTTGTTAACATTGGACTTGAAAACGACCATGTTGTAGTCAGCTGGGAAGCAGTCCCGTGGTATAATGTTCCACATACGTGTAGTTCTTGGAAAGAAACTCTGCTCATGGAAATTCCGTTTACTTTTAGGTACACAGAGGGAGAAGGAAAATTATTTACTGCGGTTTTAGCTAGACTAGTTTTTGTTGTGAATGTTTTACAGAAGTGGTGATCAATAGTTTTGGAGCTCAGTCGAGCATTTAACATAAAAAAATAATGATAGAGTAGAGAAAGACTAGCAACCTCTTTTTTTCTGTGAGAAAGAGACAGTGGGTGAGAGAATAGGACATCCCCCACTAGATTTCGAAGCCGTTTTTTTTTTACTTCCACCTAGGCAGTTTACTATCATTTATTCGTTAGTCTAACTGATTTACGGCATATCAACTTGATTTAGGTGATTTGATGTCGAAACAACGCCCATTTAAACGATTCAATGTTTAACGATTAGTGGAACACAAGTTGCTATTGTCTAAATAACTGGTAGAAAATTTCCAGTTCATACCTTTCCCAGTATCAGTATGTAAATAACATCAACGGATACAATAGGCATAATCGAATCTCTAGGTCGCGACGGTATAATTTAGGCCAGTCACCCACCCTCCAATAAAAAAATAGAATTTGTTGAAATCCTACAAAAGTGACGGGAAAAGTATGCGTCGCCATTGTTCGCACTAATATTCGTATAGAATAACGTCTCAATCAGGGAAGTTTTTAAAATAAATATGTAAGAACGAAAACCTATCAAACCGGAAAGTTAAAAAAAGAAATATGTATCATTATGGAAATAGAGTGAAAGATTTATGTTCAAATTCATTTCAGACTATGAGAGAGGGTTGCCTAACTTGCTTTTTGCTTTCTCTCTTTCCCTAAGCACTTGAAATGGTTTCGTCCAGCAGTTATTTTATTCGCTAACTTTCACGTAGCGAGATAGATAAGATCAAAGTGTAGTATCTGTTCCGATGGATACTGCACCCCATAGATTGGTATTGTCTTGGTCTTCGGGGCTTGATTTACGCCGGTCTATGGGTCTGTCCTGTGTAGTTCTAGGAGGTCCACCGTCCCAGGCTTCGCCTCCCCTCTTTGGGGAGGAGTAAGTTTATTGCTTACACAGTCATGTACAAAATCTGCGACACTGGCATGTCAATGTTATCGATCAACAGTTATTATAAACTGAGATCTCATGAGGAAGATTTAGAATCCTATCTTAACCTTAGATCATATTTGGAGAGAACCAAATATAATCTAAGGTTAAGATCGGATTCTAACTCTGCCTGATTAGATCTCAGTTTATAATAACTGTTGATCGATAACATCGACATGCCAGTGTCGCAGATTTTGTACATGTCTGTGTAAATAAAAATAATCATATATAAAAGCTCTATTGGATATTGAGCACTTTTTTATAAACCCGATTGAAATTCTTTGGATTACTACCCTGTGGATGTTTTACCTGGATTATTATTATTATTATTATTATTATTATTATTATTATTACATATATATATATATATATATATATATATATATATATATATATATATATAAATTCATTGGAAGTGAATATTGATTTACTCTTCTCCAGGAGTTAGGCACAAGGCCAGTTTTTATCTTACTCCCACAAGTAAGATGTGACCCAAGGTCGGGTCGGGAAAGTGGGGTTTAAAAATTGTCTGGGCAGCCCCGTCGGCATTACCCGGTAGGGGCGCCTCAGGCAGTAAGCAATAAGCTTACTCCTCCCCAAAGAGGGGAGGCGAAGCCTGGGAGGGTGGATCTCCTAAACCTGTACAGGACAGACCCATAGACCGGCGTAAATCAAGCCTCGAAGTCCAAGACAATACCAGTCTATGAGGTGCAGTATCCATCGGAACAGAAACTAACGAAATCAAAAAACTATTTAAATACTCAATTTCTGACCATTTCACCCATCGTTTCCAATCTTCTCATGATGTCCTTGGTGTTCTTCATCACCAACTGACAATCTCACTAACCTTTATCCTCGAGTGGCCTATGAGCCTTGATAAGCGGTGACTCAGTAAAAAAAAATACCCTCCCAACAGAAAAATAAGACCACATCCAGTTTTCTGATTTTTTTTTTTAATCGAAACCAAGGAGGTTGATCTTTGAGTGGGAGTGGGACTTTAGTGGGAGGAAATAAAGTAGGAATTATATGTGGGGTAGAAGAAGTATGAGACATATTTGGGCTGCACTCGAATGAGCATTTAGATAACTTGAATGCCTCCAGGGGAAAACTTGAATGCCTCCAGGGGAGAACTTGAATGCCTCCAGGGGAGAACTTGAATGCCTCCAGGGGAGAACTTGAATCTCCCTAAGACACTGTCCTCGAGTGTCTACGGTCTCCCTGTATAGAGGTTTGTCAGGACAACCTTGCATGGGGATACTTCAGCCTACACGTAAACCCTGACCAAATATTCAGTATAACATAGTATTCAAAGCCCAAATAAGATCCCCTATGGTGTGGCTACGCTGGCTCATACGAAGAATGGTGCACCTTCTTCAAGTGGTGTTGCCTCTAGTAACAGCACTAAGATCGATACTCCACCAGACTAGATGAATTATTGTCCTTGAATCCGGTAAGACCAATAGACCACATGAAATGTATACTATAAAATATTTAACTGGTCAATTGGGGAGACGAGAATCAATGGTCTTCATTTTTTTATTTAACTCAACTTTTGAGAGGTAAAAGAGAACTATAATTGAACACTCGGATATCTGTGTATCTCATATTGAGATCAAGTGTTAGCCCCAGAAAAGGGGCACCTTGATTTCTGAAAACTTCCAACTGAAATAAAATGAAAAAAATAATTAGTTTTGTTGTGGACTGATCCAGATTTACCCATAGTGACAGGATGGATTAGTCAGGTCGCTATAACGTCGACACCTTTGCCTTACCAAAGGGGAACCGCTTAGCGCACCGCTTAGCGCACGTCTGCCTAGAGCCTGCATTTGCGAATGACTTGTATGTAATTAAGTATTCTTAATACATTTCGTATTCCTTTCTATTCTTGCCTTGTGTTCTTATTTATTTATTGTTACTACTACGATATAACAGTTTTGTATCGCCGTTTTCTGAACGAGAGTTCTTCCCAGGGTTTAGACCTCGGTTGACATTTGACTGTGTCACAAAAAAGATCTCTGTTTCGGGTTTAGGGTTTTACATATAGCGTGGGTTACGGCTGAACTAATGATGAAAAATGACGCTATCCTCGATACGAATTAAGCATTTGTAGGAATTTGTACGACTAACG
This sequence comes from Sepiola atlantica, assembly GCA_963556195.1. Lineage (NCBI taxonomy): Eukaryota > Metazoa > Mollusca > Cephalopoda > Sepiida > Sepiolidae > Sepiola > Sepiola atlantica. The sequence goes on from OY744531.1 coordinate 98,966,898, forward strand.
CGCACCTCACAAATGTATGAATGCGAAACAGCTGTTTATTTTTTGACTTCGAAGGTTAAAAGGACGTCTAAACTAGATTTACATATCGAGAAGGGATAAGATCTGCACAAGAAAACCAGACTTTCACGCTTCTCTGGTCGTTACGCCCGTGCGTGTAGTCAGCCTAAACATCTTCTACAATCTATACTAATACAAGAGACGTACGTTTGTCTGTTTGTCTGTTTGTCTTTCTCGCCATCTGTATGTCCCTTGACTAATGTTAGCTTATTAGACCTAGGAAGGTGAGATCTTGTAGCAATCGTCATCTTAAACGAGTCACTAGACTGATATCTACACTTCTTACCTATCCCTGCTCTTTAGAAATGTATATATATATATATATATATATATATATATATATATATATATATATATATATAGAGAGAGAGAGAGAGAGAGAGAGAGAGAGAGAGAGAGGGGGGAAGAGAGAAGAAGAGAGAGAATGAAAAGTTCACATATGGAAGCGTTGATGAAATGGCGATAATAGTGGGAATATTGTGTGTGTAGGGTGTATATCACCGAAAGTGCTTATTATCGCCATTTCATCAACGCTTCCATGCGTGAACTTTTCATTCTACCCTATTAACGTACCCGCGTGCGAGACACACCGGCATATCAACATTAATCGTCGATAACATCAAGACGAATTTCAACTTGACTGCGATAATATGTATCAATCAAGAAGGATTAAACGAAAATAGAGGAGGAAAAATATGCTTATACTTCTGTATATCACCGAGGGTGCTCAAGTTTTTAAGATAAATAAATAATTTATTTTAAAAAAAAAAACTGCGTTGTCCAGGCTTTTCAAAATATTCTTCTTATATATATATATATATATATATATATATATATATATATATATATCGAGAGAGAGAGAGAGAGAAAGAGAGAGAGAGAGAGAAAGAGAGAGAGAGAGAATGGTAGTTTGCTTGAGGCATTGCTGGGAATAGTAGTAGTATGTTTAAGAAGGCTGAGGGCAATGCAGAGTGCCGGGTAGGTTGTAAGCTGGAAGGAACAAAAATAATAAATCGAAGTGGGACTTACTATTTATTTTTTCTTTAAAAAAAATAAATAGTAAGTCCCCCACTTCGATTTATTATTTTTTTTCCTTCCAGCTTACAACCTACCCGGCACTCTACATTGCTCTCAGCCTTCTAAAACATACTATATATATATATATATATATATATATATATATATATATATATATATATATATATATATATAAGAAATCTTTTAAATTCCTGCGAGGACTCTGTAATACCTGACTAGTACACGGGCGCAAAATTACGCCTCTCGGTATGATGGACTTGTAGATCTTGTCAGGTAATCCATCTAGGAGAAGGAAAACTCTGATATAAAAACTGTGATACTGATTCTTACGTCTTGGCAGCAAACCGCTGGGTGGAAGGGAAGCCTCCTTAATTCTGATCGACAACTTTCCTAGAGTTGGAGACTCGAACAAAATATCCGGTTTGCAAACCTAAAATTGCTTAAGGAGTAGATAGGCTCTTCCTATCGAACGGCCTTTGCACTCCTTCTTTGTCTATTAGCCAGGCGCAGAGGTACTAGCGCATGAACACCTCAAAGGCACCCAGTGCTTGGCCTTGTTTCCTAAATGAGACAATAACCACTGTCTCTCTTTCTCTCTATCTGGGCAACTCGAGAGAAAGTTTTTATCACTAAGTCTTACATGATTAGTCCGGATCGCTTTTTTCTGACAGGTTGAGGGTACAGGTTAGGCAGCTTGTCTGGCTGCTGTTTCCAACTGGTAGTACACGAGCCCTAAGTCTTAGGTAGCGCTAAGAGCAGCTGCTCGATCAAAAGTTGTAAAATATCGTGGGTAACTGTATGTGATAGTTTGCGAATGGAAAGGGTCCCTAAAGTTGTCTCCGGTCGGCTTCCCCGAGGCCACAACCCCCATGTATCAAGTCTTGATTCATGGTGTGGTTGTGTGGGCTTATTGGCACCAAAAATTGGGTAAAACTAATTCGAGCTCCCGGCATTTGACAATGTTTACATTGTAGATATCACTTAGATTTATCCAGTGTCGTATGATAGCGCAGGGGTAGAGGCGCCGACCGTCAGTTCGACGGTTGAGTTTTAATTCCGGCTTAACGCATTAGATGGTCTAGCCGTACTGAAGAGATGTGATATTGCGAAACAGTCTGTATGTGGATGACTATATAAAGCTCCCTTTCTTTTTTTATTTACTTAAACATGATAATACGACGAAGGTTTCTAATAACGTAAACATTTGAATGACTTCAAAGGCAAGTTCATTGATTAAGAGATTTCTGTGGTCTCAGAGTGAAGTGGTCAAGCGACGAGCAGGATCGAGGAAAAGCTGTTGGATTAAAAAGATGAAAGTTACCGAATGCAATAGATGTACATATTTAAGCTTATTATTATATGTAACATAATATGTAACAAATATATAACATAATATGTAACAAATATATAACATAATATGTAACATAATATATAACATAATATGTAACAAATATATAACATAATATGTAACAAATATATAACACAATATGTAACATAATATATAACATAATATGTAACAAATATATAACATGATATGTAACAAATATATAACATAATATGTAACATAATATATAACATAATATGTAACAAATATATAACATGATATGTAACAAATATATAACATAATATGTAACAAATATATAACATAATATGTAACAAATATATAACATAATATGTAACAAATATATAACATAATATGTAACATAACATGTAACATAACATGTAACATATGTTACATGTAACATAAAGACACATAATCTATCAATAGACAATAAAAGAACTCTATATTTACGATTTTAAAGATCTTAAAGAATATGACGTTATACTCTTGAAAATTGTGACGTAGTTTCTGTCTCAGACAGACTTTAAATGTTCAGAGTTCCAGGAAGGGTACTAAACTGCCTCGGACACATTTGGGCAAGATGCTTGCCGTTATTCATACCACAGAACTTGAAATACATCTTTTGCGGCACACTTGGTTTCAAAACAGGACCATCTGATGTCACCTTAATGATAATCAATCGACACGCGGCTAACTCACTAAGTATACATCTACCATGCCTCTATACCATCAGGGATTGCTAGAAACTTCGGAGTTTGTTCAGCAGTTCAACTTCTTTTAGACAAATGTTTACGCGTAAGATCACGACTGTAACTTAAGCCATAACAAGGGTTAAAATTAAGCAAAATAAGATAATCTCAAAATAAAGGAAGACTAGCACCATCGGGTGCAGTGTAAATAAGCAAATAGATGGTTTGCTACACACAGAACCAACTGTTGTCTGACCAATAAAATAATCTAGCGGCGGCCGGATTATTCATGTTCCCTCTCATGATTTGGTCTGAATTAAAATAATTCTCCTTTCTCTGTACTTAAAACTAAACGTAACTTCCATGAGCAAGGTTTCTTTCCAAGAACTATCCATCTGTGAAACACAATAACACGGGACTGCTTCCCAGCTGACTATAGCATGGTTGTTTTCAAGTCAAATGTTAACAAATTCTTGTTAAGTCGTCCTCTTAAATGATCTAATTTCTGACAAGTCTCAACCATTGCTAGCAAACTAGTCTTATTTTTTTCATTCGCACTTTCAGAATGTTATCTTTTTGTAATGTCTGTCACTGTGTTTCGAATATGGGTATAAAAGAACACATTTTGTAAATGCAAGTGGATAAAATAATTTAAGTGACCTAGAAAATATTTTTGTTTTTTTGATAAAAATAAATACTTTATGTTAACATTTACCTATTATCTAGCAGGTCTACCCGGCGTTACCCGGGACAAACGTCTAACATATTTCTGTAAAAACTTCTATCTCTTTACCTCTCTATGTCTGTCTCCCTTTCCCCCTCGACCGTTCTCCTCGACCCTCTCCCCGCCTCGCGTTCTTCTCCACCCAGTCCATTCCTCTCTCTGGACATACACACATACACACATACACACATACAACTGTCCTTAATATAGATTCATCGAAGAATGAGTCGGCATAAGGGAAGTATTTCCTTGATAAAAAAAATCGGAGTTACTTTCTTTTAGTACAAATACGTAAAAAGTAAACACCGACTCCCTAACCTGACGAAATCTACGCCAGTTTAGGGTTAAAGAATTAATATTTTTTTCTAAATTTTAGATATTGTACTACCAGGGCAATGCTGATACCGAATATATCATACTGTTTGTTTGTAGTTTTTTTTTACTTTCAGTTGGACACACACATATACATACACACAGACAACTGCCCTTTATATAATAGAATAATAAATCCTGAAATTTCATCAGATAATTCTCTGATTTTTGGTGGATATTTTTCAATCAGAGGATGTGTTTTCATTTTTTTGGTAAAAAAAAAAACAATTACTTTCACATTCATTGGCTGTCTCTATATTACACCACTCCGTCAGATCCGGTCTGATCCGATAGTTAATTCCGTACTTGCTGTCTGAAGTTCTTCCTTCACTAAAACATGCACTTTTACTTTATTTAGCATTTTTCAGTATGTTACATGTTGGTCGGAAGGCAACTGGCACCAGCCCAACAGCAAATATTCATTTCACTCAAGGTTAATGGAAATAACAATTTGGGCGGGAGTTTTTTTCTTAAAACACATAACCGAGATGAGCTAAAAATTTAGAGAATTTGTAAAAATTATGATAATTTGGTGCCTGTCTGACTACACCGCTGTGGTGTACAATATATATATATATATAAATATATATATATATATATATATATATATATATATATATATATATATATATATATATATATATATATATATATATATATATACGACTAACTGATCCTGGCTTGAGGCACTAACTGGTCTAGCCGCACCGATGAGCTGTGAAACAGCGAAACAGTCTGTATGTGGATGACTATAATATATATACGATATATATATATATATAATATATATATATATAATATATAATATATATATACGATATATAATATATATAATATATATAATATATATAATTTATATATAATTTTTATATACTATATATATATAATACATATACGATATATATAATATATATTTATAATATATATAATATATATATAATATATTTATATAATATATATATTATATATATATTATATATATATATATATATAATATATGTATATAATATATGTATATAATATATATATATATATATATATATATATATATATATATACATATATATATATATATGTATACATTGACGGCGGCACCGGGGGCAGGGGGAGGCTTGAGCCCCCCACATACACTTTTTACTTGCCCCCCCCCCCCTACACTTTACGATCATCAATAATGAAGTTATATATGCATGTGTTTAACCGGCCCCCCCACACTTTTTAGGAGAGCCCCCCCCCCTTTTATAACTCTCCCGCCGGTCCTGATATATATATATATATATATATATATATATATATATATATATATATATATATATATATATATATATTCAAAGCTTTAGTAAGATATATTACTTTAAGTAAAATTGACAACAAGCCGTCATTCAGCGTAATGCATAACTCGAGGCCTGTCCTTTGAGTTCGCTCGACTGCTTGCCTGATAGCCGCCGTGTTGGCTATTTAGATGTTAATGAACTTCCCACTTCTAGAGAATGAATAGTGGAGCATTGGTACGCGCCCCGGCTACTGAGTCAAACATGACTTTCGTATCGGACTTCGTCGGGCTTTAATAAGATACGCGTAATTTTTAGCGAACTTTAATCGAATGAATGTTCAATGGATGTACATTATTTGGGGGCCGGTTTTAATCGGATTTACATTATTTGGGGGCGGGCTTTAATCGGATGTACATTATTTGGGGGCGGGTTTTAATCGGATTTACATTATTGGGGGGGGCTTCAATCGGATGTATGTTGTTTTGGGGTAGGCTGTAATCGAATCTACGTTATTTTCTTATAGACTTTAATCAGGTGTAGGTTATTTTAGATAGACTTTAACAAGATTTACATATTTGGGGCGGGCTTTAATCTGATGTACGGCTTTTTTTAGCGAGTTTAATCGGATGTACGTTATGTTTTCGCTTGTTGTAATCAATCTACGTTGTTTTTTGTCAGACTTTTATCTGATTTAAATAATTGTTCGTGTGCTGTAATCGGGTGTACGTTATTTGGGAGCGAGCTTTAATCGGATGTACGTTATTATTAGCAGGTTTCCGTCGGATATACGTTTTTAGGGGCAAGCTTTTAGACGATTTAAACGCTTTGTCTTTTTCTATCTGATTTTATTTTAGTCCAAAGTCTAAAGAAGATTTAGAGCATGACACCCGACAGAATATATCGGTAACAAGCACAGAAATAATGGAATAAGCACAAAGAACAGACGTGATTTGATTCAATATTTCACCACAAGAAGGGATTTCATCAAGAATAACATTAAAAATGAACAGCATCAATATTTATACATTTGTGCCGTGGTGGATGTGATCTTAAATACGAGGTAGCACCACTTACATGGCTTCCTTGAGAAGAATTGCATACATATGATATAAATTTCATCAAAATTGGATATATTTTTAAGTTTTAACGGAGATTCGGTACCCATAACTCTTTTAGATTAGGTGGGCATTTAGAGATTCGTTGTCTCACCTAGAAAATGTTATATATATGATTTCACTCTCATAAAAATAACAAGAGAGTAACGTCCAAATAGACTCCTTAAGAGTGCACTTAGAGGGTCGGAAGTACTTCCATTGTTTTCCCCAGTAAATTTTACATAAGAATACACTTTTGATTTTATGTAGATTCTCTAACGTTTCTTTCTATAGGGAACGCACAAACATCACACACATACACACAGACATTGAGTTTTATATATAGAGAGAGATAATAGCTCAACTGATTACTTTTATTTGTTTACGATAAATACTAGTTTATACCCGCTCCTTGGGTGGTGTAGGTACAGTACCTGGGTATGTTAATTTCCATATTTACCAGGCTTCTGCCGCTTTATACCTAATACAAAAAAACATATTTGTGAAATGTTGTGGGAAAAATACGCTATTATATATTTATAAAATGTAAATTTTATTTCTCAATGATTTCTTTTAAAACTGCACTAACATTCCTCGGAATAATTCGTGACCTCTCACCTCCCGACTAGTCTGCCAGATTCCTTCGTTTCTGCTGAGCCCAATAGTTAACCTGTTAAACAAGATTTGTTTACGTCAATTTATGTCAGTTCTGTTGTCTATGCTTGCGACCTATTTACAACTACAGCTTCTCGAACAACATTCTCTTGTTGATTGTTTATCAAAATACTTACGTCACCGAAAAAGGAATGTTTCTGCTTTGCCATTTCTTTCAATAATAATTCCTTATTCTCGTATCGATTTAGTTTGACCTTAAATTTTTTTTTTTTAAATGCGGCTCCGAGCCGAACTGACATCGTTCTCGATTTTAATCCGTATCGCACGTCTTATAATATTACGCAATAACGTTGATTAAACGAAAAGAGTGAATGGAGGGTGGGAGTTGGTCACAGATTCACATCACAACCATGTTACATAGTCTATCCAAAGTTCACTCTCGTACAAAGTATCGTTTAGATTAGTCCACTACTATTTATTTAATTTTGCTGAATTAACAACTAGCGAAAGAGAAGCCCCAAACAAAAATAGAACGCACACATTTAAAACATATTTTTATCGAGATTAAAAAACGGTATATTCTTATATTAGTTTACTTGACTTATGTACATACCACAGAAAGCTTCGCCACATGCTTGTCAGCAAAATTCACTATTCATCACGGTCTTGGACTTACTATAAATACTAGTTTATACCGGATCCTTGAGTGGTGTTGTTACAGTACCCGGGAATATCAATTTCTACATTTACCTGGTGTCTACCGCTTCATACCTAGTACGAAAAAAAATATTTGTGAAATGTTGTGGGAAAAATACGCTATTTATTATTTGTATAAAAGAGTAAGTAACTACGATAAATTTATTTACGCATTGTTTTTATTGGCTAAAACATGAGAAATTATATTTTCAAGCAAAAATAACTCGCATTGAACTAATGCTGAATATCCTTAACGCCTATGACTTTTTTAGGATTAACACAAAACAGTTAACTTTGTTTAAACAAATAGTGATGTAATCGTTTTTATGCTATTATGTTGAGTTAATTTCTGAGAATGTATAAAATACGTATCCAGTTTTAAAAATTCTTTTAGACTCACGTGAAATTTGAACTCGGCCATTGATATTGTAAAACATCGTAAAAACTACAGCCTTAGTAATGTGTACTCTGCCTATTCCTTTTTTGTCAACCAATCAAATGTTTCCATTTGCGTACGAAAAGACAAACTCCAAAAACACCATAACTTTTACCAACTGAAAGAAAAAAAATATAATAATACCCTAAGACAATTTATGTTCGTAGGTACGTTATTATCTGCCATTTATTTTTTTAAGATGTGGTCGTCCGATCACCGAAGATGCAATTCAAAAACAGTAAAAAAAATAATTTTCATTTGATGTCGCTGCTGTATCGAACGTGAACTAAAATAGAACAGGATCAAAGTGTTTAATCTGTTCTGTCCAAAGATTGTGCAATAACATCGTGAGGTCTGCGTACGCGCCAGATGTCCATAGAATGGAAATGTGTTACAAACTCATGTAATGGGTTTCGATAGAGATCTCCATAACCAGATATATTCTGAAACTGCATAAACTAGACTAATTAGATAAGTATGTTTCAGTTTGAACAAAGATGGTGCAATAATATTATGAGGTCTACGTTCTCGCCGGGTGTCCATAGAATGGAAATATTTTTAAGCACGGCAACAATATACAAAAGATGAAGGATAAAACTGTTGAATTTCCACAGGTCCTGCTAGTATGATCATAATGATTCAAAAAGAAACGGTTTTACTGCTGACGCGTTGATTTCTTTGCAGCATATCATCAAAAAAACAAATTATGAAATATGTCTATTTTTATGATTTTCCCTTCGCTATTTCTTTTTTCACAAAATCCATGAAAATCTTCGATCACTTGTTGTTTAAATTATGTACTCGTGACCCTAGAAAACCCTGGTCGGGTACGACCTGAAACACTTCGGAAGTACTCGGTCTTCAGGCCGGGATCGGATTGTATCCGTTCTGTACTTAGTTGGAAGGGGATTAACTCCTTCACGATTGGGATGATTTTCATTCTTGTTCTATCAAGATTGGCCATTTTGAGGGGAGATGGATGTCTCCCATATGGAAATGACCTTGGGTCGCCGCCAGATCTATCAGGGAGACTGCAAATAGGGACAAACAACTTTCGGAATTGATAAAAAATATTTTTAGCGTTTTTCAAATATCTAAAAATGAAACACCAAGGACGTATCTTGAAATATTGTAATATACATACAGCTGATGAGCTACTGGCAAAAAAAGGTAAACTACTGATAAGCTAAGCAGCGATAGTCAACATGTTAATGAAAGGTCATTTGTTAACACTATACTAACTACAATAGTTTTTATTACTTTTTATCATTATTATTATTTTTTATTATTTTTTATTTTTATTATAATTATTTTTTTTTTTGTTATTTTTATTATTTTATTATAATTATTATTTTTTATTTGTTATTTTTATTATAATTATTATTTTTTTTTATTATTATTTTCGTTATTTATTTTATTATTATTTACATTTTTATTATAATTATAATCATTATTTTTTATTTGTTATTTTTATTATTTTATTATAATTATTTTTTTTATTATTTTATTATGATTATTATTTTTTATTATTTTATCATAATTATTATTTTTATTTGTTATTTATATTATTATTTGATGATAAAAATATAAATAGTAATAAAATGATAAAAATATAAATAATAAAAAAATAATCATTATAATAAATAATAATAAAAATAACAAAAGAATAAGAAATAATAATTATAATAAAATAATAAAATAACAAAAATAATGAAAATAAAAAAATAATTATAATAAAATAATAAAAATTACAAAAATAATGAAAATAAAAAATAATTATATATTTTTTATTTTCATTATTTTTGTAATTTTTATTATTTTATTATAATTATTTTTTTTATTTTCATTATTTTTGTTATTTTATTATTTTATTATAATTATTATTTCTTATTCTTTTGTTATTTTTATTATTATTTATTATAATGATTATTTTTTTATTATTTATATTTTTATCATTTTATTACTATTTATATTTTTATCATCATTTTTATTATTATTATCATTTTTATTGTATATTTTTTAATTATAATACAAAATAAACAAATTTGGGGCCACTTTAAAAAAGTTGCCAACACAAAAAATGTGCATCTTGTGTAGGATGCAACCCACTAATATTAGGCTAAATTATAGGTTTCAGAATGATGCATGATATGCAAGTATACACGACAGGCTCATTAAACATGTGACTCATGGGTCTGATTGTGACGATGCAAGCTGGTATTTGGGCGTATCTTGAGGGGCATCGTGAAAGCCGCGTGCACCAGGTTAAGGTCCTGCTTGGTGGCCGTTGTTGAGGATCAGTTCGTGTTCTCCTATTTGGCTTGATTCGGCAAATGATCCACGAAAAGGCGTACTTTGAGTTTTGAGAATACATAAATGATTGGCCAAGATATCACGTTTCGTGTGTCTATTACACAAAGGTTGAAATCTGCCTTGAACAGCGTGTGTATATCAAACACGCATTGTTTTTTTCATCTGGTAATGTATAATACAATTGTGAACGTACGTTATCGTCTGCTCGTTGAGCTCGGCTGAATCCGATGCTTGATTCCGACACGAGTCGCAGAGTCAATTATGTCGTCTCTGTCACTTCTGTAACAAAACGGGGTCCCTTCTCTCCAAACAAAACCGCATCTCCAGCTTAAAACAAGTAACAATTATTATTCCAAGAAATTACAATGATACTTGTTTTCTTTAACTAAACGACAGGCCTGCAAATCAAGATAAACATATCTTCCAACTAAACACAAAGAGTCCAATATGCTTAAGGCCCACAGAGGCCCAACTAACCCCCTGTCCACTTTGCTGGAATATATATTTGTTGGATAATAGCCTTGTGAGGCCGGACGCATGTTGAGTGGACGTATGTGTGGAGGATCGTTTGGTTTGGCTTGCGCGATTTAGTGCGGGTGAACCCGTACAACCGAGTGCAAAATAGGGCTGTTCTTACAGTCGGAGCTCACAAGCGTTGACAGGGCCACCACGTTGACGAGACTTCAGGTCGTGGGTCAAGGTGCACCTACGCATAGGGGTTCTGTTACGTCACGGGCTTTTGTGTGGGAAACTGAGTTTTGCGAGTCTGGTTTTTGGAACCAAGCTGAATATACGTATTTCTCTATGTAGTCCGAAATGAAAAGGGGAATTTATTTCCCTAAGAGAATACGGCCATGAGATTCCTTCTTCCCCCCTCCTCGAATGGCTAAGGACTTAAGCTAGGAATTAACTACGATAAAGTAGTAATTTGATCTCTTCATTAACGTTTGGAGACCAAGGGCGACAGTAAACTGACGCCTGAATAAAACTATTTAACATTTTAAAGGTTGCTTGCCTCCTGAATCGTGTTAGGAAGGTTTTTGTTATAGACACAGCGGACGGCGATGTTCACGACAGTACAGAAGCGAAAAAAGAACTCAACCACTAGACGACATCGAGACGACACCCCTCCGCGACGAAGAAGAACAGGTACGAGTAATTAAAGGCTATGTAACATATATAAAGATACTGGTGTCATTAATAGTAGACCACACAGTCAGCCGACTTGAAAGGGTTAAGCTGCTTATCTATGGGCATCTAAAAAAAACTTACTGAAAGAAGTGAAAAAAAAAACATTTGTTTAAGTATTAACTCATACGGTAGAGTGTCGGACACTTGACGTTAAGGTTAAGAGTTCGAATCGCGACCTCGGCGCCGAAATTATTTATTGTTTATTTAGGCGTTAATATGTGTCCTAATGTATTTGTTATGATTCTCCAGGACGGACAGACAGAGAAGGTGCTCGTTATATTATAAGTGTCTGGAGGGACATTAATTTGTTAAGGACACAAGTGTCTCACAACCACTGCATGCAACCTCGTATTCAAGTAGACATTACTATTTCAAAGACGTTAGCCTATTTCTTATGTGGTCCTTCTATTTTAGCTAAATATTTCTCCCATTGCAGGTCAATCGTCTGCATACATTACAACTATGCAACTCACTTAACATTCAGCATTGCACATGCATACACGCTTATTACTCTTGCATAAGGTAATATGGGAAGCACTAATTGGATCTTGCAAATAAAACATGTCTTCGGAAATTGAAACAAAGTTCATCCTCCTATACATTTGCGATCGCTTTTGTCCTCGCTGATCTTACTTTGCGAACTATCGACTTACAGTAATAACAGACTGTTTCAATTTGATCGTATCAACGAGCATATTTCCTCACGGTTTTGTTTTACCAATAACAGGGCACAACTGGAGATCTGGAGATCTTGTGATAAGACATTTTGTTGTTTTTTTTACCTTCTCGTGGGAATAGTTTCTATCTTGATGAAAATTGATATTCATGCCGTTATCAGATACGATTTTTATGGCGGCGTGTCTAAGATAAAGCAAACGTATATCTAAATAACTATATGGAATTTTACATAAATCATATCACCTTTTCTTTAAAAACAAAAAGAAGATATCTCACCCCAAACAAGGCAGGTCGCCATTGTAGACGTAAGGGGCTACTGAGAATTAGGGAGTAGGTGTTAAGTAAGTGTCACCCTAAGTTGGGAGCTGTGCAGCGAGATGTCTGTTTACATTAGTTTTAAACCTCTGCATGTAGTACAGTCGAGGCAACGGGGAGCAGGGAGGGAGTTCCGGATGCCGGCAGCACGAGGAAAGAAGCTGCTAGAGTAGAAGGCTCTCCGGCATCTGGGGACCTCCACAGTGAATGGATGGGGCCTAGCTGATTGTCGGGTTGTTCTAGTGTATTTGCGTCGAGGGGGCACTAGAGCAGCTAGTTCATCGGAGCACAATCCATTGAAGTATTTGTAAAACAAGCACAAGGATGCAACATTGCGGCGATGGAACAGGGGATGGAGCTTGGTTGATAGTGAGGGACCTATTAAGTTGGCGACTCTTTTTGGGATCTTGTTTAAGAGGGAGAGACTAGTGGATGGTGTACCAACCCAGATGTGGCAACAATTCTCCATGCATGGGCGGATGGTGGCTTTGTAGAAATACAGGATAATGTCAGATGTAAGGAGTTTACTAGCACGGTAGAGGGAGATAACCTGTTCAGTAGCCTTACTTGCCAGATGTCTTGTATTGTTATAAGTATGATAATGTCTATTCAAGTAAGTAAGTTTAATTATATGAAACTCCACCCGTTTATATGTTAATCTATGAGACATGTCTACCAGTTTGTTCTCTCTATTCATGGATTGAGCTCTCTATTAGGGGAATAACGGTTTGCTGTTCGGAATTAGAATACAGCTCCCTCTCTTTCTCTTTCTCTCTCTTTCTCTCTCTCTCTCTCTCTCTCTCTCTCTCTCTCTCTCTCTCTCTCTCTCTCTCTCTACAGTCCCCTTAATTTCAGGGTGAGCAAGATGGTATAGGGGTAATATTTTTTACTGCTGTTGAAGCAGTCAAGCTTCGAATCTCAGAATGAAAACACTTTTCACGTTTAGCCATACTGAAGAAGACTCGTGATTAGTGATGGGACGATTCCAAAATTTTCCCGATTCCGATACAACTACCGATTTCGATAACGTTTCTTTTAACATTTCTAAATAATTAATTAGAGATTTGTTTTTCTTTTGTTTTTCAACTTTTCAAATCACTGTAAAACCTCCGTGTAATGTTCGCATATATTTTTGCAAACGTACAAAATACACGGGTGAGGGGCGTATATTACACGAATGGTACTCGGAAAATTAGGCAACGGAAAATGAGGTAACGGAAAATTAGACAATTTTGGCAAGATAGAAAAATAAGGCAATTATAAATATCGATTGAAAATAGATTTTAGGAGCATTCTTGAAGGGAAAATAGTTTTAAATATAGCTACCCGCCCCCAAATATGTTTTTTTTAATATTTGAAAATATTTACTGTTGTTTTAAAGCAAATAAAATTGATTTTTCTAAATTAAGTGTTCGTTGTAAGAACATGTATTATTTTTCCAATTATTATATTAATAAAAAAAAGTAGTAAATTAAAATCCTATTACAAGATTAAATCTATCATAATGCACTTCGGTTTCTTCGTAAACAAGATAAAAAGTGGTATAACGATTTACTTGAAAGACGAAAAAGTAGCAAATCATTTTTTTAAATCTATTTTTACACAATATGACTAGCGGCGATTAAAACAATGAATTACAGTTACATTCCAAGACAAAAAATACAATTTAAGAATAAACATCAATTTTATCAAAAACTAGCTGTGTCTATCCGGTGTTGTCCAAGAGTCTTTTTAATTTCGTTATTTTTTGTTTTTGTTTTTGTTTATTTACTTTTTTTAAACTTACTGTTTTTTCGACTGATAATTATTACAATATTGTTTGGTCATTGAATTATTAATTAAGCTAAATTGTTATAAAACTTTAACTAATTTTCTTAAGATTACGTTGTTTTGATCTCAATTCATAAACATTATTAAGTGTAATTCGTGACTTCGAAATTTGAAAGGAATTTGAAAGTATTTAAACTATCGAATAGAAAATAATTTAAACTGGCTTTCAAAAATTTTAGCAAATCTTCATGTATTAAAAGTTATAAGTTCTACAAGCTAATTGTGCGGCCGGAGGGAGCATATTTTTACTAGTATATATATATATATATATATATATATATATATATATATATGAGGCTAGAATTAATATATTCGTCTATTTATTGTTTCATGTCTCAATTAAAACGAATTGGATTTATCGCGTTTTACATTCGAACTCTTCATATATATATATATATATTAGATTTCTTGAATGTGAGATGGTATATATAATTATTTCCACAATCAGACAACGCCGCAACCCACAACCTATGAAAAGAAACAAACCGGAAGTCCTAGACTCGAGTTTCGTCCTCCTTTGGGCTCATCAGTAGAACACATCCGAACTCAGGATTCGAAACCCGAGTCACTTGCATGGTAAGCGAGTACTCTGCCACTGAGCTACCTCGCCACATACAAGAATGTCTATTAATTTACACACATTAAGCAAACCGCGGCGATGGCTGACTGTGGAATGAACCTACTCTTTTCAACAAGGGGTGTAGTCATCCAACTATTATGAACCCAGGCCGATGTCTCACAAGTAGGTTAGCTTGTTGGATGACATCGTCCTAGCGAGTATAAAATCCTACTTGTGAGACATCGGCCTGGGTTCATAGTAGTTGGATGACTACACCCCTTGTTGAAAAGAGTAGGTTCATTCCACAGTCAGCCATCGCCGCGGTTTGCTTAATCTGTGTAAATTAATAGACATTCTTGTATGTGGCGAGGTAGCTCAGTGGCAGAGTACTCGCTTACCATGCAAGTGACTCGGGTTTCGAATCCTGAGTTCGGATGTGTTCTACTGATGAGCCCAAAGGAGGGCGAAATTCGAGTCTAGGACTTCCGGTTTGTTTCTTTTCATAGGTTGTGGGTTGCGGCGTTGTCTGATTGTGGAAATAATTATATATATATATGTATATATAAGTCTTAATTTTTTTTTAAATTTGAATTCACCCCAGACAAGGCACATTACCACTGAGATGTAAGGGCTGACTGTGCATTAGAGGAAAGAAATTAGGGGGGGGGGGCATCCTAAGTGAGGAGTTGTGTAGCGAGATATTGTTCACATTGCTCTTAAATTTCTGCATGTCGGTAGCGTCAAGGAAACAGGGAGCAGGGAGGGAGTTCCAAAGGCTGGCATTTTTCTTACACAAGCACACAGTTTTTTTTTTTTTTCTTTTCATGAAAGATCACATCACATTTATATAAAAAGGTATGCATATACGCTTACAGCTAAATATTTACCCCATATCTCCTTTATTGGTTTCCGCTTACACTAAACATAGAATCTTTTCCAGAAATACATAATCCTACTTACTGCAACATTTTTGCTCAAACCAATTGTTCCCTTCTTTTTGCTTTCTTTTCTTGGCGCTGCACGAAACGACTGGATTTTTATTCTTATTCTTATTTTTATTCTTATTCTTATTCTTATTCTTATTCTTATTCTTATTCTTATTCTTATTCTTATTCTTATTCTTATTCTTATAATTATAATTATTCTTATTGTTAT
The DNA here is from genome assembly GCA_963556195.1 of Sepiola atlantica. Taxonomy (NCBI): domain Eukaryota; kingdom Metazoa; phylum Mollusca; class Cephalopoda; order Sepiida; family Sepiolidae; genus Sepiola; species Sepiola atlantica. The sequence goes on from OY744531.1 coordinate 98,983,276, forward strand.
TATTATTCGTATTCTTCGCATTCTTATTATTCTTATTCGTATTCGTATTCGTATTCGTATTCGTATTCGTATTCTTATTCTTATTCTTATTCTTATTATTCTTCTCTTTCTCCTTCTTATTCTGTCCTCCTCCTCCTCCTCCTCCTCCTCCTCCTCCTCCTCCTCCTCCTTTTCTTCTTTTTATTCTCTTTTGTTATTTTTCACCTTCTACTTCTTTTTCTTCTTCTCATTCTTATTATCCTGCTTCTCTTTTCTCCCGTTCCTTCTTATTCTTCTACCCTTTCTCCTTTTTCTTCTTTGCTCCTCCTCTTCTTCTTTCCCGTCTCATTATTCTTTCTTCTTCCTCTTCTTTTTCGTTTTTTTCCTTATTCTGCCTTCTCCGTTCTTTTCTGCTCTTCTTCTTTTCTTCTCTCGCCCTTTCTTCTTATTTTTCCTTTTTTTTTTCTCTTGTTCTCTTTCTTCTTCTTCTTCCTATTATTATCCTTCTTTTCTTTCACCTTCTTCTATTTCTTCCCCCCCCCCTTTATCTTCTTTCGCCCCCTTCTTCTGCTCCCCCTCTCAGTCTTCTTATTCCCTTTTACCTACTTCTTTTTTCCCCTTTTCTTCTTTTTCTTAATCTGTTTCTACTTTCTTCTCCTCCTTCCCCCTTTTTTATTTTTATTATCATTAGTAGTAGTAGTAGTAGTAGTAGTAGTAGTAGTAGTAGTAGTAGTAGTCGAATATCTACTGCCCAAAAGTAATCGCCATTTTGTATCCCCCCCCCTCCGCTAACAATCTCAGCATTCAATATGCTACGATATGTAGCCATATAAATGACTAAGTCGTAATCTTATATTTGCTGCGCAAACGATCATGTTCACTTTTCCATGCTCGGTATCCCCGCTTACCCCGGAGTTGCCTCTATTCGTCTTCATTAGTTTGGATTGGTTTATCTACTTTGCCCATAGCTGGGGGACTTGTGGGTTAAAACTTTTCTCAACGAAATTAGTGCGTTATTGAACAAAATTGATCTAATACGACATTAACTTCGAAATAGCATTTTCGGTCTTTTGTGGAATGGCCCCACCACTAATGGAAAAATGAGTTCGCATAAAAATAATTCGCAGTGCGCGCACACGCCTTTGAACTACTTTTGTGAGTCCTGTCTACATATGCGTCGGGTTAGGGTTAAGTTGGGGTTATAGTTAGTTAATTAGTTGTAATTTGCCATTAACTCATCAAGTGACCTATCTTTCACTGAGATTCTGTCTATTATTCTTACCCTCTCTCACTATACGTTCTGACCCTTACATCTTATTTCATACCCCCCCTCTCTCTCTCTCTCTCTCTCTCTCTCTCTCTCTCTCTCTCTCTCTCTCTCTCTCTCTCTCTCTCACGCGCCCCTTCTAGCTCTTTCTAAACCGTCCTCATCAGTTATCAAATTTTGTTATTTCCATTCATTATTTTCAATCCTCTCATAATATTTTTCATCATTAAACTGACAATCTATCAACCTCGGGTGGCGTTTAGCCTTGATAAGCGATGACTGATTAATAAATCAAATAAAATCACATAAAACTCTAGATAGGATTAGTCCATTATTTAAGTCAACAAAAGTAATGTTTAATCCGGATATTTTAGAGGAGAAAAGATAGAGAAAAAAATTTAGCGAGCAGAAAAAGACTAATTTTGTTTGAGATTTTAGATTTTCCAATTTAATTGCCTCTTCAAACTAACAGTTTTCTGGTTCAATCAATCTAACCCGAGTTCAATGGATGACCCAACAGGTCCGTGTTTTTTTTTTTAGTTACACTTAAAAAAAACTAAGAAAAAATAATGAAAATTATTATTTGGACACACAAAAAAATGCCTTCGTAAATCTCCGACCAATCAATTCGTTAATCATCTAAAAGCCTTGTCCGAAAGAATGTCCGTGACATTGATCGCCAACTCATTCTGATTGTAATAGGATACTTCTCAATTTTTATTTATCTTCCTCCCACAGCGGTAGGATGTGACACAAGGTCGGAAAAGTGAGATTTTAAAAGCCAGCGCCCGAGAAGGTGAGCACTCTGACCTACAAAAAATGCCTGGGCAGCCCCGTCGGCATTCCCCGGTAGGGGCGCATCAGGCAGTAAGCTATAAACTTACTCCTCCCCAAAAAGGGGAGGCAAACCCTGGGAGGGTGGACCTCCTAGAACTGCACAGGACTGACACATAGACCGGCGTAAATCAAGCCCCGAAGGCCAAGACAATACCAGTTTATGGGGTGTAGTATCCATCGGAACAGATACTACACTTTGATCTTAGCCAAAGGGCGTTATTTAACCCCTACCCACAATAGGAATATGTGACACAAGGTCGGAAAGTGGGATTTGAAAAGCCAGTGCTCGAGAAGGTGAGCACTCTGGCCATTAAAAATTGCCTGGGCAGCCCCGTCGGCATTCCCCGGTAGGGGCGCCTCAGACAGTAAGCAATTAACTTACTCCTCCCCAAAGAGGGGAGGTAAAGCCTGGGAGGGTGGACTTCCTAGAACTGCACAGGACAGACCCATGAACACGCGTAAATCAAGCCCTGAAGTCAAGACAATACAAGTCTATGGGGTTGCTGTATCCATCGGAACAGATACTACACTTTGATCTTAGCCGAAAGGCGTTATTTAACCCCTACCCACAATAGGAATATGTGACACAAGGTCGGAAAGTGGGATTTGAAAAGCCAGTGCTCGAGAAGGTGAGCACTGTGGCCATTAAAAATTGCCTGGGCAGCCCCGTCGGCATTCCCCGGTAGGGGCGCCTCAGACAGTAAGCAATTAACTTACTCCTCCCCAAAGAGGGGAGGTAAAGCCTGGGAGGGTGGACCTCCTAGAACTGCACAGGACAGATCAGACCCATAGACCGGCGGAAATCAAGCCCCGAAGGCCAAGACAATACCGATCTATGAAGTGCAGTATCCATCGGAACAGATACTACACTTTGATCTTAGCCGAAAGGCGTTATTTAACCCCTACCCACAATAGGAATATGTGACACAAGGTCGGAAAGTGGGATTTGAAAAGCCAGTGCTTGAGAAGGTGAGCACTGTGGCCATTAAAAATTGCCTGGGCAGCCTCGTCGGCATTCCCCGGTAGGGGCGCCTCAGACAGTAAGCAATTAACTTACTCCTCCCCAAAGAGGGGAGGTAAAGCCTGGGAGGGTGGACCTCCTAGAACTGCACAGGACAGATCAGACCCATAGACCGGCGTAAATCAAGCCCCGAAGGCCAAGACAATACCGATCCATGAAGTGCAGTATCCATCGGAACAGATACTACACTTTGATCTTAGCCGAAAGGCCAAGAAGTTCTACTTAATTATCACATGTATTAGCAAATTAACACCGAGGAGACTATTAGATAAAGAAACGGGAACTGCGTAGTAATAGCGTGACACCCAAAAATGCCACCCACGGAATCCGCAATAATTTCTGCAATCCAACCATAATTGGTACAATTAAACTTTCGTCTATGCCTGACTTGTCCACTAATTTTCAATCATAAATGTCCAACAGTCTTTATTTTATCGACGTCCAATGACATGGGGGCACATTGGTGATCGCACATCAGTATGAGGGTTGGTCCTGAATGTGCTTCGCATTCACCGGACCTTATCTCTCAGATTTTTTATCTGCGTGACTATCTTTAAGATAATGACAGTACCAACATGCACACATTTAAATGTAATGTTAACAAACATTATGCTATGTTGCCCCTTATACATCTGGTCCATATCCCAGAAGCCCCTTTACATTTCAGTGGCAATATAACTTTTTTGGAGTGAATAAAATTTGAAAAAATGTCTATCACAACCATTCCAAGATTATTCGTTAAGCAAAGAAGGTTATCACAGCCCAAACCAGGGCAGTCCCAAGAGAGGAATTAGTCAGAAGTATTGACAATTTTGCACGCGGTATCCATATGTACTTATACAGGGTGTCCTAAAAGTCACTGACACTAACTACCAAATCCTGAAGTCTCATAGCAAATTCTAGTCTTTGCTCATAATCCTGAGGCTGAAACTGCTGGACAAGCTGAGTTTTGTATGGAAACATGTCCATGTCATGCAACATCCTGAAAACCCCAAACTGTCGGAATCTTCTTCTGATTGAAACTGTTGGATCTTCTTCCAGACTTCGCTCCAATTCTTCCCAATTGTCTTCAGTTCTCATATAACGAAACCTTCCGGTTCTCGGGTGGTCACATGCTGCACATTGTTTGTGAAAACGGCTTATTATGGCTTTAATGGCATTTACACTTGGCGCATCTCTAGTGTTAAAATGTCGTCGGTAACACCGCTGGGTTTCTGAATTTAACACATGTGACTCAAAGTACCATTGTACAATGTGGGTTCGTTCCTCCATGCTGTATTTGCTCATGATAACGTCGGAAGGATAGCTTCAACTACTCTGAAAAAAGAAAAGAATAATATTTAAAAACAAAGAAGTTATGAATTTTTTTTTAAGTATTAGTGACGTTTGAGACACTCTGTAGAACTTTTGGACATTCATGACTGAAACTTGGTGGACAAGTCAGACATAAACTGGAGTTTATTTGTACCAAATTTGGTTGGATTGCAGAAAGTATTGCGAATTTTATTAACGATTCAATGGGTGGGTGGCATTTAATTTGGATCAAACTGTGTTTCCACTGGAATATCGCCCCCGACCTTATCAAACACTCCATGGTGGCAGAAGACTAATAAGTGTCACTTGCTTCGATTTAATGAACTAGGACAATAGGCGGACAAAAATCGTCTCTTAGTCTCACTCATAATTCATATTTTTAATTCTATTACTTGCCTCATCCGAAAAGTTCTTCATGATAAACTAGCTGACCCTGTCCGACGTTGCCCGAGAATCTTTGAAATTTCATTTTTGTTTCGCATTTTGTTTTAACTATGCCCGGTTATTTTGACCAAATTTAATAGGATTATTAACAGTAAATTTGATAATTATCAATTAATAATAGCGCTTGATATATCCAAACGCCTTTGACAAAGTCTGGCACAAAGGCTTTCTCATAAAAATTAATTCATATGGTATTACTGGACGAATATTTAATATAATCAGATCCATCCCAACCAAAAGAAAGATCCAGGTTTTCCTCGATGTCCGTTCATGCAAACAACATGACATAAATGCAGGTGTATCCCAGGGATCAACACTTGGACCTTTATTGTTCCTGATTTTCATAAACGACTTCTCCGATGACATTGTGTCTGAGATGGGTGTATTTGCTGACGACACTACCTTCTACTCTCGTTATTAAGCGCAGTGAATTCTAAGTGCCCCGTGATTGGGTGAAAATCAGCCAATCACAGACCACTGCTTCAATCGCTGCAGAAAACCCAGGAGAGCGCCTATTTTGAAAATATCGGTCTCTTCTCTCCAGCCTTCGCTGCCGTCAACATCGCTTCTCCTCTGCTGCGGCAGGTGCGATCGGGCACATGCTTTTTTTAGCGTATATAATACGCGCGAAGCCATCTTGATATTCTCAACTATTCTTCACAGCATTGTCCCCAGAAGGAATCCTGTTACAAGACAACTAGCATTTTCAGTGAGTCCGCAAAGGCACTTCTTTTGCAAGCAACTTTATCGTTCTTGTCTAGTCACGTTTATATGCCACCAACTTTTCTTCCAGCGGACTACAGTCTTCGTCCTTCATTCTAACGGGAAAACACATTTCCGAACTATAGAGGGTCATGAGATAATTCATTCTTTTTTTTGTTAAAATATTTAAAAAGGAGGCTAACTTGTTTACGAATAAACCGAAATGCATTGTGTTAGATCTAATTTCGTAATTAAATTATATTTTTTCGAAAAAAATCAGAGGTAACCAAGAGTGAAGCTGGCCGAAGAGCGAGGTTGCGAAAAAAATAAAAACTTCCTTCGCGACCCTCTCCTTAGGTCTAATAACTACTGTAGTGTGGTGACAAATTGACGACTAACACTCTCCAGTAGTGAGGAAGATTTTTATAACAATTGAACGCCATCCCCTACTGATATAAATTCTCTGCGATAAATTCGTCTTAGATGTTTGGAAGAACATCCTCAGTCGCCAGCAGCCACATTCTGTTAACTCCGCGCGCTTCCTATTTTCCACAATTTTTAAATAGGATGTTTAGAATTTCATTTTATTTTACGCGATTGCATTGTTGATTTCAGTAAATATCTGATCAATAGTAAATTAAAAAAATTAAAAGGTGTACGAGATGAGAAATACACACACGTACACGCGAGAAGTGGTTGCATAACTTTATTTATATAGAGAGTGAAACCTCTCACTAATTGTTCTGCACCAAAAACTGTTCATTGATATTATTACTACCTCGAGTAGCAGTATAAGAGTAAACATTGTAACATACATATTCACATTACTAATACTAATACTAAAAATATTAATAGTACTACTTATATAACAACTACTAGTAGTAGTAGTTGCATTTGCAGTTGTAATAGTAGTAGTAGTAGTACTTGTAGTTGTAGTTGTAGTAGTAGTAGTAATAGTAATACTTGCACTTGTAGTAGTAGTAGTAGTACTTGTAGTTGTAGTTGTAGTAGTAGTAGTAATAGTAATACTTGCACTTGTAGTAGTAGTAGTAGTACTTGTAGTTGTAGTTATAGTAGTAGTATTAGTAGTATTAGTACTTGCACTTGTAGTTGTAGTAGTAGTAGTAGTACTTTCACTTGTAGTAGTAATAGTAGTAGTAGTAGTACTTGCACTTGTAGTTGTAGTAGTAGTAGTACTTGCACTTGTAGTAGTAGTAGTAGTAATAGTAGTACTTGCACTTGTAGTTGTAGTTGTAGTAGTAATAGTAATACTTGCACTTGTAGTAGTAGTAGTAGTTGTACTTGTAGTTGTAGTTATAGTAGTAGTATTAGTAGTAGTAGTACTTGTACTTGTAGTTGTAGTAGTAGTACTTGCACTTGTAGTAGTAGTAGTAGTAGTAGTAGTAGTAATAGTAGTACTTGCACTTGTAGTTGTAGTAGTATTAGTAATAGTAATACTTGCACTTGTAGTAGTAGAAGTAGTAGTAGTAGTAGTAGTAGTACTTTCACTTGTAGTAGTAGTAGTAATAGTAGTACTTGCACTTGTAGTTGTAGTAGTAGTAGTAATAGTAGTAGTAGTAAAAGTAATACTTGCACTTGTAGTAGTAGAAGTAGTAGTAGTAGTAGTAGTAGTAGTACTTGCACTTGTAGTTGTAGTAGTAGTAGTAATAGTAATACTTGCACTTCTAGCAGTAGTAGTAGTAGTAGTACTTGCGCTTGCAGTTGTAGTAGTAGTAGTAGTAGTAGTAGTAGTAGTAGTAGTAGTAGTAGTAGTACTTGCACTTGTAGTTGTAGTAGTAATAGTAATACTTGCACTTGTAGCAGTAGTAGTAGTAGTAGTACTTGCACTTGTAGCAGTAGTAGTAGTAGTAGTACTTGCACTTGTAGTAGTAGTAGTACTTGCGCTTGCAGTTGTAGTAGTAGTAGTAGTAGTAGTACTTGCACTTGTAGTAGTAATAGTACTTGCACTTGTAGTAGTACAACCATAATTTTTACTCACCTATGACAAACATATTAAGTCTGCTGAGAGCTGTTCAAACGGTATAATTAGTATTATGATACTCGGCTTACCAAGGACTCTTTATGCTAATATTGGTGCAATTCTAACTAATAGGTTTGGAGCCTATCAGTGCTTATAATGATTAGCATTGTAATTATATTTTCCTCGATATAAATAAATGTTGAACATGTTTTAATACATTTACAGGAAAACGGTGTCTACCTAAATACATGATCTTTTTTATGTCAAATGTATAACATAATTAAGCAACATTTAAAACACTGCTGATGAAATGGAAAAGCATTAAACAACAGTAAATGTTCAGATAAGTAGCATTAATTACTGATTCATTTTTTTTTTTTTAAAGCTTGAGAAAGAAGGGAATTTTTTAACAGACATCGGAGAAACGCGCAGAGAACGATTTTCACATTGTTCCAGGAAAGTGGTTGAGGATTTAAATGCAGCGACCTATTTAAAAACCAATTAAAAAAAAAAAAAAATACTGAAAGCTATCTACATAAAAACACAACAACCTCAAATTAATAAGATCGCATATGAAACCAGTGGCAACATGTGTTGACCAAGATTTTTTTATGCGTAAAATACACAGAGAACTGATTTTCAAAATTCACCACTGACTGCTGAACACATTCTTAGCCGGAAGGGGCAATTCTCGGTCGTTATGCCATTTTACCAACATCTCCTATACTGAAAGAAAATAACTAAATTTAATTTTACAAAAAAAAAAAACGTAAAAATGGTGAAAAGAGAAAAAATGTATTATATACGTTTTACCCCTGACAAAACACTAGAAGCAACGAAATATCAGAATCCCCTTTAAATACAAACATGTTATTTTTTTTTCAAAAGAAGTCTCTGGTCTCCTACACTAACTTCAAACTTCAACTTAGACTTCAAAAATAAGTTTCCAAACTGAGGAAATTTGAATATATAATATATATCCATTTAAATATATATATATATATATATATATATATATATATATATATATATATATATATATATATATATAATTTTTTATGCTTCGATGCTTCGTTTGTTTATTAAAAAGTTATAAATAGAGTGTATATATCATCCCCCCCCCCTTTTCTTAAAATACACAACACAAAAATAGAATCTTGTGTTTATTAAAATGTATTGTAAAAAAAAAAGACGCACCCTATAAGATTTTATATTATTATGCATTCGGCCCTCATGGGGAGGCAAGTAAATAGTGACATGAAAACATTTTAGAAAAAGAATTCAAAAAGTTTTGTAAATAAAAGGATAAACACATCCTACATTAAATAATAAATATATAATATAATTCCCCCAATATAAATATTAACCTGTTTTAAAAGAAAAAAATATTTTTGATGCTTTTATGTTTCGTTTGTTTATTGAAAAGTTGTAAGTAGAGTGCACGTGTGTGTGGCCAGGTCAACCGGAAAACACCGGTGAAGACAGAAAAGCGTCCCTTTCATTTGGGGATTTTTGGGGGGTCCTTATTCCCTGTATGGTCAAATTTTATAAAAGCTTTAATTTGTATTAAACACTTTTGCAAAAATATATAATATATATATCACACACCCCTCTCCGAATATAAATATTAACATGTTTTAAAAGAAAAAAGTATTTTGGATGCTTCGCTGTGTGACCAGGTCAACCGGAAGACACCGGTGAAGACAGAAAAGTGTCCCTTTCATTTGGGAATTGTTTTGGGGTCCGTATTCCCTGTATGGTCCAAAAAAACGAATGTCACCTTTTGAAATGTATTTATTTCAAATTGTACTGTTTTAGTCGACGGAACGACAGAATTCGATTTTGGAACCATTCATTTTACAATGGGTAAAGTCGTATTTTTTTACCTTAGCGACATCAGATCAGGGTAAAATCCGGTTCTCGTTAGATCATCGAAGTTAAACGAGGTGGAGCCTGGCCATTACCAGATTGGTGACCATTTGGGAATGCTAGACGCTGTATGTCATCTTATGACCGGAATATACATTGGTGACCGCTGGTGAATTTGATATTCTTTGTAAACCTCCTCCTTCGGAAGAAGCCGGCATAGCCCGCCCAGGGCTCATAATACTCCAGATATTTACTGGTTCGACATCAGATTAATCACCAATCATTATCTTTTCTGATCGAACTATCTCATTGTTTAATGTGTGTGAAAGGTGATAACGTACGTGCGAACACGAAATACCTTAGCGTATTATTATATACATTAGCGTTTTGTTTTATATATTTCTCTCCCTCAGACCTGGCTCACTTCTTTGTTTTTCATTCAGTTGTGTTCCCTATTCTAAAGTCATTCCCATTTGTTCTCTTCTGTTTAGATATGTAATAAATATTTATGTTTCGTCGACGCAGCTAGTGTAGTTGGCGGATACAGATAACTAAGTTGCACGACCGCACACGCAATAGAAAGTACAAACTTCCGTGCGTTTCTGGTGTCGTCTCGTGGTGTGCAGAGAGCTATCAAGAATAACCTACCCGACACCCAGACAAGTTTCCTTGTATTACACACGTAAAACACAGGAAGAAACATATGCCACCAAACAGATTTATGCCAGATGCAGTAATCAATACGGTTGCGTGAACCGACTGTTTAGACAAACCGGCATTCAACGGGTCAGCTATAATGGATAGGATCGCGTACCACGCCGAGTTTTAATCCTGCTCGATTCTTTTACGCACGAATTCTATTGGAAAAAACTATTGACACACAAAATCCTTCTGGGTATTATTTACCTCCTCTTCAGGAGGTTAGGCACAAGGCCAGTTTTATCTTGCTCCCACAAGGTCAGATGTGACCCAAGGTCGGGTCGGGAAAGTGGGACTTGAAAAGCCAGTGCCCGAGAAGGTGAGCACTCTGGCCATTAAAAATTGCCTGAGCAGCCCTGTCGGCATTCCCCCGGTAAGAGCGCCTCAGGCAGTAAGCAATAAACCTACTCCTCCCCAAAGAGGGGAGGCAAAGCCTGGGAGGGTGGACCTCCTAGAACTGCACAGGCGAACCCACAGACAGGCGTAAATCAAGCCCCGAAGGCCAAGACGATACCAGTCTATGGGGTGCAGTATCCATTTGAACAGATACTACACTTTGATCTTAACCAAAAGGCCAACAAATCCTTCTGGGTATACGTTAAATCCGTTACGAAGAATGTTGGCTCTCTCTACCGGACTAGTAACCTTTTTATATCTGTCAGTATCTTATATCTCTATAAGGCCACCATTCGCCCATGCATGGAGTATTGTTGCCTCATCTGGGCTGGTGCACCAACCACTAGTCTCTCATTTTGGATAGGGTACAAGAAAGAGTCTCTTACCTAATAGGTCCCGCACTGTCTACCAAGCTCCAGCTCATGTCGCATCGCCACATTGTTGCGTCTCTGCGCTTGTTTTACAAGTACTTCCACGAAATGTGATCCGACGAACTTACTGCACGTGTACCTACACAACAACACTTTAGTTGTTACGTCATGTGCCCCCATCTGGATAATCTGCTTGAGTCAAAATGTTTTAAGATATCCTTCTTAATGTATCCAAAGATGGAAACCAGGCTTACGAGGGTGTACCTCCTGGGACTACCCAATACAGATAAAAGGTTATCGAATTGGCCTAGTCTCTATCGGACTGATTGTCGAGGACGGATCCTTAACTGGTATGTTAGGTGTAAAAAATGAAAACAGCTTTCTTCACCTATGTATTTACTTCTTTCCCTCTGTAAGAAGGTGGGGAGAATCAAGCCAACGCCCATAAAGAAGAGGCACTCTGGACTGTTAAAAATTGCCTGAGCAACCCTATCGGTATTCCCCACTCAGTACGCCTCGGGTAGTTAGCAATAAACTATCTCCACGCCAAAGGGGAAAGATAATGCCTGGTATGGTGGACCTCCTAGAACTACCCAGGACTAATACCCCAGCCCGACAGTCTCACTTAAAAATATATACAAAAAAAAATATCGCGGTGAACAGTCCACTCGTAGAGAATAAGGAAGTTTGGAATAGTTCATTCTTCTCACCATGTTTTTTAGGTTTCGTATTCCCAGTAAGGAAGTGGTTTTCGACTTTCTTGGGTAGACCGCCGCATGAGAGCGGGTATTGAATATTCTAATTCAGGTCGTATATCTCTAGATTCGATTACGTAGAGTGAGGAGGAGGAGGAGGAGGAGGAGGAGGAGGAGGAGGAGAAAAGCGAACCGATACGATTGAAGGTTCAGTCGGTGATCCGGGCACCAGACAACAATGGCTCTCAAAGGCAGGGAACAGTGGTTCCTCGAAACCAGAATTTAAACTCTCCCAAGTTGGAAAGTTTGGAAGCCGATCTTCCCCGATTGGAGCTATGTCGCGAACAGAGACAGTTGTTTCTCGCTTGTTAGTCAAACCTATGTGCGCGTTCTGAGGCTTATCCTCAATCAAATTTATTTCATGCCCCGATGGGTCATGCTTACTATTACAGACATATCGGCACAATAAGAATGGTTAGGCCCTATTTACTTGCCTCCCCACCGAGGTTAGTCAGACAATAGGTCCGTTTTTAATATAGGGGACATTCAGCTCCCCCAAAAAGGAGGTATACTGAAGTAGGACAAAACTAAAAGTTGCCTCAGTCTTAAAGGATTTCTCCTTCACTGACCAAGGACAGCAAAAGATGAAGCGTTGGGTTAGAACAGATACTACACTTTAGATTATTTATTTGTAGAAAATACTTTAAAAATTACATTTAAAAAAAAATTAGGCACAAGGCCATTAAAAGTGTGGGGAAAATTTGTGTCGTTGGTCATTCTTGGTCTAAAATGATAAAGATGGCTATCCTACTCTAAAATAGAATCATCTCAGTTACCACAATACCACATTTACACTAGGAGACGTCCTACTTAAGATAGCCCAAATTTTTTGGAAATACTACACTTTGATCTGAGGCAAAAACCACATGTAAACATGTGGTTTGTCCAATTAGCTAAAATGTCGGATACTGTTAGAAACAACGTAAAAATGGTTTATGGCATAGTTGTTAGACTGGACCACGTCTAACATTGTCTTAGGTAAGTTGTTAGACTGGACCACGTCTAACATTGTCTTAGGTAAGTTGTTTGACTGGACCACGTCTAACATTGTCTTAGGTAAGTTGTTAGACTGGACCACGTCTAACATTGTCTTAGGTAAGTTGTTAGACTGGACCACGTCTAACATTGTCTTAGGTAAGTTGTTAGACTGGACCACGGCTAACATTGTGTTAGGTAAGTTGTTAGACTGGACCACGTCTAACATTGTCTTAGGTAAGTTGTTAGACTGGACCACGTCTAACATTGTCTTCGGTAAGTTGTTAGACTGGACCACGTCTAACATTGTCTTAGGTAAGTTGTTAGACTGGACCACGGCTAACATTGTGTTAGGTAAGTTGTTAGACTGGACCACGTCTAACATTGTGTTAGGTAATTTGTGTCTTTGTGAGATGATAGGTGGGTAGATATGTAGATAATTATGCTTGCCTTCTCTTAAATATAAAATTTGACATACGTATATTCGTTAAAATAATAGATGCACAAAGAGGCTTAATAAATAAATTCAAAAATAACTTCTACATAGAAATGTGGTTGAAATTCGAGCCAACGGGACATTATGTAATTCGTGTGATATCTTATGCAGACATGATGTCGTGTCTGGCATCAAATATGTATCAGAAAGAATGTCTCTAAATGCTCATAAATACTCACGCGTAGAAAGCACGTACACACTGGACGAATCTCGTCACGTGGGGATTTTCTTTTTCCTTTTCTTTCCTCTGTTTACTGACTTCTTCCTCTCTTGGTTACGTACTTGGTCTATTTCTCTCTTTTTTTTCCTCTTCTTCCTCTTTTTTTTCTTTTTTTTTAAATTTTTTTTTCTATTTTGTCTGTTGTCTCTTTTTGGTTTACCATCACTTATCATAGCCATTCGAGGATAAGGATTAATTAGATAGCTAGATTGTCAGTTGAATGATGAAGAATATTATGAGACGATTGAAAATGCTGAATGGAATGAACAAAGTTTGATTACTTATGGAAACGGTTTATAAAAACGTATATGTTGACATTTGATTTGGTGGGAACCAAGTTGTAATCAGTAGGGGAGCGGTCCAACGGTAATGTGTTCCACAGACAGTAAACCCTTGCAAAGAAGCTTTGTCCGTCGAAATCACGTCTGACGCTAAGCACATGGAGGAAGAAAAGAAAAAAAATTTAGATGCAGAAAAACGAGTTCTTGCTGCGAATGTCTTACAAAGTGGAACCAACGATTTGAGCTCAGTCGAGCACCTTCAATGGAAGAACGATAGAGTAGAGAGAGACTAGCAACGTATTTTCTGTGCGAAAGAAGGTGTAAGTGGGAGAAGAGATCACTCCAACAAGATTTCTAAGTCGATTGTGTACTCCATCAAAGTAGAAAAGAGTGATTTGTATGGCACCTCCCAAGATGTGGCAGCAGTATTTCACCTTTGGACGTATCTGACACTTATAGAGGTCAAAGATCGCATCTGGAGTTATGTACTTTACTGTATGAACTTAATACTTATGGGGCAGTTTTGACAAGAATTTGTTGATATTGGATTTTAAAAAATTATGTTGTAACCAGCAGGGAAGCGGCCCCGCGGTGATGTGTTCCACAGACGGGAAGCCCTGGCACGAAGCTTTGTCCATGGAAATTTCGCCTAACGCTAGGCATATGGAGGACAAAGAAAAGTATTTTTTTCGATGTGATAGAAAAACGAGTTCATGCTGTGAATGTCTTACAAGGAGGAATCAACGATTGGAGCTCAGTCGAGCACCTTTCATGGTAATAATCGTAGAGCAGAGAGAGACTAGCAACATCTTTTTTGTGAGAAAGGGGTTGTAGGGAAGAGAAAAGATCATTCTCCGCCAGTTTTTAAAGTCGATTTTGTACTCTGTCAAGGCAGACAAAAGTGCTCTGTGCGGCACCTCCCCATATGTGGCAACAGTACCTCCCCATCTTTGGACGTATCTCTTTTATAGATAGAGGATTGCTTTGTTTCATTTCCTCTTCTTCCTCTTCTTTTTTCTTCTTTTTTTCCTTTTTGTCTATTTTTTTTCTTACTAAGAAATCATCACTTCTCAGTACCAAAAGCCACTCAATGATACGGGTTAATGAGATGGATAGATTTTAAGTTTAATAATAAACAGTATTATGAGAGGATTATTTATTTCTGTGTAACCGAATCTTCATGTTCGATCCCCTTTGGACACACATCGTAAATTGCAGGATGATTAATGTTTCATTCGTTATTTATTTCGATGTAACCCACACCCCAACCCCAACCCTAACCCTAACCAGAACCCTAAACCCAAACCCTAACCAGAACCCTAAACCCTAACCCTAACCCTAAACCCTAACCCTAACCCTAACCCTAACCCTAACCCTAACCCTAACCCAAACCATAACCTAAACCCCAACCCTAACCCTAACCCTAACCCTAACCCTAAACCCTAACCCTAACCCTAACCCTTACCCTAACCCTAACCCTAAACCCAAACCCTAACCCAAACCCTAAACCTTAAACCCTAACCCTAACCCTAAACCCAAACCCAAACCCTAACCCTAACCCTAACCCAAACCCTAACCCTAACCCTAAACCCTAACCCTAACCCTAACCCTAACCCTAACCCTAAACCCAAACCCTAACCCTAACCCAAACCCTAACCCAAACCCTAACCCTAACCCTAACCCTTACCTTAACTGCAACTTCACCGTCGATACTTTTTTGGACACACATCGTAAATGGCAGGATTATAAATGTCTCATTTAGTGTTTATTTGTGTTTTGGGAAATGCCCCTTCAGCTTCGATAGTTTATGGCCACGCCACATCCCTTTCGTTAACACAAAGGTTTCGTTTCTTTCTGGCATTTTGAAAATGCACAATCAAGAGCAGCGGAATCCACTGAAATGTTTCGTAATGTACACCTCCCAGCAATCCGCCTTTGGTATTTCTTTTATGTCCAAGAATTTTACTCTTTCTACACATTATCTGCTTTTTTAAGTTTGTCTTTGATTTTGGCGAATGGAGAGATTCAACGCAGTTAATGCAAAACTGATTACTTGGAATTGAAAAAAAAAGGTAAGGTACAACCGGAAATCAAAATACGATGCATAACTCGCTACCGGATGTACACTTGCCTCCTGAAAGTATTAGATCATGCGTCTGATTTGAGTTAATGCTATTTACGTTATTACATAAGGTAACTGAATAAGATAAAAAGAATCTGAAGAAGACCGAAGAGTACAACGGCCGAAACGTTGTGCTAATAACAATCAAGATAGTGAATACAGTCTGTAAAATGCAAATGATGTAAGATTCTCCCTAATGTTACATATTTCATTGGCAGTTATATACAGCATAATTACTTTGACATACCGGAGTTAAGCGATTTTGAGCCAGGTCAGTACTAGGTAGGTGACCATTTGAGAATACTAGGCACTGTATATCATTTGCCCTGACATGTATGCGGTTGAGAATCACATGTTAATGTAATATTCTTTAAATACTTCCTCCTTCGTTAAAAGCCGACATAGCCCGACCAGGAAAAATGTCTCGCCAGGTATGATGTATATAATGTCCCCTATCCACAACCACTAAAGAATAATACCACCAATGGAATCGTTAATAAAATTCACAATAATTTCTGCATACCAACCATATTTGGTGCAAATAAACTTACATCGATGCCTGGCTTTTCCACCAAGTTACAGTCATGAATTTTCAATATTAACATTTATTCATATAAATAGATAAACATTAACATTTATTCATATCAATAGATAAACATTCACATTTATTCACATCAATAGATAAATATTAATGTTTATTCATATAAATAGATAAACATTAACATTTATTCATATAAATATATAAACATTAACATTTATTCATATCAATAGATAAACATTAACATTTATTCATATCAATAGATAAACATTAACATTTATTCATATCAATAGATAAACATTAACATTTATTCATATCAATAGATAAACATTCACATTTATTCATATGAATAGATAAACATTAATGTTTATTCATATAAATAGATAGATATTAACATTTATTCGTATCAATGTATAAACATTAACATTTATTCATATCAACATATAAACATTAACATTTATTCATATCAACATATAAAGATTAACATTTATTCATATCAATATATAAACATTAAAATGTATTCATATAAATAGATAAACATTAACATTTATTCATATAAATAGATAAACATTAACATTTATTCATATAAATAGATAGATATTAACATTTTGGCAAATTTGACACAAATTAATTCATCTTTTAAATAAGAACATAAAGAAAGAATAAATCAATTCGCCCGAGCGATGGTGTGTGTATGGGAAGACGCTTATTCTTAACTGGCAATATAAAAATAGCTGAAAATGTACGTTTTTAAACAAGTGCGAAACGTTTTTCCACGGAATTAAAACAAGCATTGAATTTAAAAACAAAAAAAAACAAAAAATGTAGCGTAGCTAACAGGAGGGACGGAGGGAAGGAGAAAGCAGTCAGTCAGCCTCTCCCTTTCTCTAGTAAATTTTCTTGTTTGAGCCTTGGCATTATATCTTCCTTTTAAATAAATGTTTTAGTCATTTATTCTTTTTTTATCAAATCACTTTAATTATTGTTAATATAGAAAAAACTATTGCATATATATATATATATATATATATATATATATATATATATATATATATATATATATATATATATATATATATATATGCAATAGTTGTTTCCATCTTTAAATCTCCATTCACCGGATACCTTATCAACGGACATTCACCAACTGGACAGACTCCATTTTTTTTACACACACTCTTACTCTCCATTATTTTATATTTTTTCAAATTTTGAATTTTGGCTTTTCCACTGCCAACTGATCCATCTATGTAATTCCTCTGATGATAAGATTTTAATCTTTGAAAAGCCTTGGATTAAGGAAAGAAAAATAAACATGTTTTTATCGAGTACACCTTGCATTGAACAATCGAAGTTGAAATAGCTTTGTCATTCGTACATCTTTATCTCTCTTCCTTCATTTATCTTTATAATTGCTCTATCTCGTATATTGAGCTTAAATCATTCACTATAGGTTATATCCTCTAAAAGTATACTTTTAATTTAATATATATATATATATATATATATATATATATATATATATATATATATATATATATATATATATATATATATAAATTAAAAATTTTAGAAACCAGATAACTTGACGCAAAATGTTGTCAAATAAATGAAATATTTAAACCATTTCACTATAGGTTCTATCCTCTAAATGTATACTTTTAGTTTCATATTTTATATATATATATATATATATATATATATATATATATATATATATATATATATATATATATATATATATATATATATATATATATAACTTTGAAACTTTAGAACCAGACAATATGACACGAGATTTTGTCAAATAAATGAAATATTTATTAAATCATTTTTATTTATCCAAATTTTCGGTTTTACAAAACCCTATTCATGGTATTACAGACTATATTTTCCTGTCTTTTATTTTTTTCTTCCTTTCTTTCATGGTCGAATTATTATAGGACAACAGAATTTCAATCGAACAACACCAAACATTAATTTATTACGAACTGTTAAAAAGTACTTAAGCAAAGTAGGTATTTTAATATCTCTTTGGATCTTTTGTCTGTACTATATATACAGTATTTCCAGATAGTATTTTGTATTGTTGCTTTAAATAACAGCAAGCCGTTGAGATGGTAATATTGAGGTTATAAATATAAAATAACTTTCGCATTTATTCATTTAGACTAGCTGGCTTCGCCGGCTCGCTACCGTTTCGCAAATTTCACTATTTAAAATACTTGAAACAAAAATGTTAAATAAACATTTCATGCATTACTTTGTTGTAAACACGAAACAAAACTTTCACATTGATTCCTATAGATAGATAAATATTAACATTTTGATAATTGCTATGCACATTAATTATATAGTTTAATAGGACCTTAAAGAAAGGAAAAGAAAGAACAAATCTATTTGCCTGAGCGATTGTGTGTGTGGATTTCTTTTTAACTTATGATTTAGAAATACATCGCAACTGGATTAAAATCAAGTGGTCCCCCCTAAAGAAGGCCGGGAAGGGGTATTTGTACACAGATGCTAAACATTTGTCCACGAAATAAAACAATATTCCTAAAAATGACTATTTGTTATATTTAAATCAACACAATGATGGAATTAAAGACAATAACAGTAGTTAATTAATAAACTGTCATTTTGAAAATCAATATGCAAATTAGTTAACCTTACGACAGATCACATATGCTATTGTGTAAAGCTGAATTAACTTGAAATACAACGTCTTGACGTCACAGTTCGTGCCAGAAATGAACCCAACTTTCGCATTTATTCATTGAGATAAATTTTGTAATGATTTTCAAATTGGATTTTTTTTTAATGTAAGTTTATGTCATATTTACGCACGCGCGGTTATAAATAAATGTGTCTGTTATTTATCCACCTCCCACAAGGTAAGATGTGACACAAGGTTGGGAAGTGGAATTTGAAAATCCAGCGCCCGAGAAGGTGAACACTCTGGACTACAAAAAATGCCTGGGCAGCCCCGTCGACATTCCACGGTAGGGGTGCCTCAGGCAGAACTGCACAGGACAAACCCACAGACCGGCGTAAATCAAGCCCCGAAGGCCAAGACAATACTGGTCTATAGAGTGTAGTATCCATCGGAACAGATACTACACTTTGATCCCGACCAAAAGTCAGGAAAGCCCTAAAGCTCTTCCGATATTTAAAGGAGAGTAGAAAGATGAACTTGGGTTTCCTTTCAGCAGCTTCGTAACTCTCGCTTCCCTTATTTTATCCTTAAGTCCTCACATTCCATGAGCGATGTTTCTGACAAAGGGGAAATAATTGCTGTTTTCTGGATCGGAATCTATCCATCCAGCACTTATCGTTGGATGTTTTTTTTTACCTTAAAGTAGTATATTTTTTTAGCTCCTTACATCAAGTGGCTTCATGCCTTGTCTGGAGCAGATTCCATAAAGATTTTTTAAAAAGTAAAGAATAAAAGGGAAAGAAAATTAAAATAAAGGGGCTGCCAGAGCGCTGTTGCAACATTGCTCTCCGGGCTTCCTTCCACAGGCTTAGGTCTGTCCTCCCATCATTTATCTGGAGGTTTAAATGTAGGTAACACTGATTCAGTGCGTGTGTCTTTCTTTACAAAATCGATTCGTTCTCGAAAAAAAAAAAGAAGAAAAAACATCGAATTAGAAATGTCGTGAGTGCCACCATCTTGTTTGTTTTCTGTCTGAAATCGCATCCTTGTCGTTCAGTGCTTACAGCAACTTGCCTGAAGTGTGTCGTATATTAGGTTCGGTAAACACAACCGATGAGTCATCATCCTCATCCCCTAACCCCGTTCGACACTACCATCTCTCATCCTAACCCCAAGGGAGACATAAAAAGCGACGCACGTGACTCGCTATGTACTCCAAGGCAATGACTATTCCATCATTTGCATCCATTTTCTAGCAACACAAACAAACGTGCCCTTCTCAGCTGATTCTCTGACCTTCGACATCTGACCTTCGACATCTGACCTTTTTGTGTTTCTCCCGCTTTTGCACGAAAGTATCGATTATTCTGGATCACGTCTCGTACTTTTGTACTTACAATTTTCATAATCAATCAATCTAATGGGATAATACGTCATGTGTATTTGTATGCGAAGCGAATGGCTATTTTCCGAAGAGACAGACATAAACAGAGGCTGAAGAGAGTCCGCCACAGGAGGCCAACTATAGGTCCCCTTTCTTTGAATTTGAAACTGACGGTACCGATGTTGTCTTAATCTACTGTAATTACATATATGAATTTATAAATATGGTCGCCTAAATAAGACGTAAGCATCCGTGTTCTAATCGGGGGAACTGGTTTCAATGTAAGTTGCTTGGTTTGTGAATTTTTTCTGTTTGGAAGCAGACTTTCGTTTTCTAAAGAGCAGCATTGATAAAAAATCTTGAATTGACATAACATTTTGGTTGTTCATCTGTGCGCGAAACGGTCCGTCAAAATGTACTGAATGCTTTTTTTTCGTGGGGGGATACAAACTTAGTCACTGCAATTTAGCGTAATATTCTTTATTTGTATATGCCCTGTTGTTAAAAGTTAACAATCATCGAGCTTTTACTTTGAATAGTTTGAACTATATAATAAAATATATATATATATATATAAATAATTTAACGTTTATATATATATATATATATATATATATATATATATATATATATAAACATTAAATTATTTATAGTTATTAATACCTACAGACGCTAGCATTTCAAGCTTATAGCTCTTATCATTGCCGGAAAGTAACAGTTTCAGACGGTCGAGAGGCGTGAACCCGGTTCACAGAGTCTAGCCTAGAATGTGCAAGCAGTCGCCCTATCCTTGCGGCCACCGGTAACTGCCACGTGATTAGGAAAACTTAAGATCTATATGTGCCTAAGAAGCGGACATCAGACGGAAGACTAATCGAGAGTGTTCGACGAACGTATTCCGAACTTTACTTGAGGGCTATTTGACTGTCTATTTTTAACATCCCCGAGAGTGCTCGACTTTAATTTCTTAAAGGGTCTTAGTATATATATATATATATATATATATATATATATATATATATATATATATATATATATATATATATATATATATATATATTTCTTAAAGGGGCTTAGTATATATATATATATATATATATATATATATATATATATATATATATATATATATATATATATATATATATATATATATATATACTAAGCCCCTTTAAGAAATTAAAGTTGAGCACTCTCGGGGATATTAAAAATAGACTGTCAAATAGCTCTAATGCAAAGTTCCGAATACGTTCGTCGAACAATCTCGTCTAGTCTTCTATCTGTGCCCGCTTCTAGCTACATATAGATCTTAATTTCTCTTAATTACGTGACAGTTTCCGTTGACAGAGTGGACATGGCTGACTCTGTGAACCGGGTTCGCGCCTCCCGACCGTCTGAAATTGTTACTTTCCTGCACTGATGAGAGCAATAAGCTTGAAACGCTAGCGTCTGTAGGTATTAATAATTTAATATTCATTTATATATATATATATATATATATATATATATATATATGAAAATTATCACATATAAGATCTCTTCTCGGCTGGCAACGTTAAGTCTCAGATCTGCAGGTACAATTCCTCTTTAACAATAATCTAATTATCTGGTAATTTTTTTAAACCTACCTGGCTAATAAATTTCCAATACGAGGAGAGGTATTTAAAAAAATGTTTTCCATATTTAGAAATTCCGTGAATTATTAAAGGTTTCTATTAAGTCATCAAAAGCTTAATAGAGATAAGACTGCCCTTAAGTAGTTAAATCTAACTTATTTATAGCTGTGTAAAATTAGGTATGCGTATATGTTTATATATTTGTGTGTGCATAGTTGCCTTCGAAACTAATTAACCGATCATTAGGAATTTTGAAATACATCTACTAGGTGTATAATATATATATATATATATATATATATATATATATATATATATATATATATATATATTTATTTACTATCCTCTGATGAAAAAAGTTCATCTTTGAAAATCCATGGATTACGGATATGAAGCTCCTTGCTTTGAACTTCTGATGTTCTAAAAAATATTGTATCTTCACAATTGTTTATTTTCATCTTTCATATATATATATATATATATATATATATATATATATATATATATATATATATATATATATATATTGGATCTGTGAAGGATGGAGTGTTTTTGCTATGAGATCTTGAGTGAGAGAGTTCAATACAATGTAGTGAAAGAATAAAGTTAAAAAGAAAAAACTCAAACCAACATATTAAGCCATTTGTACTATAATTTATTTACAATTAAACCAATGAAAAGCCATCTAAAATGTACCCGATGACTTCCGTTCCGAGACGAAATAAATTATAGTACAAATGGCTTTATATATTAGTTTGACTTTTTTCTTTTCAACTTATATATATATATATATATATGTGTGTGTGTGTGTGTGTGTGTGTGTGTGTTTTGCATACCTCCCGTTATGGGCCGTGGCAGTTCTCTTAGAGAATTTAATTCCCATTTTTCATTTGAAGACTACATAGAGAAATCGACCGTTCGGCTCGCTTCTAAAACCCAGACTCAAACCACAGCTTCCCACACAAAAGCCCGTGGCGTCACAGAGCCCCTATGCGCAGGTGCACATTGATCCTTGATCTGAGGTGTCGTCAAGGTGGTGAGCCTGTCAACGTCTGTGAGCTCCGACTGTGAAAACAGCCCTATTCTGCACTCGACTGTACAGGTCCACACGCGCTAAATCGCACAAGCCAAACCAAACTATTTCCAACACATACGCCCACTTCAAGATGCGTCCGCCCTCACAGTGCCATTATCCAACATATATATATATATATATATATATATATATATATATATATGTACACACATTGTTATCGTAATGTGGGCTATATGTAGTTTAATCTATTTTTATGCTAAAAGAATAAAAGAGTTGGCGAAGCGTTTCGTGAAAATTCATATATCTTCGATTTTTGTGAAATTTAAAAAATAGTATTAAAAAATTACTTAAATTTCCGGGTTTTTTAGTATTTAAAAGGATTTTAGAGATAATATGTGGACAATTTCTCATCTTAAAATTAAAATATTTCAGATTTGCATTGAATCATTAGGCACCAATTAAGCAAGAAGCCACTTTTTAAAGATATTTCACCCCAAACAAGGCAGGACGCCACGGTAGACGTAAGGGGCTACTGAGAATTAGGAAGTAGGTTTAGGGTGTAATTCTGAGTTGGGAGCTGTGTAGGGAGATGTCTGTTTACATTAGTTTTAAACCTATGCATATCGGTACTGTCGGAGAAACAGGGGACAGGGAGAGAGTTCCAGATGCCAGCAGCACGAGGAAAGAAGCTATTGGAGTAGAAGGCTCTTCGGCATCTGGGGACCTCCACAGTGAATGGATGGGATTTCGCTGATTGTCGAGTTGGTCTAGTGAATTTACGCTGAGGGGGCATCAGAGTAGCCAGTTCATCGGAGCATAATCCATTGAAGTATTAAGCTTATATCTTGAATTCTAGACATTTGCTGGAATCAAAATCATGTAATGGATTTTAATCAGAATTGTAATAAGGATTCTAGACATAACGTTTAGTATCATTATATCTTGATTATGAATCTTTGTAAGGGGACCTAAAACTCATACAAAAAGGTTCTGTTTAAGGAATAAATTTTACCTATCCTCGGACGGGTAGTATTCTCGTTTTTTTTTATATATAATTGAGATAAGCTAAAGACGAAACAAACACAACGCACATTACTTGCCTCCCCACGAGGGAAAAGTTAGACGCAGGGTCGGTCTTTAATATAGGAAACATCCAGCTCCTCAAAAAAGGGAAAGTGTTGATGGGAAAAGAATACCTGCTATAATGAACAATTACGAATGATTTCCCTATTCTAAATTATCTCCCCTTTGGAGAACTCTCCTGTTGGTCTTAACAATATTAATAGCAGCACTAACATTGTACTGACAGTTTATGCCGAATAAAGCTTTCTTAAGTTACGACTGTTCTCGTTTGTCATTACACCTGCATAGTTTGATTTTCACGCCATAACAAATGAGAGCGTGTCTTACTAAAGCCAATAAATCTACCCCTCCTCCGAAATTAGGAGGTAATACTTGGGAAGATTGATTTCTGAGGCAGGAAAGACGATAAACTTTTAGTCTAACTCGGCGTCCGGTCTAAAAGAGAACAGATCGATCGTTTGTTTTTGTTTATCTTTTGTTTGGTTTTAGAAACGAATATAGAAATCATTCGATAAGTAAACCCAACCACATTAACAGCTGCAACGAAGCAGCATTTGTTGATTGTTGTTTAATTATTCCCCTGTCTCGTAGACTGCATCTCGTTTCAAACAAACCAGTCACAATCGAATCTTTAGTACAGGCAGAAACCAGGCGGCGCCAACCGCCATTTTTATTTGTATTTGGTGTTAACGTCCTCTTATTCACCGTTGAAAATAACCTCACATATAAACCCGCTTGTGTCGCAATACAGGTTCATGATGAATCTTTATGGTCTTTACCCATGTGTTAATGGTCTTTACACATTCGTTTCTCTTCTGTTGTTTCATTGGAGAGGTGAGTGAGGCATAGTGTTGCAAACACATTTGCACACACGAGGGATTCTCATGAATCTTGCCTTCACGCTTGGATCATAGTGTTATATTTGTTCTGGTCAGTGCCGTTCATGCATTATCTCCTCCTTTGGGAGTGGGTTGTTTATGAGCCGTGTCGAGTTCAAAACTGTAGAATGCGCACCATTCCATGCATTAACTCCTCCTTCTGGAGAGGGTAATTGATTGTCATTCGCTTGAAGCGTCCCTTGCATGGAATTCCGACGGCTTCCTTTTTTGCTATTTTTGCACACAGAGTTCTCTCCCCTCGTGGGACCTGACTTTACCATCGTAAAAAGACCCTGTGCCACATTGCACATAAGAAGAATGCTCATACATAAGAGGGATGCTCCTAAATCCGGCCTTCAAGCCAGGATCATAGTGTAGTATCTGTTCTGTTCGGTTTCTTTCTCCTCCTTTGGGAGTGAGTGAGTTATCATGTGTTCCGAGTTTAAAACACTACAAATCATCACGGTCACTTGCGTACTAAATTATCATCTCGACACTATCTTCAAGTGTTATCAGTCCTTCTGTACAAGGGTGTGTCAGGACAACCTGACATGAGGATATTTCCCCCTACAAGTAAACCCTGACCAAATATTCAAAATAGCATAGTATTCGAAGCCCAAATAAGATCTCCTCGACACGGCTATACACTGGCTCATACGAGGAATGTTACACCTTCTCCAAGTGATGTTGCCTCTAGTAACAGCTCTTAGCTGGATACTCCACCAGACTAGATGAATTATTGTCCTTGGAATCCGGTAAGACCAATAGACCACAAGAAAGATATACTATAACATAGTTAACTGGTCAATTATGGAGTGGAAAATTAATGGTATTCACTTCTTTACTGACTCAACTATTGGGGAATAAAGGAAAACTTTAATAGAATATTCGAATATCTATGTATCTCAGATAGAGATCAAGTGTTAGCCCCAGGATAGGGCCCTTATATTTCTGAGAACGGCGTCTGAAGTAAAATGAAGCAAAAAAAAATAGTAAAAATACAGGTTATGATCGCAGTGTGGTATATTTTATGTCCGTTGGGTGTTCATATCAGCCGGAGTTCGCCCATGACATCATCCTAGCATTTACGGGTTTGACACACGTTGCTCCAGTCTCCCCTTCTTATCGGGTTGGGTTATTGTTTGGTTCGATCCCAGAATGAGCATCATTTCATGCATTATCTCATCCTTCTGGAGAAGGTGCTTAATTGTCAGACGCTTGAAGCGTCTCTAATATGGAATGCCGATACGTTCATTTTTTGGCTATTTTTAAACACACTCAGAGTGCCCCCTCGGGGAAGCTAAATTTACGCTCGTAAAAAGACCTTGTGTCACATTGCACATAAGAGGAGTGTTCATGAATCCTGCCTACGAGCCAAGATCATAGTGGAGTATCAGTTCTGGTAGGTCTCAGTTGACCATTCTTCAAGGCATTATCTCCTTTTTGGGGAAGGTTGGTTGTTTATGATTGATTGCTTGAAGCACTCTAACTTCGGATGCTGAGGGGACAGATCATTGGTTAATATTGCACCCATCCAGACTGCCTCCCGTTTTGGGGAAACTGTATACTCACAATGTTGGATAATGGCCCTGTGAGGCCGGACGCATTTTGAAGTGGACGTATGTGGAGAGATCGTTTGGTTTGGCTTGCGCGATTTAGTGCGGGTTAACCCGTACAGCCGAGTGCGGGATGGCGCTGTTCTCACAGTCGGAGCTCACAGACGTTGACAGGGCCACCACGTTGACGATATCTCAGGTCAAGGGTTAAGGTGAACCTGCGCATAGGGGTTCTGTGACGTCACGGGATATTGTGTGGGAAACGGAGTTTGGCCTGTCTGGGTTTTGGAAGCAAGCCGAACAGACGATTTCTTTATGTAGTCTTCAAAGGATTAGGGGAATTAAATTCCCTAAGAGAATACCGGCATGAGATTCCTTCTTCCCCCTCCTCGAATGGCTAAGGACTTAAGCTAGGAATTAACTACGATAGAGTAGTAATTTGGTCTCTCCCTTAACGTTGGTGAAACATCTCCAAGATCGATGGTAGACTGACGCCTGAAATAAACAAATCAAAATTTAAAATATTATTTGCATCCTAAAAAGTGGTATGAAGGTTTTTGTTGCAGACACAGCAGACGACATCGAGACACACCCCTTCACGCGAATAGGAAAGAGGGAAAGTACGAGAAATTAAAGACTACACAACAACAATATACTGACTTTGCTGCTGTAAGAGGCAAATAAACAAACTGTTTGTAAAGGCATGAACTCACAGTTCCCCACCAGATGCTATAGGTGAAAATTAGCAACTTTTGTTCAATTATTCGGAGTTGAAACTTACCACAAGCTACAATAGTAACGATACATGAATACACCGAAAGCGTCCGCCATATAGTGTGATATAGAACGAGGCTCCAAATAGTTGTCCTTCATTCGCATGACTGTCGAACCGATGAAAACAGAAATAGCTAACAAATACAAAGAGTGAAAATACGCGCAGCTACCGAGATGATAGCTTGTTTCTTTTATCAATTAAAGCTTGATAACCTGGTCGAAATAGTATGATGTTGAAAATCCCGGATCACTTAATGGCGTCAGAATAACATCGCAGACGATTCATCTCGATACGTGTAAATGGAAGTTACGAATTTACAGACTGACCAAAAAAAGTGCCACCCATAGAAACGTTAATGAAATTCACAATCCTTTCTGAAATCTAACCATATTTGGTGTAATATCATTAATGAATGTCCAGCAATCTTCTTAGATCGTTCATTCAATGATATAGGAGAACACTTTAGTGATCGTCTCATCAGTGAAGGTGTGATCCTGAATGATCTTCACACTTACAGGAACTTACCCCCCCCCCATATTTTTATCTGTAGGTTTATTTTAAAAGATAAGGTCAGTCAAGACAATCCCGAAACTATTCCTGAACTAAATTGGACCATCACAGCCAAAATCATGGCAGTGCTAAGAGAGGAATGTGTCAGAGTTGTTGACCATTTTGCATGTCGTATTCAGATGAGCTTATCATCGAATGGCGATAAAACAAAGACTGCGGGATATTCATGACTGAGACTTGGTGGACAAGTCAGGGATAAACTGAAGATTATTTGTACCAAATATGATTGGATTGCAGAAAGGATGGGAATTTTATGAACCAATTCCGTGGGTGTCTTTAATTTTTGGTCAACCTGTAAACCCTAACCCTAACCCTAACCCTAACCCTAAACCCTAATCCTAACCCTAACCCTAACCCTAACCCTAAACCCTAATCCTAACCCTAACCCTAACCCTAACCCTAAACCCTAATCCTAACCCTAACCCTAACCCTAACCCTAACCCTAAACCCTAATCCTAACCCTAACCCTAACCCTAACCCTAACCCTAACCCTAAACCCTAATCCTAACCCTAACCCTAACCCTAACCCTAACCCTAAACCCTAATCCTAACCCTAACCCTAACCCTAACCTGTAAAAGTTATCTTGGACATATGTTGCTCTTAGCTGAATGCCACGAACCGTGCCATTTTATGATGTCGCAGTTATCTTGAAGCCTTCAAGATGCAATTTTCTTAAACGTTTTTTGGAATCATAGTAAATGCCTGGCACCAACAGATTTACTACGATGCTGGTTTATTGCCACTATATCATGGGCTAACGTTAATCGTGATAAAATGATGTGAATTTCTTTCTAATTATACGACATGATTTTATCAGTCGGTTGCAAGAAGCATTTCTTGCAAGTGATTAATGACTTCATTCATCAGATTTTAAACAGCAATGTTTTATATTTTGTTGTTGCATACCCACGCTCTCTGCCCCCTCCTCTCTCTCTCTCTCTCTCTCTCTCTCTCTCTCTCTCTATATATATATATATATATATATATATATATATATATATATATATATATATATATATATATGTATATATATATATATATATATGTATATATATATATATATATATATGTATATATATATATATATATATATATATGTATATATATATATATATATATATATATGAGAGAGAGAGAGAGAGAGAGAGAGAAGTTAATATTTTAAAGATATAAATACTATCTTTAACCAGTAGACTATCAGGATAATAACAAAGCTCAATATAGTGTATAGAGCAATAATATTAATTGAATAACATAATAAAATAAGAAATTAATCAGATTTTATTAAAGTTCACAAAACGAGAAGTGATCTTGCGTCCTTTACTCATGAGTTTTCAAAGAAAATTTTCTCCTCGGAGGACCATTACCGCAATGACATTACTGCAGATAATAAAATTATGGTTTCAAAATATCTAAAAATATATAAAAAATACATAAAGGTATATAAGTATATATCATGTAATTCAATTAATATATATATATATATATATATATATATATATATATATATATATATATATATATAATATGAATTAGTAAAAATAAGAACGCCGTACAATGCCTTTTAATTTTATTAACTTTTTTTTTTTAATTTTCAATTAAATTTTCGAAGATATACTTTATCATCAGAATTTTTAAAAAAAAGATATATCAAAATACCTTCTTGGTTTCTTTTTTTCTCATCGTTTTTTGTGTGTGTTTTCAATTCGTCTATTGTTGAAGCGAATCTGGGATGAGGGTCTCTTTAGTCAAGAACGCGGCACGTGGCGGTGCAAATTGAATCAGAAATGGTGTTCTTGTTTAGAAAGCATTGTTTTTGTGGTAATATGAATTATTAAAAATAAGAACGCCATACAATGCATTTTAATTTTATTAACTTTTTAAAAACTTTTTTTTTTCAATTAAATTTTCGAAGATATACTTCATCATATATATATATATATATATATATATATATATATATATATATATATATATATATATATATAATGAAAAGTCGCACTTGGAAGCGTTGATGAACTGGCAATAATAAGGAGAATATTTTGAAAAAAATATTTTGAAAACCTGGACAACGCGTTTTTTTATGTTTTTTAAAACAAATTATTTATTTATCTTAAAAACTTGAGCTCTTTCGGTGATATACACCCTTGTCAAAAGTATAAGCATATTTGTTTCCTTTTCTTTTTTCGTTTAATCTTTTTTGATTGAGACATATTTATCGCAGTCAAGTTTAAATTCGTCTTGATGTTATCGACGATTAATGTTGATAATGCCGGTGTGTGTAGCACGCGTTTACGTGAACAAGGTAGAATGAAAAGTCACACTTGGAAGCGTTGATGAAATGACAATAATAAGGAGAATATTTTGAAAAATTATCACAGCTAGTTAGATTATGTAATAATAATAATAATAATCGTGTGTGGATAGCAGTATGTGTAAATTGTATAGGCCCAGACTGGGAAGAGATCGCCTCGTAAGAAATAATTATTTTGATGAAGCACTAGAACCGCGTTGAGGCGTTGAATGAAATCGTATTTACAGGTGAAGTCGGTTCCGACAGGGTTAAGATGCTATTTCTGTGAAAAGATTAGCTCGATGCTTAGTTAGTATCGCATCCGCCTCACCCTCCGCAAACGAGTCCAATGTATAGAAACACGTGTTATACCACTCCCCGGATATCCATACGCACCTGTCCGAATTCCTCAGATCAACGTACCAACACTCGATGCTATCATCCGTTTTATAGTTGAAACGCAAATAAAAACTAGTGCGACCTCAACTATTTAACGTTTTTTTTGTAAAATAACAGGTGATTCTTATGTCATCGATTTATAAAAATATTACGAGTGTTAAATGTAACTATTGTTAGAGGTTTAAAAAATAACAATTCGTATTTGAAGTTTTAAAAGTAACAATTAGTATTACAGGTTTAAAAATTAAGAATTAGTATTGCAGTGTTCTAAAAGTAACAATTAGTATTCGAGGGGTTAAAAGTAACCATTATTATACGAAGTTTTAAAAGTAACAATTAGTATTACAGGTTTTAAAAGTAACAATTAGTATTACAGGTTTTAAAAGTAACAATTAGTATTACAGTGTTTTAAAAGTAACAATTAGTATTGCAGTGTTTTAAAAGTAACAATTAGTATTCGAGGGGTTAAAAGTAACCATTATTATACGAAGTTTTAAAAGTAACAATTAGTATTACAGGTTTTAAAAGTAACAATTAGTATTACAGGTTTTAAAAGTAACAATTAGTATTACAGTGTTTTAAAAGTAACAATTAGTATTACTGTGTTTAAAAGTAACAATTAGTATTCGAGGGGTTAAAATTAACCATTATTATACGAAGTTTTAAAAGTAACAATTAGTATTATAGTATTTAAAAGTAACAATTAGTATTACAGGTTTTAAAAGTAACAATTAGTATTACAGTGTTTTAAAAGTAACAATTAGTATTACTGTGTTTAAAAGTAACACTTAGTATTACAGGTTTTAAAAGTAACAATTAGTATTACAGTGTTTTAAAAGTAACAATTAGTATTACAGGTTTTAAAAGTAACAATTAGTATTACAGGTTTTAAAAGTAACAATTAGTATTACAGTGTTTTAAAAGTAACAATTAGTATTCGAGGGGTTAAAATTAACCATTATTATACGAAGTTTTAAAAGTAACAATTAGTATTATAGTATTTAAAAGTAACAATTATTATTAAAGGTTTTAAAAGTAACAATTAGTATTCGAGGTGTTAAAAGTAACCATTATTATACGAAGTTTTAAAAGTAACAATTAGTATTAAAAGTTTTTAAAGTAACAATTAATATTAAAGGTTTTAAAAGTAACAAGTAGTATTAAAGGTTTTAAAAGTAACAATTAATATTAAAGGTTTTAAAAGTAACAATTAGTATTAAAAGTTTTAAAAGTAACAATTAGTATTAAAGGTTTTAAAAGTAACAAGTAGTATTAAAAGTTTTAAAAGTAACAATTAGTATTCGAGGTGTTAAAAGTAACCATTATTATACGAAGTTTTAAAAG
The DNA here is from genome assembly GCA_963556195.1 of Sepiola atlantica. Taxonomy (NCBI): domain Eukaryota; kingdom Metazoa; phylum Mollusca; class Cephalopoda; order Sepiida; family Sepiolidae; genus Sepiola; species Sepiola atlantica. The sequence goes on from OY744531.1 coordinate 99,015,134, forward strand.
TAACAATTAGTATTAAAGGTTTTAAAAGTAACAATTAATATTAAAGGTTTTAAAAGTAACAATTAGTATTAAAGGTTTTAAAAGTAACAATTAGTATTAAAGGTTTTAAAAGTAACAATTAGTATTAAAGGTTTTAAAAGTAACAATTTGTATTACAGTGTCTAAAAGTAACAATTCATATTAGAGGTGTTAAAAGTAACGATTTGTATTAAGGGTGTTAATAGTAACCATTATTATAAGAAGTTTTAAAAGTACCAATTAGTATTACACTGTTTAAAAGTTCCAGTTAGTATTAGAGGTTTTAAAAGTAACAATTTGGATTAGTGGTGTATTAGAGTAATAATAAGTTTTAAAATTAACAATTAGTATTTAAAGTTTTAAAAGTAACAATTACTATTACAGGTTTTAAAAGTAACAATTAGTATTACAGGTTTTAAAAGTAACAATTACTATTACAGGTTTTAAAAGTAACAATTAGTATTCGAGGTGCTAAAAGTAACCATTTTTATAAGAGGTTTTAAAAGTAACAATAAGTGTTTGAGGTTTTAATAGTAACAATTAGGATAACAGTGTTTAAAAGTAACAATTTGTATTAGAGGTTTAAAAAGTAACACTTGTAGTAGAGGTGTATTGGTTTGCTTGTTTTGTTTTATGGCATATCAACCATTTTGGGGTTATTTAATGCCGAATCAGATCATTTTGGTTAATGTTTTTATGCTTCAAGAGCTTTTATATGTTTAGATATTTATTCATCGTGTTTGGTTGAGTGAAAGGGGGAGAGAATATGAGGATGTCAATAAAAGCACATCAAATAAATAAGTTAATAAATTACTAAATATGAACAATTTGTAAGTAAAAAATAATTAAATGGCATGCATTTATCTCTATTTTATAAAAAAAACATTAGGTATGTGTATACGTTTATATAGTTGTATGTACAGGATTCCTTCCTAAACTAATTGAGCGAGCATTATTACTTATAGTTCAGAGTTGCTCGGCGCAAGGGTGGATAATGTTGGATATATTTCGTTTACTTTAGTTTCATGTAAAGGGCAAAAAAAGGGTTGGAATCCCTTGGTGATAATTCAGATCCATCTGATTTTTGGTACTTGTCGAGATTAGGACTTAAGCTAAAATCGACTTGGCGTCGGTAGTTTCCGAATGTTTATGTAGATGACCGGGTAATACCGAAGCGCTTATCCAATCAGAATGCGAGAAAATAAGTAGACGATAAGTTCACATTTTAATTGATTGAATCACGGAATTTACTAATTGGAAATAAAAATTGATCAAAGCGATGATGAATTTTAACGAACCCTAACCCTACCCCTAATCTTAACACCGTTTTAAAACTTGTTCAGTGAAAAAAAAAACATTTTATAACCCTAACCCTAACCCTAACGCTAACGCTAACGCTAACTCTAAACCTAACACCGTTTAAACAGTTGTTCAGTGATATATTTTTTTTAATAAAAAACTTTTTTCATTTTTTTTCAATTGTGCATCCAACCTCGTTTTGGATTTTGACGCTGTCAACCGACTTTTCATTCGGCTTTTTCCGGCCGTCTACGTAAAAATCCAGAAACTACCGACACCAAGTCGATTTTAGCTTGGGTCCTAATCTTGACAGAACTCTGATTTTTGTCAAATCTTAATAATAGGTATATGACATCATTTAATATATATTCCCGACATTTCATTTTTTAGCATCTTAAAGGGATTTTAGGGGACACAATATGACCACAACCTCCCATTTAAACATACAAATACTTCAGATTTGCATTGAATTAGATTTATAGTCATTAGACATCAATGAAGCAAGTTTTTCTGAATTTCAATTTTTCTTAAGACCCCTTCAATTTACATTTTAGAAATTTTCTAGAATGAAAATCATATAATGGACTTTAATCAAACTTAGAATAAGGATTCTAGACGTAAGGGTTGGTAGGATTATATCTTGATTTTATTCTTCGTAAGGGAACATAAAAGTGGTGAAAACTTGTTCTGTTTGGTGAATTTATTTTACCTATCCTGGTACGGGTATTCTTTTAGTTGTATCATAATTAAAAGTTGGTACCAGTCTGTAACGTAAACTACGTCACAATTCAGAATTTATTCTCAAATATATTTGATTCCCATCGTATTTAGGATCATTGATCAAACAAAGAAAAGCGAGTCAATTATTAATAGGGGAGTCATGATTCGATCATATGTAGCAATTGATCGCTCTTGATCGCTAACTTCCCAGACGACATACCAGGGGCTGAGCTGCCACGAAGGCAATGGACCAATCTGAACCGCCTGAGAACTGGTGTGGGCCGTTTTTCTGCCACAAGAGACTGTGGCATGCGAGAGGGTGCTGCCTGTGAATGTGGCCACCCAGAACAGACAGTTACGCACGCCATAGAGGAATGCCCGCTGTTGAAACCACCCAATGCCGAGCAGGGCATAGCGGACCTTGATGACGAGATGAGAACCTGGCTTGCCAAGACCGAGCTGCAGATTCGAGGGAGCTGGCACAAGAAAGGATAAGAAGATCGCTAACTTGTTGATTGTTACCTTCAAGTATACAACGAAAGTGTTCCTTTGTCTATGACACTGATTACCAGCGAGAAAGTGTATCTTGTATAAGCCACAGTGCACTTCACTTAAGGGGGCTAGCTTTTCAAAATCAAACCTGACCTTGTGCCTATCCTCCTACAGAGGAAGTAAATAAACACATTACCTACACAGCTCCCAAATTGAGGGCCTCACCACTGAATGCATTTTCATGCTCTACCCAGGATAGATTCGATTTTACCTACAGATGTGACCTTGACAGGTACTACCACTTTTGGTTAAAGATAATCTGTGTGTATGATCACTTTGGAATGAGTACATTTCTCCACGGCTTCTAAATTACTAGAAATAGTTTTATGGTAAAACTCAGAACAGAGTTGTGGTTGGAAAATAGGATAGTTTTTATAAATATATACTAATCAGTCAACGCTCATCAAGGCAAAATGGCATTCGAGGATAAGTGTTAATGGGATTGTAAGTTGAATGGTGATGAACAATACCATGAGAGGATTGAAAACGATGGGTGGAAAGGGCATAATTTGATTATTTAAGAGGACGGCTCGAAAAGTGTTTGTTCACATTGGACTTGAAGACGACCATGGTGTAGTCAGCAGGGAAGCAGTCGCGTGGTATTGTATGAAGAAAGAAAAGAAATTAAAATAAAAAGATAGAAAAGGCTGAGTAAGATGGATTTCGACGTGATAGGATGAGATGCGTGATGCACGAACACCTAGTCTAAGGGAAACATAGGGTATTGCACGTTGTTGATTATCGGGTTTGGTGTACAGAAATGACCTCTAGAAGAAATAAAATCTAATTTACACAGACACGCACCTGGCCGGATTAAAAAAAAACGTGGTCGATTGATTCAGAAACAACTCTTCGAAAAATAAAATATTTATGGATTTTATGCATAGATTAATTGTAAATGTCATTCGCAGATAAGAATACAACCGTTGCTAAATAAACGCGCTAGGGACGTGGGTACATTTACAGCGAAGGCGAAATCCCAGAATTAGCGATTACGCGTGGATGCACGGGCGTCCCAAATAATTATATAAACTAACCCAAATTGAGAGTGATTGACAGAGAGTCGACTGGCGATCGAGTTCGAGAAATCAACCTCCGTCAATTCCAGTGATTTATCCGCACCCTTCATAAACTCATTCGTTTACCGCCACCGACAATAAAGGTACATAACGATATTTGTAGTGTTTGTCGTCATTCTTTTAAGGACAGTAGAAATACAACACATGTGACTGATTTTAATTGTGGTATAACTAATGGAATATAACAAGTGCAAACCAAAGCGATGTTTTCGAATCCGTGACAAAGTAATGAAACCATAGGAAGTCGAGGGGCCAAGTTAAGATATTAAATATGAAAATTGATACTCTCATATTTTGCCAACTGATGTACGCCACCCCAAAACCTATAATATCTCGATATTATCGTTTGGCGTGACAAACTCAAATGAATAATGTGTCCGTGAAAGGACAATGTCCGGTGAACTGATTATTTCGTGATGTACAGCGATAGAAAACTGACCAATCAGCATGTTTCTTTTTTATTTATTAGGCGGTAGAGGGAGGGCGAATGTATTCAGTCAGCTGGATTGTGCGTTAAGGAGGAGGTGATGTTGGGTGTAAGGAAGGGGGCTCCAACAGAGAGAAAGAAAATAAGAAAGAAGCCGAGAAAGAAAGCAAAATAAAAGGAGAAAGAGAGAAAGAAGGAAAGAAAGAAAAAAGGAAAAAAAGAAAGTAAAATAACAGGAGAAAGAAAGAAAGAAAGAAAGGGGGAAATAAAAGGAGAAAGAGAGAAAGAAGGAAAGAAAGAAAGAAGGAAAAAAAGAAAGAAAAAAGGAAAGAAAGAAAGTAAAATAAAAGGAGAAAGAGAGAAAGGGAGAAAGAAAGAAGGAATGTAAGAAGGTAAGAAGGAAAGAAAGAAAGTAAGAAAGGAAGGAAAGAAAGAAGGAAAAGGGAGGAAAGAAAAAAAGAAAGAAAGAAAGAAGTAAAGAAAGAAAAAAAGAAGGAAGGTAAGAAAGAAAGAGAGAAAGAAAGAAAGGGAGGAAAGAAAGAAAGAAAGAATAAAAAGAAAGAAGGAAGAAAGAAAGAAAGAAAGAAAGAAAGTAAGGCATGTTTTGGATTATTTTTAGATCAGGATTTAGAATTATTTGGATGATTCGGATTTCTGTTCTAACATTCGTTATTTTATTCACAACGTTTCGGCCGATGTAATCTTCGATCTTCTTCAAACGCATCTTTTCGAACTTAGGAACTTAATTATTGAACTTGAGAATCCGTACGGAATTTCAAACTGAACTCTCTATTTAATTCACGAGGGTAGATTATTCTCATTCCGTCAGCCATGGCTGCGTAGAACTAATAATTGTATGTTATTCTTAGTTATTATCGCCTGTAGTAAGGATTGAACCTTCAACCTTCAGAAGACTGTCACTTGGTACTAATTCTTAACCAATACCTTTGCGTGTTATGCTATTGGCCCACGTGGAGTTGTAAGCTTAATCTTGTCTAGATGTGTAGTACTTTTACTTTTTAATGTTTTTAATCGTGAGCCAATCAACATATGGAAAAACAGTTAGAAAGAAAGTGAGAAGTGTTATATTTGATACAAATAGTAAAAACAGGATTGACCGGCAGAAGAAAGAAAGAAAGAAAGAAAGAAAGAAAGAAAGAAAGAAAAGCGAAAGAAAAAGAGAAAGAAAGAAAGCACAATTGTGGGCAACTTCGTGGAAGGCGGGAAATAGAGACAGAAAGATGAAACACTAAGAAAATACGCCAGGGGAGAGGGAAGAAATGAAGGAAATACACATGCAAGAAAAAAAGGAAGAAAGCAGGAAGATATAACAAAAGTAAACAGAGTGAAAGAAAGACAAAAGAAAGAAAGAAAAAACGCATACAAAAGAAGAAATACAGATATTTAAAGATGAAAGAAAGAAAAGAATACAGAATAGTACTGCGAAATAAAATCAGCAGATGAAACAAAAACGAAAGAACGTTTTTACTAATAAATGTCGATAGATAGACAGAAAGAAAAACAGGGGGGGGGGGGAACGTAGAGATATAAAAGAAAGAAGGAAAACTGAAAGCACTAAAAGGCATACAAGAAAAAATAAAGAAAGAAAGAAGAAAGAAAGAAAAGAAAAGAAAGAAAGAAGAAAGAAAGAAAGAAAGAAAGAAAAGAAAGAAAGAAGAAAGAAAGAAAGAAGAAAGAAAGAAAAGAATACAGAATAGTACTGCGACTGAAAATCGCACAGATGAAACAAAAACGAAAGAACGTTTTTACTAATAAATGTCGATAGATAGACAGAAAGGGGGAAGAAGAGAGCGTAGAGAAAAAAGAAGGAAAAATTAAAGAACTAAAGAAAAACAGGGGGAAAAAGAAGAAACGTAGAGATAAAAAAGAAAGAAGGAAAACTGAAAGCACTAAAAGGCATACAATAAAGAAAGAAAGAAAGAAAGGAAGGAAAAGAAAAGAAAGAAAGAAAGAAAAAAGAAAGAAAGAAAGGAAAAGAAAGAAAGAAGAAAGAAAGAAAGAAAGGAAAAGAAAAGAAAGAAAGAAAGAAAAAAGAAAGAAAGAAAGGAAAAGAAAAGAAAGAAAGAAGAAAAAAAGACAGAAAGAAAGGAAAAGAAAAGAAAGAAAGAAAGAAGAAAGAAAGAAAAAAAGAAAGGAAAAGAAAAGAAAGAAAGAAAGAAAGAAAGGAAAAGAAAAGAAAGAGAGAAAGAAGAAAGAAAGAAATGAATACAGAATAGTACTGCGACAGAAAATCACACAGATGAAACAAAAACGAAAGAACGTTTTTACTAATAAATGTCGATAGATAGACAGAAAGGGAGAAGAAGAGAACGTAGAGAAAAAAGAAGGAAAATTAAAGAACTAAAAAGAATACAAGAAAGAAAGAAAGAAATTAAATAAATAAATAAAGACGTTTGAAGTGAAAATAAAAAAAGAAAAAAGCGAAAAGGAAAGAAATGTGAAAATCCCCGAGGCAAAGACGGTGCTAACATTCAAATCTCAAGTCGATATTCTGAGAATATCCACCAGAGAGCAACTCGCTATGTTATTAATTCTAAAAATAAAATGTCCTTTCTCCCAAAGTCATTACAAAACAACGGACAGTTCCATTTCTGCAATTGCCATTTCTATTGAACTACAAATATCCGAATGGCTTGCAAAGACAAGTGTTATAGTTTCACTTACGAATGGGTGTATTAACCAGTATACAGCCGTGTCGTCGTCGTGAACTCAGGTTTTTGATTGTTTGTGATTACAAAACTACTCGGACGCCGATGTTTAGTTTTTAATAAAGGTTTATTACAAAAAGAGAAAAACAGTCACAGAATACATCAGAGATACAGGTTACTTTCGTACGCATTGGATAGATAGATAGATAGATAGATAGATAGATAGATAGATAGATAGATAGATAGATAGATAGATAAGGGGAGCTCGTTCCGTTACACCTAGTTACATTGTACGCCCTGCCCCCAATTGGGGACGGCATCCCAGACAGTTCTCTTCTGCTTGATATTTCGCCAGTCAAGAGAAAGAAAATCTCCGCTTAAAAGTAAAGTGGTTTGGTCGACTTCCGTTCTGGGATCACCTCTAACCCTTAAGGTGTCATTCAAACTTTTCCACTCAAACAACGGTCCTCGTTATGTAACACGAGAAATGAGAATATGACATCCGCTGTGCATATCAGTAATAGATATTCCGGACATGAGCAAATCTGAGATCAATACAGATGGGTTAAGGTCAACACTATAAATGTTATTTTTATTACTATTAGGGTCACCAGGTCAACGGCCACTCGAGGATGAAGAGTTGATTAGATAGAAATTATTGCAAGCCGAAAGATGTGGAAAACTATGGGAGTACTGACATTAATCAATGGTATGAACTGCGTTTGATTACTTTTGGGTCGATCCAGGAGAATTTGTTGACATTGGTTTTGAAGACGACCTAGTTGTTATCAGTAAGGAAACAGTTCCCCGATAATGTATTCCACAGACAGATATTTCTTATATGTAATGTGGTATTTTCTCAGACCCATGTTAGATCCAGCTAAGGCAGTAAAATTCTCGATTATGAAAAACAAAATGTATACAATAACTTTTTCCAAAGTTTAAATTAAGTGGAGATTCGTTTTCAACGTTAATGCATTTCAAATGCAATGGTAGAGTTGTGCCATACATTTAAGGGTTGTGTCATACATTTAAGGGTTGTGTAATACATTTAAAGGTTGTGTCATACATTTAAGAGTTGTGTCATACATTTAAGGGTTGGTTGATGCGAGGCTCGGTAGAAAAAACACGTTCCTGCGATGTCACGTGCTAGAACTAAAACTATCTCCCTTCCTACTTCCGGTGTTGACTTCAGCCCTACAGAAGTCCGACTACGGTGAGGTTTCAGTACATGCAAACACATGGACAATTAATATAACGGTCCATGCGTGTTATTTTCTTCAAACTCAGAAGGAGAATAACACATCTAAGCCATAACATTTGTTTTGCGGTTGTTACTTCCCAAACAGACACCAATCTCGTGGGAGATAAATAAATTAAAAAAATATACGTCACACATATATTTAGCAGCAAATCATTTTTGTCTGCAACAGAAATCGCGTCATATTTCTCGAAGACATCACGTGATATTCTCAGATATGGTGGAACCGCTGCCATTTTTTAAATTCTTTTTTTCAGTTTACTTCAAGATTCGCGAACATTATTTTTTTCATTTTTACATAATTTCTTACTTTTCTACCGTACACCATCACTTAATAAGATAAATACACTGGAATACAAGGTTAGGAAATAAACTATACATCGTTTTATTCTCAATATCACGTTACAAAACACATAAACATCTTAACATATGAAAACAAATACAAATACAACATACAGAGTGGCCTAAAAGTAGATATAGTTTACACGTTTTTATTATGTTCTTTATTTGTTTAGCATTTTCTGCATCCGTTCCTACGACTTTCGGTCTTGCCTTCAACCGCCATAGCATAACAATTATATAGAAAAACATTGATAAGAACCTAGCATAACTATTATATAGAAAAACATTGATAAGAACCAAGCATAACAATTATATAGAAAAACATTGATAAGAACCAAGCATCACAATTATATAGAAAAACATTGATAAGAACCAAGCATAACAATTATATAGAAAAACATTGATAAGAACCAAGCATAACAATTATATAGAAAAACATTAGTAAGAACCAGCATAACAATTATATAGAAAAACATTGATAGGAACCAGCATAACAATTATATAGAAAAACATTGATAAGAACCAAGCATAACAATTATATAGAAAAACATTGATAAGAACCAAGCATAACAATTATACAGAAAAACATTGATAAGAACCAAGCATAACAATTATATAGAAAAATATTGATAAGAACCAAGCATAACAATTATATAGAAAAACATTGATAGGAACCAAGCATAACAATTATATAGAAAAACATTGATAAGAACCAAGCATAACAATTATATAGAAAAACATTGATAAGAACCAAGCATAACAATTATATAGAAAAACATTGATAGGAACCAAGCATAACAATTATATAGAAAAACATTGATAAGAACCAAGCATAACAATTATATAGAAAAACATTGATAAGAACCAAGCATAACAATTATATAGAAAAACATTGATAAGAACCAAGCATAACAATTATATAGAAAAACATTGATAAGAACCAAGCATAACAATTATATAGAAAAACATTGATAAGAACCAAGCATAACAATTATATAGAAAAACAATGATAGGAACCAAGCATAACAATTATATAGAAAAACATTGATAGGAACCAAGCATAACAATTATATAGAAAAACATTGATAAGAACCAAGCATAACAATTATATAGAAAAACATTGATAAGAACCAAGCATAACAATTATATAGAAAAACATTGATAGGAACCAAGCATAAAAATTATATAGAAAAACATTGATAGGAACCAAGCATAACAATTATATAGAAAAACATTGATAAGAACCAAGCATAACAATTATATAGAAAAACATTGATAAGAACCAAGCATAACAATTATATAGAAAAACATTGATAAGAACCAAGCATAACAATTATAGAGAAAAACATTGATAAGAACCAAGCATAACAATTATAGAGAAAAACATTGATAAGAACCAAGCATAACAATTATATAGAAAAACATTGATAAGAGCCAAGCATAACAATTATATAGAAAAACATTGATAAGAACCAAGCATAACAATTATATAGAAAAACATTGATAGGAACCAAGCATAACAATTATATAGAAAAACATTGATAGGAACCAAGCATAACAATTATATAGAAAAACATTGATAAGAACCAAGCATAACAATTATATAGAAAAACATTGATAAGAACCAAGCATAACAATTATATAGAAAAACATTGATAAGAACCAAGCATAACAATTATATAGAAAAACATTGATAAGAACCAAGCATAACAATTATATAGAAAAACATTGATAAGAACCAAGCATAACAATTATATAGAAAAACATTGATAAGAACCAAGCATAACAATTATATAGAAAAACATTGATAAGAACCAAGCATAACAATTATATAGAAAAACATTGATAAGAACCAAGCATAACAATTATATAGAAAAACATTGATAAGAACCAAGCATAACAATTATATAGCAAAACATTGATAAGAACCAAGCATAACAATTATATAGAAAAACATTGATAAGAACCAAGCATAACAATTATATAGAAAAACATTGATAAGAACCAAGCATAACAATTATATAGAAAAACATTGATAAGAACCAAGCATAACAATTATATAGAAAAACATTGATAAGAACCAAGCATAACAATTATATAGAAAAACATTGATAAGAACCAAGCATAACAATTATATAGAAAAACATTGATAAGAACCAAGCATAACAATTATATAGAAAAACATTGATAAGAACCAAGCATAACAATTATATAGAAAAACATTGATAAGAACCAAGCATAACAATTATATAGAAAAACATTGATAAGAACCAAGCATAACAATTATATAGAAAAACATTGATAAGAACCAAGCATAACAATTATATAGAAAAACATTGATAAGAACCAAGCATAACAATTATATAGAAAAACATTGATAAGAACCAAGCATAACAATTATATAGAAAAACATTGATAAGAACCAAGCATAACAATTATATAGAAAAACATTGATAAGAACCAAGCATAACAATTATATAGAAAAACATTGATAAGAACCAAGCATAACAATTATATAGAAAAACATTGATAAGAACCAAGCATAACAATTATATAGAAAAACATTGATAAGAACCAAGCATAACAATTATATAGAAAAACATTGATAAGAACCAAGCATAACAATTATATAGAAAAACATTGATAAGAACCAAGCATAACAATTATATAGAAAAACATTGATAAGAACTAAGCATAACAATTATATAGAAAAACATTGATAAGAACCAAGCATAACAATTATATAGAAAAACATTGATAAGAACCAAGCATAACAATTATATAGAAAAACATTGATAAGAACCAAGCATAACAATTATATAGAAAAACATTGATAAGAACCAAGCATAACAATTATATAGAAAAACATTGATAAGAACCAAGCATAACAATTATATAGAAAAACATTGATAAGAACCAAGCATAACAATTATATAGAAAAACATTGATAAGAACCAAGCATAACAATTATATAGAAAAACATTGATAAGAACCAAGCATAACAATTATATAGAAAAACATTGATAAGAACCAAGCATAACAATTATATAGAAAAACATTGATAAGAACCAAGCATAACAATTATATAGAAAAACATTGATAAGAACCAAGCATAACAATTATATAGAAAAACATTGATAAGAACCAAGCATAACAATTATATAGAAAAACATTGATAAGAACCAAGCATAACAATTATATAGAAAAACATTGATAAGAACCAAGCATAACAATTATATAGCAAAACATTGATAAGAACCAAGCATAACAATTATATAGAAAAACATTGATAAGAACCAAGCATAACAATTATATAGAAAAACATTGATAAGAACCAAGCATAACAATTATATAGAAAAACATTGATAAGAACCAAGCATAACAATTATATAGAAAAACATTGATAAGAACCAAGCATAACAATTATATAGAAAAACATTGATAAGAACCAAGCATAACAATTATATAGAAAAACATTGATAAGAACCAAGCATAACAATTATATAGAAAAACATTGATAAGAACCAAGCATAACAATTATATAGAAAAACATTGATAAGAACCAAGCATAACAATTATATAGAAAAACATTGATAAGAACCAAGCATAACAATTATATAGAAAAACATTGATAAGAACCAAGCATAACAATTATATAGAAAAACATTGATAAGAACCAAGCATAACAATTATATAGAAAAACATTGATAAGAACCAAGCATAACAATTATATAGAAAAACATTGATAAGAACCAAGCATAACAATTATATAGAAAAACATTGATAAGAACCAAGCATAACAATTATATAGAAAAACATTGATAAGAACCAAGCATAACAATTATATAGAAAAACATTGATAAGAACCAAGCATAACAATTATATAGAAAAACATTGATAAGAACCAAGCATAACAATTATATAGAAAAACATTGATAAGAACCAAGCATAACAATTATATAGAAAAACATTGATAAGAACCAAGCATAACAATTATATAGAAAAACATTGATAAGAACTAAGCATAACAATTATATAGAAAAACATTGATAAGAACCAAGCATAACAATTATATAGAAAAACATTGATAAGAACCAAGCATAACAATTATATAGAAAAACATTGATAAGAACCAAGCATAACAATTATATAGAAAAACATTGATAAGAACCAAGCATAACAATTATATAGAAAAACATTGATAAGAACCAAGCATAACAATTATATAGAAAAACATTGATAAGAACCAAGCATAACAATTATATAGAAAAACATTGATAAGAACCAAGCATAACAATTATCTAGAAAAACATTGATAAGAACCAAGCATAACAATTATATAGAAAAGCATTGATAAGAACCAAGCATAACAATTATATAGAAAAGCATTGATAAGAACCAAGCATAACAATTATATAGAAAAACATTGATAAGTACCAAGCATAACAATTATATAGAAAAACATTGATAAGAACCAAGCATAACAATTATATAGAAAAACATTGATAAGAACCAAGCATAACAATTATATAGAAAAACATTGATAGGAACCAAGCATAACAATTATATAGAAAAACATTGATAGGAACCAAGCATAACAATTATATAGAAAAACATTGATAAGAACCAAGCATAACAATTATATAGAAAAATATTGATAGGAACCAAGCATAACAATTATATAGAAAAACATTGATAAGAACCAAGCATAACAATTATATAGAAAAACATTGATAAGAACCAAGCATAACAATTATATAGAAAAACATTGATAAGAACCAAGCATAACAATTATATAGAAAAACATTGATAAGAACCAAGCATAACAATTATATAGAAAAACATTGATAAGAACCAAGCATAACAATTATATAGAAAAACATTGATAAGAACCAAGCATAACAATTATATAGAAAAACATTGATAAGAACCAAGCATAACAATTATATAGAAAAACATTGATAAGAACCAAGCATAACAATTATATAGAAAAACATTGATAAGAACCAAGCATAACAATTATATAGAAAAACATTGATAAGAACCAAGCATAACAATTATATAGAAAAACATTGATAAGAACCAAGCATAACAATTATATAGAAAAACATTGATAAGAACCAAGCATAACAATTATATAGAAAAACATTGATAAGAACTAAGCATAACAATTATATAGAAAAACATTGATAAGAACCAAGCATAACAATTATATAGAAAAACATTGATAAGAACCAAGCATAACAATTATATAGAAAAACATTGATAAGAACCAAGCATAACAATTATATAGAAAAACATTGATAAGAACCAAGCATAACAATTATATAGAAAAACATTGATAAGAACCAAGCATAACAATTATATAGAAAAACATTGATAAGAACCAAGCATAACAATTATATAGAAAAACATTGATAAGAACCAAGCATAACAATTATATAGAAAAACATTGATAAGAACCAAGCATAACAATTATCTAGAAAAACATTGATAAGAACCAAGCATAACAATTATATAGAAAAGCATTGATAAGAACCAAGCATAACAATTATATAGAAAAGCATTGATAAGAACCAAGCATAACAATTATATAGAAAAACATTGATAAGAACCAAGCATAACAATTATATAGAAAAACATTGATAAGAACCAAGCATAACAATTATATAGAAAAACATTGATAGGAACCAAGCATAACAATTATATAGAAAAACATTGATAGGAACCAAGCATAACAATTATATAGAAAAACATTGATAAGAACCAAGCATAACAATTATATAGAAAAATATTTATAGGAACCAAGCATAACAATTATATAGAAAAACATTGATAGGAACCAAGCATAACAATTATATAGAAAAACATTGATAGGAACCAAGCATAACAATTATATAGAAAAACATTGATAGGAACCAAGCATAACAATTATATAGAAAAACATTGATAGGAACCAAGCATAACAATTATATAGAAAAACATTGATAGGAACAAAGCATAACAATTATATAGAAAAACACTGATAAGAACCAAGCATAACAATTATATAGAAAAACATTGATAGGAACCAAGCATAACAATTATATAGAAAAACATTGATAGGAACCAAGCATAACAATTATATAGAAAAACATTGATAGGAACCAAGCATAACAATTATATAGAAAAACATTGATAGGAACCAAGCATAACAATTATATAGAAAAACATTGATAAGAACCAAGCATAACAATTATATAGAAAAACATTGATAAGAACCAAGCATAACAATTATATAGAAAAACATTGATAAGAACCAAGCATAACAATTATATAGAAAAACATTGATAAGAACCAAGCATAACAATTATATAGAAAAACATTGATAAGAACCAAGCATAACAATTATATAGAAAAACATTGATAAGAACCAAGCATAACAATTATATAGAAAAACATTGATAAGAACCAAGCATAACAATTATATAGAAAAACATTGATAAGTACCAAGCATAACAATTATATAGAAAAACATTGATAAGAACCAAGCATAACAATTATATAGAAAAACATTGATAAGAACCAAGCATAACAATTATATAGAAAAACATTGATAAGAACCAAGCATAACAATTATATAGAAAAACATTGATAGGAACCAAGCATAACAATTATATAGAAAAACATTGATAGGAACCAAGCATAACAATTATATAGAAAAACATTGATAAGAACCAAGCATAACAATTATATAGAAAAACATTGATAAGAACCAAGCATAACAATTATATAGAAAAACATTGATAGGAACCAAGCATAACAATTATATAGAAAAACATTGATAGGAACCAAGCATAACAATTATATAGAAAAACATTGATAGGAACCAAGCATAACAATTATATAGAAAAACATTGATAGAAACAAAGCATAACAATTATATAGAAAAACATTGATAAGAACCAAGCATAACAATTATATAGAAAAACATTGATAGGAACCAAGCATAACAATTATATAGAAAAACATTGATAGGAACCAAGCATAACAATTATATAGAAAAACATTGATAGGAACCAAGCATAACAATTATATAGAAAAACATTGATAGGAACCAAGCATAACAATTATATAGAAAAACATTGATAAGAACCAAGCATAACAATTATATAGAAAAACATTGATAAGAACCAAGCATAACAATTATATAGAAAAACATTGATAAGAACCAAGCATAACAATTATAGAGAAAAACATTGATAAGAACCAAGCATAACAATTATATAGAAAAACATTGATAAGAACCAAGCATAACAATTATATAGAAAAACATTGATAAGAACCAAGCATAACAATTATATAGAAAAACATTGATAAGAACCAAGCATAACAATTATATAGAAAAACATTGATAAGAACCAAGCATAACAATTATATAGAAAAACATTGATAAGAACCAAGCATAACAATTATATAGAAAAACATTGATAAGAACCAAGCATAACAATTATATAGAAAAACATTGATAAGAACCAAGCATAACAATTATATAGAAAAACATGGATAAGAACCAAGCATAACAATTATATAGAAAAACATTGATAAGAACCAAGCATAACAATTATATAGAAAAACATTGATAAGAACCAAGCATAACAATTATATAGAAAAACATTGATAGGAACCAAGCATAACAATTATATAGAAAAACATTGATAAGAACCAAGCATAACAATTATATAGAAAAACATTGATAAGAACCAAGCATAACAATTATATAGAAAAACATTGATAGGAACCAAGCATAACAATTGTATAGAAAAACATTGATAGGAACCAAGCATAACAATTATATAGAAAAACATTGATAGGAACCAAGCATAACAATTATATAGAAAAACATTGATAGGAACCAAGAATAACAATTATATAGAAAAACATTGATAGGAACCAAGAATAACAATTATATAGAAAAACATTGATAGGAACCAAGCATAACAATTATATAGAAAAACATTGATAAGAACCAAGCATAACAATTATATAGAAAAACATTGATAAGAACCAAGCATAACAATTATATAGAAAAACATTGATAAGAACCAAGCATAACAATTATATAGAAAAACATTGATAAGAACCAAGCATAACAATTATATAGAAAAACATTGATAAGAACCAAGCATAACAATTATATAGAAAAACATTGATAAGAACCAAGCATAACAATTATATAGAAAAACATTGATAAGAACCAAGCATAACAATTATACAGAAAAACATTGATAAGAACCAAGCATAACAATTATATAGAAAAACATTGATAAGAACCAAGCATAACAATTATATAGAAAAACATTGATAAGAACCAAGCATAACAATTATATAGAAAAACATTGATAAGAACCAAGCATAACAATTATATAGAAAAACATTGATAAGAACCAAGCATAACAATTATATAGAAAAACATTGATAAGAACCAAGCATAACAATTATATAGAAAAACATTGATAAGAACCAAGCATAACAATTATATAGAAAAACATTGATAAGAACCAAGCATAACAATTATATAGAAAAACATTGATAAGAACCAAGCATAACAATTATATAGAAAAACATTGATAAGAACCAAGCATAACAATTATATAGAAAAACATTGATAAGAACCAAGCATAACAATTATATAGAAAAACATTGATAGAAACCAAGCATAACAATTATATAGAAAAACATTGATAAGAACCAAGCATAACTATTATATAGAAAAACATTGATAAGAACCAAGCATAACAATTATATAGAAAAACATTGATAAGAACCAAGCACAACAATTATATAGAAAAACATTGATAAGAACCAAGCATAACAATTATATAGAAAAACATTGATAAGAACCAAGCATAACAATTATATAGAAAAACATTGATAAGAACCAAGCATAACAATTATATAGAAAAACATTGATAAGAACCAAGCATAACAATTATATAGAAAAACATTGATAAGAACCAAGCATAACAATTATATAGAAAAACATTGATAGGAACCAAGCATAACAATTATATAGAAAAACATTGATAAGAACCAAGCATAACTATTATATAGAAAAACATTGATAAGAACCAAGCATAACAATTATATAGAAAAACATTGATAAGAACCAAGGATAACAATTATATAGAAAAACATTGATAAGAACCAAGCATAACAATTATATAGAAAAACATTGATAGGAACTAAGCATAACAATTATATAGAAAAACATTGATAAGAACCAAGCATAACAATTATATAGAAAAACATTGATAGGAACCAAGCATAACAATTATATAGAAAAACATTGATAAGAACCAAGCATAACAATTATATAGAAAAACATTGATAAGAACCAAGCATAACAATTATATAGAAAAACATTGATAAGAACCAAGCATAACAATTATATAGAAAAACATTGATAAGAACCAAGCATAACAATTATATAGAAAAACATTGATAAGAACCAAGCATAACAATTATATAGAAAAACATTGATAAGAACCAAGCATAACAATTATATAGAAAAACATTGATAAGAACCAAGCATAACAATTATATAGAAAAACATTGATAAGAACCAAGCATAACAATTATATAGAAAAACATTGATAGAAACCAAGCATAACAATTATATAGAAAAACATTGATAAGAACCAAGCATAACAATTATATAGAAAAACATTGATAAGAACCAAGCATAACAATTATATAGAAAAACATTGATAAGAACCAAGCATAACAATTATATAGAAAAACATTGATAAGAACCAAGCATAACAATTATATAGAAAAACATTGATAAGAACCAAGCATAACAATTATATAGAAAAACATTGATAAGAACCAAGCATAACAATTATATAGAAAAACATTGATAAGAACCAAGCATAACAATTATATAGAAAAACATTGATAAGAACCAAGCATAACAATTATATAGAAAAACATTGATAAGAACCAAGCATAACAATTATATAGAAAAACATTGATAAGAACCAAGCATAACAATTATATAGAAAAACATTGATAAGAACCAAGCATAACAATTATATAGAAAAACATTGATAGGAACCAAGCATAACAATTATATAGAAAAACATTGATAAGAACCAAGCATAACAATTATATAGAAAAACATTGATAAGAACCAAGCATAACAATTATATAGAAAAACATTGATAAGAACCAAGCATAACAATTATATAGAAAAACATTGATAGGAACCAAGCATAACAATTATATAGAAAAACATTGATAGGAACCAAGCATAACAATTATATAGAAAAACATTGATAGGAACCAAGAATAACAATTATATAGAAAAACATTGATAGGAACCAAGCATAACAATTATATAGAAAAACATTGATAGGACCAAGCATAACAATTATATAGAAAAACATTGATAAGAACCAAGCATAACAATTATATAGAAAAACATTGATAAGAACCAAGCATAACAATTATATAGAAAAACATTGATAAGAACCAAGCATAACAATTATATAGAAAAACATTGATAAGAACCAAGCATAACAATTATATAGAAAAACATTGATAAGAACCAAGCATAACAATTATATAGAAAAACATTGATAAGAACCAAGCATAACAATTATATAGAAAAACATTGATAAGAACCAAGCATAACAATTATACAGAAAAACATTGATAAGAACCAAGCATAACAATTATATAGAAAAACATTGATAAGAACCAAGCATAACAATTATATAGAAAAACATTGATAAGAACCAAGCATAACAATTATATAGAAAAACATTGATAAGAACCAAGCATAACAATTATATAGAAAAACATTGATAAGAACCAAGCATAACAATTATATAGAAAAACATTGATAAGAACCAAGCATAACAATTATATAGAAAAACATTGATAAGAACCAAGCATAACAATTATATAGAAAAACATTGATAAGAACCAAGCATAACAATTATATAGAAAAACATTGATAAGAACCAAGCATAACAATTATATAGAAAAACATTGATAAGAACCAAGCATAACAATTATATAGAAAAACATTGATAGAAACCAAGCATAACAATTATATAGAAAAACATTGATAAGAACCAAGCATAACTATTATATAGAAAAACATTGATAAGAACCAAGCATAACAATTATATAGAAAAACATTGATAAGAACCAAGCACAACAATTATATAGAAAAACATTGATAAGAACCAAGCATAACAATTATATAGAAAAACATTGATAAGAACCAAGCATAACAATTATATAGAAAAACATTGATAAGAACCAAGCATAACAATTATATAGAAAAACATTGATAAGAACCAAGCATAACAATTATATAGAAAAACATTGATAAGAACCAAGCATAACAATTATATAGAAAAACATTGATAAGAACCAAGCATAACAATTATATAGAAAAACATTGATAAGAACCAAGCATAACAATTATATAGAAAAACATTGATAAGAACCAAGCATAACAATTATATAGAAAAACATTGATAAGAACCAAGCATAACAATTATATAGAAAAACATTGATAGAAACCAAGCATAACAATTATATAGAAAAACATTGATAAGAACCAAGCATAACTATTATATAGAAAAACATTGATAAGAACCAAGCATAACAATTATATAGAAAAACACTGATAGGAACCAAGCATAACAATTATATAGAAAAACATTGATAAGAACCAAGCATAACAATTATATAGAAAAACATTGATAAGAACCAAGCATAACAATTATATAGAAAAACATTGAGAAGAACCAAGCATAACAATTATATAGAAAAACATTGATAAGAACCAAGCATAACAATTATATAGAAAAACATTGATAAGAACCAAGCATAACAATTATATAGAAAAACATTGATAAGAACCAAGCATAACAATTATATAGAAAAACATTGATAAGAACCAAGCATAACAATTATATAGAAAAACATTGATAAGAACCAAGCATAACAATTATATAGAAAAACATTGATAAGAACCAAGCATAACAATTATATAGAAAAACATTGATAAGAACCAAGCATAACAATTATATAGAAAAACATTGATAAGAACCAAGCATAACAATTATATAGAAAAACATTGATAAGAACCAAGCATAACAATTATATAGAAAAACATTGATAAGAACCAAGCATAACAATTATATAGAAAAACATTGATAAGAACCAAGCATAACAATTATATAGAAAAACATTGATAAGAACCAAGCATAACAATTATATAGAAAAACATTGATAAGAACCAAGCATAACTATTAGGAGGAGTTTTACTCGTTCAAATAAGGGACGGAATTTCGGGTCTGTTGTATAGAAAAAAAACAAGGCTTACAAAATAAGTGACGTGACAAGAAAGAAGAACAAACAACGTCTAGTTATGTGGAGATTTTATATAAATGACGTAAATAAACAGGAAAATGAAAACCTTAAGTAGTATTAAATGTTGCAGCGTAAATATGACGTAAATAAATAAATAACGTAAATAAAGAATTATACAAAAATGCTAATGTAGTTACAGCAGTGGTTTGAACAACGGAGTATAGATGGCATGAATAAATAAATGACGTAAATAAATAAATGACATAAATAGAGAAGAAAAGGGAAAACCTAAAGTAGTAGTACACGTTGCAGCGTAAATATGACGTAAATAAATAAATGACGTAAATAAAAAAGAAAAAAAAAATACTAAAGTAGTTTCATTAGTGGTTTCAACAACGCGCTAAAGATGGTGTTAATATATAAATGACGTAAATAAATAAATTACATAAATAAAGAAGAAATGGCAAAACCTAAAGTAGTAGTAAACGTTGCAGTAGCAGCGAAAATATGATGTACATAAATAAATGAAGAATAAAAAGGAGAATTTGAAAATGACAATGAATTATAAAAATGCTAATATAGGGATCAGAGTTGGAAGCATAAACATTCCTTGCTGAGTATTGATTTACTCCTCTCCAGGAGTTAGACACAAGGCCAGTTTTTATCTTACTCCCATAAGTAAGATGTGACCCATGGTCGGGTCGGGAAAGTGGGGTTTAAAAATTGCCTGGGCAGCCCCGTCGGCATTCCCGGTAGGGGCGCCTCAGGCAGTAAGCAATAAACTTACACCTCCTCAAAGAGGGGGGGAGAGCCTGGGAGTGTGGACCTCCTAGAACTGCACAGGACAGACACATAGACCAGCGTAAATCAAGCACCGAAGGCCAAGACAATACAAGTCTATGGGGTGCAGTATCAATCGGAACAGATAATACACTTTGATCTTAGCCAAAAGGCCAAGAACATTCGAGTCTTTTATAAATATCAACTGTCCGTATCGATTACAATTGATCTACTCTGCGTCACATGGTATGAAAATCGAATATGAAATAAACATCGCAGGAAAATATCGGATAATTATTTATCAATCTAGAAAAGTTCATGTTTGTTTACGTTTGAGATACGATACGAATCAATAGACTTGATATTGAACAAACCGCAACAGGATCGTTTTTCCATACATTTATATATGAATTTATTTAATCGTGTCCTGGAAATTAGACATGAATTAAACATGGGGGAAAAATGGCGGATAATGTTGAATTCATTAAACGGTACTTATATCGATCTTGACCCAGTTTTCGCGAGTTTCTGATCGGAAGCGTTCGGCTGTGCTACGCAAACGCCCGAGAGATGACGAGCCGATTTGTACCAGACGACAATTTTGATACGGTGGTGCGTCCTGTGATTTTAAGTTATATTTTCAAGAAATTTTCTAAACGAACCAACAAAAAAACAAGCAAAACATAGCGAAGTTACTGTTATCAAATAAAAAAATTTTTTAATTTTGATACGTTGCTGCGTCCTATAATTTTTAGTTATATTTGCAAGAAATTTTTTAAACAACAAATAAAACAAGCAAAACAGAGCGAAATTATTGTTGTCAAATAAATATTTTTAACCTTAACACTAAACTCTAACCCTAAACCCTAGCTCATACCCTAACCCTTACCCTAAACCTTAATCCTGACCCTAACCTTAACCCTAACCCCTACACCCTAACCCTAACCCTAACCCTAAACCCTAAACCCTAAACCCTACACCCTAACCCTAACAATAAAAAAACAACAAAACAAGCAAAACATTAAAATCATAGGACGCAGCACCGTATCAAAATTGTCGTCTGGTACAAATCGGCTCGTCATCTCTCGGGCGTTTGCGTAGGATAGCCGAACGCTTCCGACCAGAAACTCGCGAAAACTGGGTCAAGATCGATATAAGTACCCATTAAACGTTGTTGTATTCATTTATTCATTCATTTCGTATTAATCAGACGATTCTTTTGTTGGCATGGGTTTCCCCGATATCTTTCTAGGCAGAATTCTTTCTAGAAAGAAATCGGGTATATACGGAAGGGACCATGTGAAAGTTGTCAACACCCTATAAATAAATGTGTTCTGGATTCAAACTTGGTACAAAATGTCGATGTTTTAAAAAGATCGTCGACCACTTAACCACTGTCACCTCCCAGTTGTTGTATGAACAGAAATGAATAGCAAACAATCAGCCGAATATCTGGTGGGCCATGTAGAAAATTGACATATACACACACATGACGTAAGTAAATAGACACCCACAAAATATAATTCACACATGTTTAATGTTTGAAACATTAATCGTCATTTTATCCTTTGTTTATCCTGGGAAGCGTGGTCTGCATTGGATTTCTTGTTCCACCATACACGGTCAAAGGCTTGAGATCTTGTATGGTATCTAAACAGCTTTACTTCCGCCATCCTCTCACCATTTCACAGGGGGGGGGGGGCTCTATCCCGAATCTGCTTTTCGCGATTGTGTCTTCGTGCGTGTGCATTACATGTCCATACATTTGTCTGTTAGACCGGCGATCTTTTGGCCGCGATCAAAGTGTAGTATCTGTTCCGATGGATACTACACCGTATAGACCGGTATCGTCTTGGCCTTCGGGGCTTGATTTCCGTTGGTCTATGGGTTTGTCCTGTGCAGTTCTAGGAGGTGCACCCTCCCAGGCTTTGCCTTCTCACCCTTTGAGAAGGGGTTAGTTTATTGCTAATTGCCTGGGGCGCCCTATCGGGGAATGCCGACGGGACTGCCTAGGCAATTTTTAATGGCCAGAGTGCTCAAATTCTCAGACGCTGGCTTTTCAAATCCCACTTTCCCGACCTTGTGTCACATCTTACCACTGTGGGGGGTAGATAAAGAACTTAGACCGGAAGTTCAACGCAAAATCTTTGTCTCCATGACTGATAATCTTCTTTCCGTTTCATTCGCCGACGGCCACAACTCGGAGCCATACAATGTCATTTTCGCGGTGCTGTCTGTCGTTGATCGTGTGCACGAAATGTCCGTAAGGGTACAGACAGTTTTCTTACCGGACATAGCTGAGTCTGGTAAGATCGAAAGTGGCAATGCAACATATTTGTCTCCATCACCGACGGCCTTCTTCATGCTTCCTTTGTAGATGGTCAGCACTCGGAGCCGTACAAGGCAAAAGGAAACGTTTAAAACATCGACATTTTACACCAATTTGCATATTTTTGTGTTTCATATATATATATATATATATATATATATATATATATATATATATATATATATATATATATATATATAAGTGGAGAACTAAAAGCGAACTTTTAGGAAAGGTAAAACCATTTGTGAAAAGTATACAGCTCAATATACAGGATAGAGCAGATAGATAGGTAGTAGGATGAAAAGGAATTAGAAAAGCGAAAGGCAGATCTTTTTTCAAATTTTTAATCCTGGCCTTTGTCAACTTAGCTATCCCAGCAATTTCCTCTGATGATAAGATTTTAATCTTTGAAAAGCCTGTCTTAAGGAAAAATTAATTGAATAAATTGAATAAATTGCCTTTTTGCGGAATATACCTTGCATTGAGCAACTGAATTGAAAAAAGATCTGCCTTTCGCTTTTCTAATTCCTTTTCATCCTTGTACTTATATATATATATATATATATATATATATATATATATATATATATATAAATTTACATAAACATTAGAACAGCCTATGCAAATTAGCCTGCGTTTCGATGTTAGTACATCTCAACAGTGCCGTATACTGTTCGAATGATGTTTATATAATTGTATTTATTTATAAAGCTCTACTTTGTATTGAGCACCTTTGAAAAATATCGTCGTAAGTTCATTTTATTTACATATTTTAACTTAATTAATTAATATATATATATATATATATATATATATATATATATATATATATATATATATATATATATATATATAGGGTCCGCCATAAGTAACTATATTATTTTTAACTTGATAAAATTATAAACAAAATAAAATATATAGTAAGTTAATAGTCACTTACGGTGGGGCCTGTCATCATTAACATATGACACGGGCCAAATAAGCATTAGAATTATCCTCGTTTCAGATGGGTGACGTCTAATGTCAATCTGAAGGTAGACTTAATTAGTGTAAAATTCGTGTAAAATTGCCGAAAACCTCGGAATTCCACTTTCACTTTCCACTGTTAACTGAATAATTGTCCAATTCATCAGCGATAGGGAAAATAATCAATATTATCTCGCTTGGGTCGATCAGGACTCTCTGACAGCAGTCTTCGTTATTAATGATAATGAGGGATGTCTACTTAATGTATATCATATTTATGTGTATTAATTATATGTTTCTCCGTCCAGGGATACAATTGAAAGCAAATCCCTATACAAAGATCGAACACAACTTTTGGGGATTAAAATTAAACCAGGAATTCAGTGGTAATTTTTATATTAATTGAGTTTACAATATCGTAGCAGTTTCGGTTGTCCGTGGTGTGTATAAACTATTATACACTCGTCTCGTCATCGGGAACCCAGGTGGTTGAGCATCTGTGGATACAGTCACTCGGACGCCGATGTTTAGTTTATTCATAAGGTTTGTTAATCAGAAAGGAACAGTGACGGAAAATACATGGAATCGGGTTATTTGCTTGCGCACGAGGGGAAGAAAGACAGACCGATATATAGGCAGATAACTTGTCTCTCTACACCCAGCAACATTATGCGCGATATACCCCTCCAACCCAAACACACATGGGGGACGGTGCCCTTTACACGTCTGCTCTGCTTCAAATGTCGCCAGGAAAAGATAGAATTATTTCAGTCCGGAAGTTATGTGTTTTCGTCAACTTCCGTTCTGACGTCACCTCTGATCCCTAGGTGTCACTCAAACTTTTCCATTTAAATAACGACTTTCGTTATGCAACCATATATATATATATATATAGATATATATAGATATATATATATATATATATATATATATATATATATATAGAGAGAGAGAGAGAGAGAGAGAGAGAGAGAGAGAGAAATGTGATACTTAGAAGGCAATAGAATGTGATACTTAGAAGGCAATAGAATGCAGATGTTATTGGCTCGAATATATTTTATTTCATATCAGTTAAATACTTAATCCGGCTAAGAAAACTAAATGAATGGAGATATTTTTCCTTACTTACCAAAGATTAAAAGTAAGGTAACGTATGCAATTATACTGAGTTGCCTCACTTGGGTTCTTTAAATATATATATATATATATATATATATATATATATATATATAGAGAGAGAGAGAGAGAGAGAGAGAGAGAGAGAGAGAGAGAGAGGGGGAGAGAGAGACAGAGAGAGGGGGGAGAGAGAGGCGGTTTACTGTGTTGTTTATTGTAAATGACATAAATAGGGTGTATTTTTCTTCTTACACAACTATATATATATATATATATATATATATATATATATATATATATATATATATATGCAGACTTGGGATTAGCGCATAAGACAAAGAATAGATAGATATTGAATCTTTTACTACTGAACGGCACTGAAGATTCGGTCTGACAGTATAAGACCATTTCTACCCTAGAAACGACATGTCAAAATCGACGAAACCCAGTACATCAAGAAGACACTGTAATGTATAGTTTTCCAATAAAATACTTTATATTAGCCCTTGTAGAACATATGATCGGGCATTATTTTTCAACTAATTTATATATATATATATATATATATATATATATATATATATATATATATATATATATATAAAAAGTGGTGTACTAAAAGCGAACTTTTAGGAAAAGTGAAACTTATTGTGAAGAGTATGTAGCTCAATATCCAGGATAGAGCAGGTAGAATGCCCTGTTGTTTCTTCCCCCTACAACTTTTATTTTATTTTATTTTTTTCAAATTTTAAATCTTGGCCTTTGCCAACTTATCTATCCCAGCGACTTCCTCTGATGATAAGATTTTGATCTTTGAAAAGCCTGGCTTAAGGAAAATTTAACTTGAATAAATTGCCTTTTTTTGCGGAATATACCTTGCTCTGAGCAATTGAATTGAATTATGATTTGACTTTTGCTTCTCTAATTCCTTTCCATTCTTCTTCATTATATACATATATATAGAGAGAGATAGATAGATAGATAGATAGATAGATAGATATTGCGTCTATAATACTGCAAGACTTAAGACATAGAGATAAGATTCTTCATTTTTTTAATAGATGTGATTATATTTATTTATTTATGAATTAGTAAGCGGAAGTTGTACACCGTAAACAAGGTATTATTTAATATTATCTTTCTAAACGAATGTTTAACGTGTTGTTTATCTAATAGCGAAATGTTCATAAAAGTGCCACCTCTTATCTTTGACGCGTGCCAAAATTAATGACAGACTTCCTGTTTCGCAATCTTATTTAACACAGTGAAGCTTTGACAAAAGCTCGGAATGTACTTGAGTCACACTGCAGAACAGGGTCGGAAGGTGAATAAAACCATCACCACCACCACCCTCACCAAGGGGGGGACTCTGGTAGGGTACGAAAAAGGTCATGATTAATCGTTGATTAAAAGCGATGTTAATCCCTGTAACCTGAGTGACAGCCTTATCTATATTCTATAACTCTCCGTGGCATGTCAGTTCAAATCTTGGTCTTTTCAGCCTCTGAGAACTTCTGCGGTCACTTTCCGTGGTACCAACCGATGTTGGTGTCAATGCCTGCGTTTATTATTTATTACTCGCTAGGGGTTTTCACACGAGTCATTACCAGTGATTGCTCACTGGCAATAATTGGTGGTGTTCCCTGGAGTCTGAGTGACAACAAGTTTACCGAGATTTTCAGTGCTCCCCGATTCTTCTCCTAGCTTAGTATGTCATGTCTATGCTTAATCATCCCGTGACGTTTAGTGAAAACCACCGGACTTTATAATTTCGGTTAAATCAGTAAAGCATATCTCTCTCTCTCTCTCTATATATATATATATATATATATATATATATATATATATATATATATATATAATGATGTAGGATTGAACAGAGCTGAAAGGGGAAAAGATTACGAAATACCAAGGTCTTATGTACATGAAAAGAAACTGGAAACTGGAATCTTAGGAAAATCTCCATCATGCCAGTAATTAGAGGAGCAACAGGACTAGGGAAGAAGAATTTCAAGAGCTATCTGGCGAGTATACCCGGTGAACCGAGTGCAAGAGAAATACAAACAACTGCACTTAAAGGTACGGTTAGAATCTTAAAACGATCTCTAGGCTGGAGTGTCTGAAATAGCCGGTGAATGTCTGGCATCCGGTAAGATGCCCCATCTCCAGCAAAAACAGAAAGATAAGAAAAATAAAAAATAGTGAAAAAAAAAAAATATATATATATATATATATATATATGTGTGGGAGGGGGTGATTATTTTTATTTACACACACATGTACAAAATCTGCGACACTGGCATGCCGATGTTATCGATCAACAGCTATTATAAACTGAGATCTCATCAGGCAGAGTTAGAATCCGATCTTAACCTTAGATCATATTTGGAAAAGAAGGAAATGGAGAAAAAAGAAAAGAAATTTAAAATTTCAATTTGGAAAGTCACGTGGTTGGGACCGTTAAGAATCAAAATCAAAAAATTATATATATATATATATTTTTTATTATGATTTTATACGTACATAAAAGTAATCCATGGACACGTGTTTCTAGCTCACGTAATGTATTTTTATGTAATTGTTTTTGCAATCACCAATAAAAACAATTACATAAAAATGCATTGAATATTTAGGTGATAAAAATCGTACATATTTCTAGACAGAGCGTCTTGGTCCAGTGGTAGAACGCTGGACTATAGACATCAATATCGAAGGTTCGATCTCTGTCTAAGTTAGCCATGCTGATGACGGCTGTGGGCCAGAAACACGTGTCCATGGATTACTTTTATGTACGTATAAAATAAATAAAAATATATATATTAACGAAAAATACGTCCTATTAAGTTAAGGGCGACTAATAATGCAATTTTCTGCATCTTAATCACTTGGGAAATTGAGACAATCGAAATAATAGTAAGCAAAATAACAACGAACGCTGCAATCATCAATAAAAACAATTACATAAAAATACATTATATATATATACATGATATTTAATTTTATAAGTATGTAATAGGAAACAGTTTTTTTACAGATAAAATAGTTATCTACGCACACGTTTTTCACCGTTATTGCGGCTCAGCAGTGTGGCTTACTATACAGGGTTCGAACCTGTGATGGGACTTTTACCGCGTGCGCTTACTGTTACGCTACGAAAGACAGCCAGATATTACGTGATAATTTATCGTTTATAAAGTTATTTTTACTGTTATTATTTTTAACGATAATGGTACTACTTGTACATTTACTCACATTGAGCATTGAAGAGTTTCCCACAGGGGAGATAACCTATGCGTATACAAAGGGGGAGGGGGGCAACTCCGCAATGTACCAGTAGTACAATTATCCCTAATAAAACAATAACAACAAGAATAAAAATAAAATAAAACAGTTATATATAGTCATTTATTTATACTGTTTTGCTATATCACAGCTCTTCAGTATAGCTAGCATATCAAGTACTTCAAGCCAATGTTGTAAACAAAGAGAAGGACAGAGAAAGAGAGAGATGAATAGAGGGAGAGAGTAGCAGCAGAAGAAGCTTACAAGTTAAGTCTCTAAAAGGATGATTGTTATCTGATATATGAGCGGGCTTACAAGTTAAGTCTCTAAAAGGATGATTGTTATCTGATATATGAGCGGTCTTCCCAATTCACACCGCTTCTCCAGCAATCATTAACTTAACAACTGGTACATTTACTTAAAATAGAATTTAACAGATTCAAACAAAGACAAGTAAAATGAATGTATATCATTTTACAGAGCGATACATCCACATGTCCGAATTTTAATGTTTAACACCATTCAAAACAGAAAATCGATACGACTGAAGTTATCTATTTATAATAATTTACAGTCTCGTATTTAGAGTAAGGCAGGTTTGTTCATTCTTTTCTTTTCTTCATCGTTTTAGTCGCCATCATAACGCATCAGAACATTGTCTAGCATTTGATGTTGATGGCTTTTGTCGTCTTTTGCGAACGCCTCAAACATTACCGGTTTTTATCGGTCAGCTTTGCCATTTCTTAATACTTTTGTCACTTGGCGCATGGGCAATGGGCATGCGCACGCACGTTTTTGAAATTTTAATTCTTCTGTTGAACTTCTGATCGATCCGAACCATTGTACTCTCGCTCTCTTTCTCTCTCTCTCTCTCTTTCTCTCTCTCTCTCTCTCTCTCTCTCTGTCTCTCTATCTCTCTTTCTCTCTCTGTCTCTCTCTTTCTATCTCTCTTTGACTCTCTCTTCCTCCCTCTCTCTTTCTCTCTCTCTCTCTCTCTTTCTCTCTTTCTTTCTCTCTCTCTCTCACTCTCGCTCTTTCTCTTTCTTCCTCTCTCTTTCTCTCTCTTTCTCTCTCTTTCTGAGTCTCTCTCTTTCTCTTTCTCCCTCTCTCTTTCTCTGTTTCTCTCTTTATCTCTCTCTTTCTCTCTCTCTCACTCACCCACTCTCTCTCTCTTTCTCCCTCTTTCTCTCTCTCTCTCTCTTTCTTTCTCTCTCTTTCTCTGTCTCTCTCTTTCTCTCTCTCTCTTTCTCTCTCTCTTTCTCTGTCTCTCTCTTTCTCTTTCTTTCTGTCTCTCTCTCTTTCTCTCTCTTTCTTTCTATCTCTCTTTCTCACTCTCTCTCTCTCTTTTTAACTCTCTCTTTCTTTCTCTTTCTCTCTCTTTCTCTCTCTTTCTCTCTCTCTTTCTTTCTTTCTGTTTCTCTCTTTTTCTCTCTCTTTATTACTCTCTCTCTTTCTTTATCTCTCTTACTTGCTGTCTCTCTTTTTCTCTCTATCTCTTGTTTTCTCTCTCTCTTTCTCTCTCTCTCTCTCTCTCTCTCTCTCTCTCTCTCTCTCTCTCTCTCTCTGGTAAATAACGGTCATTTAAAAAAGAAGTAAAACGCTAAATATTTTACAGAGATTCGCATTATCTTTACCATTACAAGATTCTCAAAAAAAATAATAGCTAATTTAAATCTGAACATTTAGCTGTGCCACCCTTAGCTTTAAATATTTATCTTACGATATTTTTGTCTCGAAATATTGTACAATAGATTTACAAAACTCTAATTTCTCTTTCTTTCTCTCTCTCTCTTTCACACACACACATACACACACACATATATATATATATATATATATATATATGTGTGTGTGTGTGTGTGTGTGTCTGTGTGTGTGTGTGTGCGTGTGTGTAATATTAGAATTAACACCATTGTCTTTACTTGATTCCCCTGAAGATAAACCCGAATGAGTTTGAAAGTACTTGGGACACCTACAGTCATAACAGATTCATCAGCTAATTCCTCACCGAAACAAAGACCCTGCTTCAGCAAATTGAAAGGATCCACACAAGGATATTCAGACATATCCAGAAATTGTCTGTCATATTCAACAACACTTTATTACAGAAAAAATGCTGCCTCTCTCTCTCTCTCTCTCTCTCTCTCTCTCTATATATATATATATATATATATATATATATATATATATATATATATATATATATATATATATATATAGTAATCCAGGTAGAGTAAAAATCCACAGGGTAGAAATCCAAAGGGAATCAAACCGGGCTTACAAAAGAGTGCTCAATAAAGATATAGAGCTGTATTTTGAATGCTTTTATTCGAACATGTACAAGGTCTGCTACACTGGCATGTCGATGTTATCGATCTACAGCTATCGAGAGCTGAGGTCTCATCAGGCAGAAAGTTTTTCCTTTATCCGACCCGGTCGGTGAAGTCCAGAGCTCTCGATAGCTGTAGATCGATAACATCGACATGCCAGTGTAGCAGACCTTGTACATGTTCGAATAAAAGAATTCACTATATATATATAAATTATTTATTTAAAAACTATACGTTACATATTCCAGAGACGTACCATGGTTTTATTGACATGCATAGACTTTTACTGTTTAGAAAAGGTCGTTACTATCCATCTCAAGTTCAAAAATGACAAGATGGGAATAATAGTCCGAATAATCCAAATAATACAGAGTTAGTTTGTTCTTGTTTTAAAATTTGTAGCCAAGCTAATAGACGAACTGAGTTGTCCCCGTCGTAGCCTTGTGTGTTGTTTCTGCGGTGGTAAAGGAACGGTGGCTTTCTCAAAAACATGTAATCCTTATCGCTGCTTTTGTAAGTGGATAACGTCAGCCGTGAAACTTCTACCCCATTTCTTATAATGGCGTTTTGATATCTACTCCCGATGCTTATATCATTCTGTTTATATCATTAGATACAATTAGACATAATCTCCCCGTGAAATGACGAGCTCATATGTATTGTTTCGACAGGCAGAAAATGTCTGTTCGAGTGACATATTCATCTGTATTTGCATATGTTGTTTATACTAGACAAATCAACGCGATACTATGTTATTCGAAATCTGATACTGATGCCAGCGCGGAGAAACGTTTTTTATCTTGCCTATCGTTCTTGCCAATTCGCTGGTGTAGTGAGATGCATACTAACAGATCATACCATGTTGTGGATTTGGGTTTATTAAAGTTTACTTGATGTATTGTTTTCGCGCATGTGTTACAGAGTAAGCCATTTGCTTATAATGTTCATTTAATTCAACAGTTCAAACCATACGTTGTTTTCTGACCAGTGCCCCAGTGTTCACGCGTGCTGTCTCCGTGTCCTCCAAGGCTGAGGATAATTCGTAGCTCAAACACACCCAGTTAATGCTTATAACAACATTTATTTAATTAAATAATACGGCAGCATGTTGATCTCAAAGTCAAAGATGGTTAGGGACACTGAGAGAAATAGAGTATGTGTAAAAAAGAGAGACAGAGAGACTTATTTATAAGCTCATGACTTAATTATTTTATATTCGTCATAACAATGTTAATAAACGACTTGTTTCTTTGGATTTCTCCTTCTTGGCTTAAATCAAAGCGTAGAACCTGTTTTGATACTACGGTTCATCTTTTTGGTCAGTGAAGAAGAAATCCTTCTAGGCTGAGGCAGTTTTCATTTTTTCCCAATGCAGTGTGCTCCTTTTTGGGGGGACTGGATTTTCTCCACATTAGAAACAGATCTTGTGTTTAAATCTGCTCAAGAAGTAAATAGGGGCCCCCGATCGCAATCACTGCTCTCTCAATCGCCCGTCTGACGTAACACCTGGCTAAGTCTTATCGTTTCCGATTCTCACGATATAGATTATTTTCTTAAGATCACTCTTTTGTACGCAACTGACTTTTGTTTGCAACACATCCTGTTTGCGCTTCTATGCGAGGTCACCTGCACAATCATATAATTAACTAATATAGTTACTAGCTAAAGCATCCACCGATATTAAAACTATGAACGTTTGTTTGTATTCTTTAAGAACATATTATTTACTTCCTTGCCAGGCGGTGAGACACAAGGTCAAGTGTGATTTTGGAGCAGCCGGTGCATAGGGATAAGCGCACTCTGTTCTGCAAAAATGACATTTCGCGGTAGGGGCGCCTCAGACGATTAGCGATAAACTAACCCTTTGTCAGATGTATATTTTATTTATCTGACGAATAATTTACAAAACTGAAATATTTACAAACAATGAATATGTTCATTCTCCATCATTTTAAATATTTATTATGTCTGACTTCCTCCTTTATCCTCTCCTCTCCTCTCCTCTCCTCTCATTTAGGTTATGACTGTAATATACACTTTCTCGTAAACGAGCCCCCACTTTCATAGAAACATTCCCACCAGCTGAATAACAATTTAAGATAGTTATATGACAGCACATTTGAACCTGTCAAGCAGGTTATCAGAAATCGATTTAACCCTTTTCCTCCTCGTCTCTCTTCTCCAATTTTTTTAAATTGCTTTCGAAATGTATTATAAAAACCAACTGCCCTCGCTCTTATTTAAGACAAATTCGAGTTAATAAAACAAAAATAATAAATTCCGAAAACATTTTTTTTTAATTAAAAATACTGGAAGTTATCCGCATAAAAACACAACAACCTACAATCAATAACATCACGTACAAAACCATTTTAAAATGTTTAACGTAATGCTATTTTATTCTGCGATGTAACTCCAGCATCGCAGAATTTAAATCGTCAACGACTTTCCTGGAATAATGCGCAAAACGTTCTCTGTGCGTTTGGACGTTGTCATTTTAAAAAAATTTCTTCTTTCCTCAGCTTTTTTGTTCATTTGCATTTGACACATGAGGATGATTCGACGAAGAATCGAAAACGTTCGTAAAACCTGTGAAACCTATGGAACATTTTTTTTAATACAAAAAAGACCATTAGAAAAATGTTTAAAATAAAAAAGGTATAATTAAACAGACGAATTCTGTTATTCTTAACAATGTTTGCATTATATATATATATATATATATATATATATATATATATATATATATATATATATATATATATATATATATATATATATATATATATATTAAGAGAGAGAGGGTAAATATGTTAAAAAGGCTGGGGGCAATGCAGAATGCCGAATTGATTATAAGCTGAAAAAAACAAAAATAATAAATCGAATGGGGGAACTTACTATTTATTTTTCTTTAAAATCTTAAATGACAACAAGTGTGGTGTCGACTGTGTGTGTTGTCCGGATGATGATTAAGAATTATTTAATATTTCGGGAAAATCTTCCCTTTTGTCAAAAATATACACTAAAGCAAAAATTCGTCTGTGTGGAAAATTCGCCAAGATGGATGCCAGAGAGTAGGGTTGGAACAAACCACTCCTGCAGAGAATAATAATTAATACATTTTTAATTTCTTCTACAAAACACAATTTTAGGAAATTTAGGAAATTTAAAATGTATTCATTATTATTCTCTCCGGGGGTGGTTTGTTCTAACCCTACCCTCTGTTTGTTGAGACTGTTCCTAGTGCTCCTTCGATTATTGGTATTATATTGACTTTCTTCATGCTCCATATCCCTTTAAGTTCTCTTGTTAGTTCCGTGTATTTGCTTCTTTTTTCCATCTCTTTGATGTTCACTCTGTGGGCTGCTGCAACGGCGAAGACTACGATTTTGCAAGATTTTTCCTTCTTGTCGATTATTATAACATCCAGTCTCTTTCCTTGTATGAGTTTATCTTTTTGTACATCCATATCTTAGAAGAGTTTGTGTTTTTCGTTTTCCAGTACTGTTTCTGGCTTATGTTTGTACCATTTGTCTGCGTATTCGAAATTTAATCGTTTGCACAGTTCCCAGTTTATTACTTTGCTCACGCAGTCATGGCTGTTCTTGCATTCTTTTGGGGCTAGTTTGCTGCATTCACTTATTATATGATTTACTGTTTCGTCTCTTTGTCCACACAGTCTGCATTTACTGTTTTCCTGGGTTTTATCTGTTTTGGTTGTAATGTAGTTTGTCCTAATCGCATTGTTCTGTGCAGCCAATCAGTAAATGTTCCGTTTCTCTGTTCAGGTGTCTTTTTCCTAGCCATGTCCAGCTATTTACGTTGGTTTCTTCCTTTGTCAGTCTTCTGAAGCGTCCATGTAGTTGTTTTTCTTCCCACTTTTCTTTTCTTATCGTTTTGTTTCTGGTTTCGCTGTTTCCCGAGTTATTAATTGGAACAATGTTTCTTGCTGCGGTGATTAGCCTTTCCGTGTTCTGAATTATGTATTTCTTCTAGCTTAGCATCATCATCATCATCATCATCATCATCATCATCATCATCATCATCATCATCATCATCATCATTATCATCATTATCATTATTATTATTATTATTATTATTATCATTATTATCATTATTATTATTATTATCATTATTATTATTATTATCATCATAATTATTATTATTATTATTATTATTAATATTTACTCATTAGTATTTTTCAAACAAGTCATTATCAGTGATTACTCACCGATAATCACCAGTGATGTTCCCTGGAGTCTGAGTGGCAACAAGTCTCCTAAAGTTTACAGCACTCTCCAACTCTTTCGATAACTTTTACAAATCATTTTGCGTTATTGTAACGGCCATTTAACATTGATTTCTCGCTAAAAATGACCGTTGGTCTTCTCTGGAATTCGAGTGACAGTAAGCCTCTTCAAGGTTCCTTTCAGTGGAGGTCTGGTTGGTGTTCTCTTTCCACGGTATTTCCATCCTACTTGACCCTTCACGACAAATGTGTGTAGTATTAGTCCAGCCTGGTGCCACATCATATGCGTATATTTTATTCATTTTGAGAGTAGTGTCAGTTCCCTTGAGTTCATGTGATTTTCTTTCAATGTTTTTTTTTATTATTTCTATTTCAATTTACCTGTCGTTGGTTAGCGTTCATTGGTTATGTAGGCTGGTTTCTGCATTTGAGTATTTTTCTTAGGATTTCCGCCGTTTTAATCATTGCAATGCGTTGTATGATCTCAGTCTTCCGTTTTAATTCAATTTCGATTAGTCCCTTTCCCAGGCTTTTCAGTACTATTCCTAGTGCTCCTATAATTATTGGTATTATAGTGATTTTCTTCATGCCTCAGATACCTGTTAGTTCTCTGGCGAGTTTCGTGTATTTGATTTTTTTTCTAACTCTTTTATCTACACCATGTGGACTGCTTGGACAGCGAATATTATTATTCTTCTTCTCATTATTATTATTATTATGATTATTATCATCATTATATACATCATTATAATTATCATTATCATCATCAGTATTATTATCATTATGATCATTATTATTATCATCATAATTCATTATTATTATCATTATCATTATTCTCATCATCATCGTCATCATCATAATCACCATCATCATGATTATTATTATTATCATTATCATAATCATTATTATTATGATGATCATCATTATTATTATTGTCATCATCATAATCATCATCATCATAATCATTATTATTATCATCATCATTCATCATTATCATCATTATCATTATTGTCATCATCATCTTCATCATTATAATCACCATCATCTTTATTATTATTATTATTATTATTATTATTATTATTATTACCATTACTATCATTTTTAAACGTGACAGACAAACGAAACGGCCTTTACAAAGTCACGCGTGACAGACCAACGAGCCATTCACTCTAGAACTCCTTAGATGTTTGGAGATGTTCTACTCTCATAGCTTCTTTCTTTGGACCGCTTGTCTTTGGAATTCATTTCCTGTCCCTTGTTCTATTCTTTATTATCATTCTCATTCTCATCATCATCATCATCATCATCATCATCATCATCATCATCATCATCATCATCATCATCATCATATATTTATAATCATCATCATTATCATTATTATTATTGCCACCATCATCATCATCATCATCATCATGACTATTAATGTCCGTTTTCAATGACATTTAAAATTAAGATGTAATCTTTTGATATCATTATTCATTTATACGACTAATCTATTATCTGTTCCGAATAGGCGCCAGTTTAATCAAAATATGACTTTAACGAAATAAAAAAGACGAAGCAAAGAAATCTAAAATGTCTGCCAATGTCACACGATCATTTTTATATTCTATTCTTTCTCAGCGAACATCGGATGCCAACCGTTCATTGGAATTGATCACAGCGTGATTTTTATTGGCGTCACCTGATGCTGATTTATCATTACGAATCTCTTATTGCTTGCTTATCCTGTTTTGTTCGCTCTGCATCGATCGGTGTCTTGTTGAAGACTTTCATCGAAATATTTGTTCACGAACAAATCAATGTTACTACTTAATCTATCAATATATATATATATCAATATATATATATATATATATATATATATATATCAATATATATATATATATATCAATATATATATATATATCAATATATATATATATTTAAATGTTTAATTAAATTAAAGATAATTGAATTATCGTTTAATAATAATCTATCGTGATGATATAAAGCTCAATATATTGAATAGAGCGATCAATTCTAGAGATGAAAGATGAGAATAAAAAATGTTAAAGATACAATATTTATTAGAACATCAAAAGTTCAGAGAAAACAGCTTCATATCCTTAATCCATGGATGTTCAAAGATAAACTTGCTCTGAACCCTATATATATATATATATATATATATATATATATATATATATATATATATATATATATATATATATATAGGGAGAGAGAGATAGTAGAGAGAGGGAGACAGACAGACAAACAGACAGACAGACAGACCGTAGAGGGTTGTGCAACATCAGTGCAGTTCCAACGAGAGGAAAATGCATATTTAAAGAAGTTAGGCTACCAACATTTGTAAAAAAAACTTTTTTTAACAATTGTTCATTTTATTATTTTATCATTTTATAATTTTATAACGCGTTGGTAGCCTAACTTCTTTAAATATAGGATTTTCCAAGTTAGATCTAAATAACTTCCGTCCTATAATATACATATTTTATTCTGAAGATTCATTTCCATTTTAGTGTCGGTCCCCGTTATTAAAAAGAAAAAATTGCTGCGCAAGTGGCTACTGTGATATGAGCCAGATTTATAGGGGTGCCGAAATGGGAAGTTTTTAATTTACATTTCTTCATGTTTGTACGATCGGGGAAACAAGGAAAAGGAAGGGAATTCCAAATATAAGCGGTCCGAGGAAAGAAGCTATCAGAGTAGAAAATCTCCAGGCATCTAAGGAGCTCTAGAGTGAATGGCTCGTTGGTCTGTCGCGAGTTTGCAAGAGCAGTTTCGTTTGTCTGTCACGTTTAAATTTGAAATAAAATTTTCGTTGATCAGTCACCCGTAAGTTTACAAGAGAATATTGTTGGTCTGTCACGCTTAAGTTTGAAATCACCTTTTTGTTTGTCTGTCACGCTCAAATTTGAAATAAAATTTTCGTTGATCAGTCACCCGTAAGTTTACAAGAGAATTTTGTTGGTCTGTCACGCTTAAGTTTGAAATCACCTTTTTGTTTGTCTGTCACGCTCAAATTTGAAATAAAATTTTCATTGATCAGTCACCCGTAAGTTTACAAGAGAATTTTGTTGGTCTGTCACGCTTAAGTTTGAAATCACCTTTTTGTTTGTCTGTCACGCTCAAATTTGAAATAACATTTTAGTTGATCAGTCACCCGTAAGTTTACAAGAGAATTTTGTTGGTCTGTCACGCTTAAGTTTGAAATCACCTTTTTGTTTGTCTGTCACGCTCAAATTTGAAATAAAATTTTCATTGATCAGTCACCCGTAAGTTTACAAGAGAATTTTGTTGGTCTGTCACGCATAAGTTTGCAAGAACATTTTTGGGGTCTGTCACCCATAAGTTTGAAATAGCCTTTTCGTTGGTCTGTGACGCTTAAATTTGAAATAGCATTTTTGTCGGTAGAAAGCAAGCATTGAATAGACGTATCTTAAAAACATTTGTTTGTTTGTTTGTTTGTTTGTTTGTTTGTTTGTTTGTTTGTTTGTTTGTTTGTTTGTTTTTGTTCTTGTTCTTGTTTTTGTTTTTGTTTTTGTTTTTGTTTTGTTTTTGTTCAGGCTCGGGTCTAAATTCCCAGAATGTTATCTCAAACGACAGCCTCCTAACCCTACCCCTAACACTACCCCTACCCCTAACCCTAACCCCTAACCCTAACCCTAACCCTAACCCCTAACCCTAACCCTAACCCTAACCCTAACCCTAACCCTAACGCTACCCCTAACCCTAACCCTAACGCGTAAGGCGTGGGAAATCTTGTAAAACTAAAAGGAAAACAATAGAAATAAATACACTAGTTCGACTAAAAATAATGCATCTATATAATGGATGACGTCACATACTAAATAAGGAAGGTTGCCACCAAGTGCAACATGTCTGTTGACAGAGCACGCCGAGCAATTTCTAGCGGAAGATATTGCGCACGAACTACTTTTGCTCAAAGTCGGTGAGCGACGAACAATCAAGAAACCTGAAACCGACGCTGCTCATGTAAACATATCGCATCTGAGGAAACGATACCATCACATCAGGGCGGGGGTGCTGTACCAGATGCCCCTTCTCAAATAAATAAACCGAAGATACCATGTTTCTCTCTGTGACTTGACACCCACTAAGACAGTTTAATAGTATTACTTCAAATCCTGCATTTGCTCTAACGTCAAAGCCCTTGTGAAATTTCACACGAGCTATACGTAAAAACAGGGGTATATATGAAGGAGAGCTTTGAGTCGTTCGTCTTTTGGCTAGTAGCAAAGTGTAGTATCTGTTCTGATACTACACTTCGTCTTTTCTGTCTTTGGTCAGTGAAGGAGAAATCCTTCTAGTGTGAGGCAGGTTTTATTTTTGTCCATATCCAGAGTGCCCCTGTTTGGAGAGAAACTTAGTATCAAAATCTCCCATTGTGGGGAGGCAAGTAAATAGTGACAACGGTGGCAAGTGTTTATCTGTTCAGGTCCGGTCGTGTTAAACAAGTGGGAAATCCGGCGACTTGGCAATGGAAATCACGAAGTCAGCAAACTAACCTGAGATTGCGGACTAAAAATAAATCTGGTTTAACTTTCCTAGCCCAACAGGCTGAATTGCACACACACCTTTTAAAACCGCCGTATATATATATATATATATATATATATATATATATATATATATATATATATATATATATATATAATACTAAAAGTCTATGGGTCTTGTATGTTTGCAATCAGCTTTCAGCTTTCCGGTTTTCAACATCCGGTTGCGCATGCGTAAATAGCATCGTCTTCTAATCTGTTATTCCAATTCCGTTGAACTCTTATTATTAACGAACGCATGAAATTTTTCATTCTGGAAATGTTTATATCGCTTTAAATATAAAACAATTACATTTAATTTCATCAAATAGTTTTTTTGTTTTCTCCACGGCTAAAAACATTCAACGGCAGGACTTTGTAAAGTCTGTCGCAGTTTCAAAAAAGCTCCACCCTTTTAAAAAACAAAAACAAACAAACAAAACAACAACAATCATTATTAATATCAATAGCGGCGGTGAACGAAACCACCTCCCACTTTTCCTCTCACAGATTTCACCACTCCTACTCCCTCTGTTTTCGTTACGTACGCGAGACAGCCGGTTGTACCCCCTTCCTTTCTCACCTGTTCAGTGCATATTTACCTATAAGTATGGCCAACCACTTATAATTCAGTAACTATAATTAAAAAAAAAACAATTATAATAAACAGAACGACGCATAGAAATCTATCTATATTCTTTTTTAAACAATTACATTTAATTTCATCAAATAGTTTTTTTGTTTTCTCCACAAGTGTCACGCACATACATGAATTCCATAGCTAATATAACAAACTGACCCAACGGGTCACGGGTGGTCTAGTATATATATAAATGTTGCATTCGACTGACCATGTGGAATCAATCTTAAGCCGTAATTTTCATTAGTTTTTACAATCTCTTTATCTCTGTATTTCGATGAGAGTTTTATTCCTCTCTCATCTTACACGCAAAAGTATTTTTTTTCAAATTTACCGTTTATTCCTTACACTAGTTTCATGCCAAAAATTGGATAAGTGTATTTTTTTAGTCCAACCTTGTCAGTCATCAGAGAGTAGCATTATATATTATTGAATTGTGAAAAAATATGTTACATCAAAAATACGGGAGAGAAAAATTACAGTGAAGTTCTAGATTGAGTCCTGATAAAAGTTTGACAAATTGAAGTACACAAAAGACACACACACACACATATATATATATAAGATAGATAGATAGATAGATAGATAGATAGATAGATAGATAGATAGATAGATAAACAATATTATAGTCTAAGCCAATCTACCTGCGTTTCGATCTTCTCAATAAAAATAAAAAGTGGAAAAACTCGCATTGAAAACGTCACCAGTAAAAAAACTGGATGTTAAGAAAAGAAAAAAAGAAAAGGCAAGATTCAAATCTGATCCAAGTTCATGAAAGTCAAATATATGGCACAGTCCGTAGACCCATCAAACCTGAACTAATAAACCCCTCGCTCCTTCCTATATCTCAACGAACGCCCTCCACTCCTCCGAGTGACTATCATTTTGACATACGCGAGACAGAACGGGACAGTTAAGGAAAAGGAAGAAACAAACAAATAAATAAATATATAGATAAGTAGAATGAAAGACAAGTATATATATATATATATA
>OY744531.1:99059622-99072122 GCA_963556195.1 Sepiola atlantica
GCACACGGTTCACCGGGTATACTCGCCAGATAGCTTTTGAAATTCTTCTTCATTAGTCCTGTTGCTCCTATAATTACTGGTGTGATGGAGATTTTCCTAAGATTCCAGTTTCTATTCATGTCGTACATAAGACCTTGGTATTTCGTATTTTTCCCCCTTTCTGCTCTGTTCATATATATATATATATATATATATATATATATATATATATATATATATATATATATATATAGATAGATAGATAGATAGATAGATAGATAGATAGATAGATAGATAGAAAGCGAAAGAGAGAGGGAGAGAGATTATACTTCTTAATTGTGCTACAGATATATATATATATATATATATATATATATATGTATATATATATATATATGTGTGTATGTGTGTGTGTGTGTGTGTGTGTCTTTGTGTGCACGCACCTGTGTGTATGTAAACTTAAAGTGTGAATGATAAAAAATAAGGCATGTCTCGATAGAAAGTGATACCAAAATATCGGAAATTCAAATCTAAAAAATAAAATCTCTTGAGAGCTTTGAATGTCATCTGCAATTGTAAAAAGTGTTAATTCGCACCTTCAGGGTGGTATTTTTTTAAAAATCCTTTCATGCATGTTTTTTATTTTTTACAGAAATTCTACTTACCTGATCTAACTCGTTTTTAAACCACGTGTCTTCAAGTTGAGCTCACTTCCGAAAAGGCCGTAACGACTAATGATGGAGGCAAAACGTATTCTTCGATGTCTCTGACTTTCACAAAAAAAAAAAAGAATTTGTCAAATCAAAATTTATGATAATTTATCACAACTTTTTCTATTTGTTGTTGTGGGGTAGCCGTATGCATGACAGGGATAAAAGTGGTCACTGAGTTTCGACTATTGGTATAATAAGGCGCATTTTATTCTTAGAGTAAGGGGAGATAAATCAATTTAAATGCCCTAAAAAATATGTTTGTTTCTTTTAATAAAATAATTACTTCATATTAACCATTATTAATTAATTAATAAATAATGAAAGTTTCATAAAAGTCGAATAATTATCTGAGTTATTTTTGGATTTTTTCTATCTAGTGCAGGGGCGGGCAACCTTTTCAGAGTGAGAGCCAGATGAGACTTTTGGAAGGAGATCGCGGGCCGGAGTGAAAAACGAAATCTCAGAATTACTGTATTTTGTTTACATGAATAAATTGTACACAAATGACATTGAACACTCTACAAATCTGATATTTTTTCTCAAGAGACTTCTGTATGTGATGTTATAAAAGGCGCCGACGAAGAGCCATTTTGGAATCATAAAAAATAATGACGGGGGAAGTAGCAAGTTGATCCAGCATTCGTTTTAACACACCTCACATAAGTTCTATGTTTCATGCCCTTTCCCCGTCTCACGTTTCCTCTTTGCCTCTCTCTTTCTCTTTTTCTATTTTTTTTATCTCTTAATAGTTAAAGAAAAATGAAATATACATGCATCATCGCTCGCTGATATTTATACATTTTTATCCCACTGTAAATCTTAATTGAAACCTACTTTTACGTCTATGTCACAAAATCATATGAGTTTTACTGGGAGGTCCGCGGGCCGGATCGCAATAATAAAGCATAGCAGGGTGGCGGGCCGGACACTAAGCCTTCGCGGGTCGGATGTGGCCCGCCGGCCGGAGGTTGCCCGCCCCTGATCTAGTGTATTCAATTTTTAGTTTTAAAAAAAAAACGAATCAATTAACTTGTCTGTAATTAGTTAATTCGAGTGCTTAACGGAAAAGTTCAAACCGAATCTAAATCAACCCATTATTATACTAAAGCTGAGTTAATCAACGTTTATTTCCCTAATGCTTTTTTTTCTTATAAACTTTAATAACACAGCATACATGCTTAAATATACCTTAGTTCTGGGATTGAGTTTCGTTTGCAAAATATCTTTTTTAATTGTTCTAATAAGCCGTCATCTAAATGAATAAATGTGAATGTTTGGCTCATTTCTCGCACGAACGGTAAACTCAAAACGGTCTATTCTCAATTAATTCAGGTATTTATCTACCTCCCACAAATTAAAATGTGACACAAGGTCGGAAAGTGGGAATTGAT
Source organism: Sepiola atlantica (assembly GCA_963556195.1). Taxonomy (NCBI): domain Eukaryota; kingdom Metazoa; phylum Mollusca; class Cephalopoda; order Sepiida; family Sepiolidae; genus Sepiola; species Sepiola atlantica. The sequence continues at coordinate 99,061,706 of OY744531.1, forward strand.
AAGTACGCACCATAGAGGAAGAGCACTTATGACCCTCAAAAAATGGCTGGGCAGCCCCGTCAGCATTCCCCGGTAGGGGCGCATTAAGCGATTAGCAATAAACTAACCCCTTCTCAAAGGGTGAGAAGGCAAAGCCTGGGAGGGTGGACCTCCTAGAACTGCACAGGACAGACCCATAGACCGGCGTAAATCAAGCCCCGAAGGCCAAGACAATACCAGTCCATGGGGTGTAGTATCCATCAGAACAGATACTACACTGTGTTATTTACTCCTCTCCAGGAGTTAGGCACAAGGCCAGTTTTATCCTACTCCCACAAGTAAGATGTGACCCAAGGTCGGGTCGGAAAGTGGGGGTTGAAAAGCCAGCGCCCGAGAGGTGAGCACTCTGACCATCAAAAATTGCCTGGGCAGCCCCGTCGGCATTCCCCGGTAGGGGCGCCTCAAGCAGTAAGCAATTAACTTACTCCTCCCCAAAGAGGGGAGGCAAAGCCTGGGAGGGTGGACCTCCTAGAACTGCACAGGACAATCCCATAGACCGGCGTAAATCAAGCCCCGAAGGCCAAGACAATACCAGTCTATAGGGTGCAGTATCCATCGGAACAGATACTACACTGTGATCCCAGTCAAAAGGCTATATACCGTTTATATAGGTGTGATATCATATTTGTAAGGTTAACTAATTTGCATATTGGTTTTGTTAAAGTTAATTTATTAATTGACTATTATTTGTTATCGTTTTTTAATTCAATGATTTTGTTTTAGTTTCATATAACAACTGCTCTGTTTGCAATTTTGTTTTCTTTTCTTGGCAAATATTTAGTATTTGTGGTCAAACGTTTTCTAACGTCGTTCAAATGTTTCAGAAAAATCGAGTCGGTCGCACTTTCTTTAAAGCGACCGACTCGATTTTTGTAAATTGTCAGTGAAATGGCAAATTTGTTTTTTCTTTCATTCGTTTCTTTCAGTCGCATTTAAATATGTTTCGAAATTACCAGTTTATTATTTTTAACTAGCAGGGCTACCCTGGTATTGCCCGGGAGAATAGTAATTTATTTTTATCAATGAGAATTGATTTCTTACTGTTGTCACACGCTGTAAAGCGAAACAACTAATCGAGATGAAACTTACAAAGAAAAAACGCGAGTTACATCTTACGCAATGAAGAAATATCCGAGTAAAGTTTTTTTTTAAAACGCGAGAAAATAAACTAATCTCTCTCTCTCTCTCTCTCGCTCTCTCTCTCTCTCTCTCTCTCTCTCTCTCTCTCTCTCCCTCCTGTTAACGACGCCGTATTATTGTTATTGTTTTTTTATTGTTTGAAGCAATAGTTTCATCGATAGTAAAATAATAAATAAGATGCTGAGAACAGATACTACACTTTAAATTATTTATTTACACAAAATATAAAAATTTAAATAACGAACAAATTAGGCACAAGGCCATCAAAAGTATGGGGAAAATGGAGGTCGTTGGTCATCCTTGGTCAAAAGTTATAAAAATGTCTATCTTACTCTTAACTAGAATCATCTTAGTCACCACAATACCACATTTACTCCTACTTAAAATATCTCCAAATTGTTGAAAACATTTTTTTCATGAATACATTTATTTACAGAAATTAATTTGATTAAAATGGGAAGTGGGATTTAAGGGAAAAAGGAACAAGAAACTATTAAAAAAAATGTTTTTATGACTAGGCATTTATGAATGAATGCCCCCCCCCCCGCAAAAAAACTGATTTAATCTATTATCATATTATCTTTTAATGAGAATACGTTAGTGTAGTATCGGTTTAGTTGTCATAGGACAGTCCTCCCAGGAATTACCTCCTCCTTTTTAAGGGGGTGGGGGTAATCCTCCCAGGTCTTACATCCTACTGTGAGGGAGGCTTAATGTAGTATCTGTTCTTTTGGCATGATACGATCTTCCAAAGGACTATCTTCTTTTTGGGGGTGGGGGGAGGGGGCAGGTGGTAGTGTAGTATTTTTTCTGTTGCTATGATACTATACTCACAGGCATTACCTTCTAAGCTACGAATGTTAACCAGTAACATGGGCGTTGTAATAAGAAGGAAACAAAAACACAGAAAGAACACCACCACATGAACCCAATAAACACTCTGCCAAAGAAATTTCATAAAATCCCCCCCCCCAAAAAAAAGTGATGGGACAATGCTCAGCTGATACCATACAAAATAGTCGTGAAGGGTCAAGGAGGATGGAAAGAATAACACAAGGGAACTGAAACGGCACAAATTTCATAAATTGCATAAATTTCATAAACTGCATAAATATCATAAATTTCATAAATTACCCCCCCTCCCTAAAAAAGTGATGACATCAGCTCCGGCTGATACCCCACAAAATAGTCGTGAAGGGTCAAGGAGGATGGAAAGACGGAGGAGGGAGAGCACTAACCAGACCTCCACTGAAAGAGTGCGAAGAGGACTGGGACCTTGAGGAGGCTTATTGCCACCCAAATCCCAGAGAAGAGCAAATGTCGTTACCAGCGGGGAATCGATGGTAAACGTCTGTTGTGATAACGCAAAGTCATTTACAGTAGTTATCGAAAGAGTTGGAGAGTATTGGAAATCTGGAGAGACTTGTTGTCACTCAGACTCCAGGGAATACCAACGATGGTTATCAGTGAGCAATCACTGATGATGACATGTGTTAGAACTCCTAGTGAGTAACAATAATAATCTACTCTAATAAAAAGCACGTGGGCTTATATATATATATATATATATATATATATATATATATATAATCCAGATGAAAAGAAGTTCTATATAAGAAGCATGTTAAGAAGTTTTTATCATTCAGACACAAAATACATGAACACTCCGCTGTCCCGATATTTCTGGAAACTTATTATTTTTAGTTTTGCAAGAAGCATGTAATAAAAGATATGTCACATTTTATGATTTTTCGAATGAAATCCAAGTAGAATTAATTTTATGATTTTATGATTTTATGATTTTATGATTTTCATGATTTTTATGATTTTATGATTTTTATGATTTTTCGAATGAAATCCAAGTAGAATTAATTTTATTGTTTTATAATTTAATGATTTTATGATTTTTATGATTTCTATGATTTTATGATTTTTATGATTTTTATGATTTTTATGATTTTATGATTTTTATGATTTTATGATTTTTATGATTTTTCGAATGAAATCCAAGTAGAATTAATTTTATGATTTTATGATTTTATGATTTTTATGATTTTATGATTTTTATGATTTTTGACTTTTTATGATTTTTCGAATGAAATTCAAGTAGAATTAATTTTATGATTTTATGATTTTATGATTTTTATGATTTTTCGAATGAAATCCAAGTAGAATTAATTGTGTGGGTGGTTTTGACCCAACAGGTCACAGATGCATCTAGTTAGATATATACACACTCAAATGATACATACATTTCCATTGTAAGCACTAATCTATCAAACTTAGTCCTAACATGAGCTGACCAATGTCGCCAAAACTGAATTAATCAACGACGATTTAAGACATTATCTTCTCCGATATTGCAGTTTTATTTTCGATTTTTCTCTTTTGTAAAAGGAGAGAAAAAAGTGAAAAAAAAATGATATTATTCTGTCTTCTCTTCTTTTATTTATTTTATGCCATATTTTTCTTACTCATCCTGTCCTTTAAATCAATATTCTCCTTTTCAAACAGTGGCGTTTGTGGGGTTTCATGCAATCCGATTAGCCTCGTTTTAGACTCGGCTCTTTTTAATAGGAAAATGGCCCCGTTGTCTTGGAAACGAGAAGTAGTTCAATAGCATGAGGTCAAAAAAGGAGTAAATCTGACAGTAAATGTAAGCAAGCTGATACTCACATCATAGTTACCATGTTTAATAAAGGGGTGCACGATTTGCCAAATTTAACATGTCACAGACTATGGAATCGGCGATGTAAAGTTTGAATATTAACGAATCTCTTGTGTTCAATTACAAGCTAATACCGCTGGGAAACGGATGAACCTACAATCCCTTCATCTTTGGTTAAAATGGTGACTTGTGTTCAACTAATCGTATAGTGGTATTTGTTGGAAATAGGTGGCGCGTTTCGGTATTGAATTAATCCAAATGTCATAAAAAAGACAAATTTAACTAGCGTCTATTGATTAGATATCAAAAGCCTTAAAATTTATCGATATATATTCATCTATCTATCTATATATATATATATATATATATATATATATATATATATATATATATATATATATATATATATATATATATGAAATATTAATATATACATATATATATATATACATGAAATATTAATATATATATATATATATATATTAAATTTCATGTATCAACATAAAATTTTATAAGGAGATATAATTTTTTATGTATCAATTTTAAGTATTTACTTCAACAGTGCTCGATACGTAAGTAGAGCTAGGTAGTAAGCTATGAAAATATATTTATGGCAATTATGCTACACATAGGATCCCGCGTTTCATCCCCCGGGGGGGGGAATCTTCAGCATTTTAGCCTGAAGATTCCCCCCGGGGATGAAACGCGGTAGCCTCTGTGTATCTTAATTGCCATAATATATATTTTCATAGCTTACTATATATATATATATATATATATATATATATATATATATATATATATATATATATATATATATATATATATATATATATATATATATATATATATATAGGATCAAATATAAACCAAAGTAAAAACTTTTAGTAGATGGAACCTATTGTGAAGAGGATTAGCTCAATATACGAGATAGAGCAATTGTAGAAATCGAAGAAAAAAGAGTGATAAATATGAGACGATTGTCCAAATTTATTTCCTCTCATACACTGCGTTTTTTTTAACAAAAATTCTTTTAATAATAATTTTCATATTTTTCAAATATTTGAACTTTGGTTTTTTCGAAAGCCAACTTATCCATCTGTATTTCTCCTCTGATGATAAGATTTCGATCTTTGAAAAGCCTTGGCTTAAGGAAAGAATAATAAACACTAGTTTATTACTGAATACACCTTGCATTGAACAATTGAAATTTGAAATAAATTTGGACAATCGTCTCATATTTATCACTCTTTTTTCTTCTATTTATATATATATATATATATATATATATATATATATATATATATATATATATATATATTCTGGTACAGAAAAATTAGTACAACATTCGTACCGTCGGTTTCAAGCACGGAAGGTCTTACCCATCCGGCTCTCTTCAGCTTCTGTTGCTTGAAACCGACGGTACGAATGTTGTACTAATTTTTCTGTACCAGAATAAATAAATATTATGCTCTTAATTTTTAACTTAAATTCTTAATTAATCGAGCACTCTGCTGGGATTTTTCCTACCATTTTACAAAGAAGTTATATATATATATATATATATATATATATATATATATATATATATATATATATATATATATATATATATTTATTTGTCTCTATTTATCTCTATTCATCTCTATCTATCTCTTTTTCTATCTCTCTCTTCTTCTCTTTAATTTAAAGCATTCTTCCTATTTTAACATATATTATTCTGTAGTCCAATAAAGATTTCTGCTTAATTTCCATCACTTCCTATTCTCACAAACTCGATGAAGCAGCTCCGTAACCTATTCGTGGCATTGTCTATAATAAATACACCCTGTTTACAGCACCAGTCCGGATCCACCTGCACAAATATATTTTAACGGATATTTATACAAGCTATGTTGCGTTCTTCTCAATCCCTACGGAATTCAGTGGTAGGGCTTCGGTGCTGATGTGGCAGTCACGCCCCGCATCTTCTCTTTTTCCCGTCGCTGTCATCTTTTCAATAACGTATTGTTTTTTTTTATCGTGACAAAGCGAGAAAAAATATGTAGTCACCTGAGGAGACAACACGACGGCATTCCTCAACATATTCTGGAAGATCTAACATACTATAAAATAATTAAGCACATGGTATCGGCTGCCTAAAGATGCCCGAGACGCACGTATCAACAACCTTAATTGTACAAAGCTGATCATTCTTCAGATGTCTAACATCCTTTTTTTTATTATTATTCGACAACGTACCTGTGTAAACTGTATGAAAAAAGGTAATTTAATAGCTTGTAAGCCTGCTGGCTTGTGAAGTCAGGCATCGTAATTTGCCAAAGTATTTTGTGTCGTGAACTGGCCTCTGTCGACATATGAGTAATATGTTAAAAGAAGATGAATAAAAAAAAAAAAGAAGGTGGCGATGTGAGAGGTATTATGCAAGTAGAAATGTATTCATGGGCTATATTTGTGATAAGAATAATGACATTTAAATTGGGAGAGATGGATTTATAAATAATAAAAAAATATGACAATGAAAATTACAAATGTATCTTACAGAATAATAGTTTATTAGAAACTGTTTAAAAAACAAATATGCAAATTAAGAAAACCAATAACTGTTTGTGGGTGTTTGCAGATTACTGTATATACAGTAGTTAAGAATCTTATGTTATATACTAGAATTAAATAAGTTTAACCTGTTTTGATAGTAATATAGTTAAAATAGATGGAAAAAAACTTTCGTATTCATATATATATATATATATATATATATATACATATATATTAATTGAAATTAAGATACAGCATGGGGGTGGGGGAGTTCCATTACTGTGTATATATATATATATATATATATATATATATATATATATATATATATATAAGAGAGAGAGCGAGAGAGAGAGAGCGAGAGAGAGAGAGCGAGAGAGAGAGAGAGAGACGCCTCGTTGTAGCTTAATTATCATAAATATATTTTCATACTATATATATAAACTAGATGAATACCTGTACCAGGACGGATAAAATCCCCATAACAAAACTGTTTTGCATGTTCTCTTGTGAAGATTAAAATCAAAATATTATGATACAAAACCCTTTGTCTACAATCTGTATATCAATTTTGATTAAAATTCATTACATGATTTGGATGTTAAAAAACATATTTATAGCTTTTTAATTGTTTAGCAACATGTAGTAATATAGAACAAACTGAATAAACAGTTTTAAGTATGAACTTTTTGTAAACAAAGCTATTCAAGTTAAGGAAATAAGTGGAAATCGACTTTACTTTGTCTTTGACCTTAAAATACGTCTCAATTTTCAATATAATTTCTTCATTGGTGCCAAAATACGTCTCAATTTAAAATATAATTTCTTCATTGGAACCAAAGTACGTCTCAATTTCCAATATAATTTATTCATTGGAGCCAAAATACGTCTTAATTTCCAATATAATTTCTTCATTAGAGCAAAATACGTCCTGATTTCAAATATAATTTCTTCATTGGAACCAAAATACGTCTCAATTTTCAATATAATTTCTTCATTGGAGCCAAAATACGTCTGAATTTAGAATATAATTTCTTCATTGGAGAAAAATACGTCTCAATTTTCAATATAATATCTTCGTTGGAGTTAAATTACGTCTCAATTTTCAATATAATTTCTTCATTGGAGCCAAAATACGTTCTCAATTTTCAATATAATTTCTTCATTGGAGCCAAAAGACGTCTCAATTTCTTATAAAATTTTCTTCATTAGAGCTAAAATACGTCTCAATTTCCAATATAATTTCTTCATTGGAGCCAAAATACGTCTCAATTTAGAATATAATTTCTTCATTAGAACCAAAATACGTCTCAATTTTCAATATAATTTCTTCATTGGAACCAAAATACGTCTCAATTTAGAATATAATTTCTTCATTAGAGCCAAAATACGTCTCAATTTCCAATATAATTTCTTCATTGGAGCCAAAATACGTCTCAATTTCCAATATAATTTCTTAATTGGAGCCAAAATACGTCTCAATTTTCAATATAATTTCTTCATTGGAGCCAAAAGACGTCTCAATTTCTAATAAAATTTTCTTAATTAGAGCCAAAATACGTCTCAATTTCCAATATAATTTCTTCATTATAGCCAAAATACGTCTCAATTTCCAATATAATTTCTTCATTGGAACCAAAATACGTCTCAATTTAGAATATAATTTCTTCATTAGAGCCAAAATACGTCTCAATTTCCATAATTTCTTCATTGGAGCCAAAATACGTCTCAATTTCCAATATAATTTCTTAATTGGAGCCAAAATACGTCTCAATTTTCAATATAATTTCTTCATTGGAGCCAAAAGACGTCTCAATTTCTTATAAAATTTTCTTAATTAGAGCCAAAATACGTCTCAATTTAGAATATAATTTCTTCATTGGAGCCAAAATACGTCTTAATTTCCAATATAATTTCTTCATTATAGCCAAAATACGTCTCAATTTCCAATATAATTTCTTCATTGGAGCCAAAATGCGTCTCAATTTTCAATATAATTTCTTCATTGGAGCCAAAATACGTCTTAATTTCCAATATAATTTCTTCATTGGAGCCAAAATACGTCTTAATTTCCAATATAATTTCTTCATTGGAGCAAAATACGTCCTGATTTCCAATATAATATCTTCATTGGAACCAAAATACGTCTCAATTTTCAATATAATTTCTTCATTGGAGCCAAAATACGTCTGAATTTAGAATATAATTTCTTCATTGGAGCAAAATACGTCTCAATTTTCAATATAATATCTTCGTTGGAGCCAAAATACGTCTCAATTTCCAATATAACATCTTCATTGGAGCCAAAATACGTCTCAATTTCCAATATAATTTCTTAATTGGAGCCAAAATACGTCTTAATTTCCAATATAATTTCTTCATTGGAGCCAAAATACGTCTCAATTTCCAATATAATTTTTTCATTGGAGCCAAATATCTTCTCTTCAGAAGTTAAAACCAGTTATTTAGTAATATAAACTTTGGCTTCAATTATTAATGTTAAAAAGTTTGTCGAGTTAGAAATAGATTATTAGGTAATAGTTAAAATTCTTTATTCATATTAAAATATGGGTGTAATATAAAAAATCTTATAGACTATTACAGGTTATAATTCCGAGATAAAATGGGAATTACAACAGGAAATATTATTGAACAGGAAGTAAAAAGTTTTTTGTTATGCATCAGCAATTCCACAGATGTATTTTGAGGTGTAGCAGGCAGATGTTTTGAGTATTTATTTGTACAGAAATTAATTTATTAATGAATGAATTAATTAATTAATTAATTATACATTCGTGTAGTAATCACCCATGCAAATATTAAATCAAACGTCAAAATTGTCCAAATTGGATTTAGTAAGTTCAAAAGTGTGGGTTAAACAATCACAGTATAGTCCGTAGAGATTTAATACATATAACATACCAAATGTAATACTGTAATCTTACATTTATTGCTCCCGAACAACGCCGAGTAAAACAAATGGTCGCAGTCGATTCCTAGTTTAGGCAGAACATCTATACATATGTTCTACTCTTATTGTTTCACCCCCCCTGGTTTTACCTTCTGATGAATGTTTTTCTGTGAAAAATCTAGATTTAAAGGACACTTCTGCTTGTGTTGCACTTTACGAAGTATGTAACTGTACATTTGCTTATTTTCGCTTTTACTTAACTATATATATATATATATATATATATCCGGGGTTTCGAATCGCATGACCAGTAGTTAATAGTCATATCTCTATGCTGATGAGTCCTGATTATAAAGGACGAAACGTATACATACATAGATAATAAACAAAACAAATATATATATATATATATATATATATATATATATATATATATATATATATATATATATATATATATATGGAGAGAGAGAGGGGGGGAGAGAGAGAGAGCACAAATACACATGTTGATTATACATCTATTTTTTTTATCTATTTGCGAGTAAATCTGTTTGTTTTCTGTCGGTATGGGAATGCTCGCCTTTTTCTTTTATCTTTATTTTTTCTACTCATCATTATCCCCAGCAGGTCCTTCTCCGTCCGGGAAAACCACTTCGCTCAGCTCTGTCAGAGAAAAAAAAAGCTTCTATCTAACCTTCTTTTGTAAGCGCCAAATATCTGTTTCGTATATCCGTATATAAATAAATAGACGCAATGCTAATAGCATTTGCAATAGTAAGATGATATAAGTTTGGATTGGCAGTAACATTTTGGGGGGTGGGGGAGATTTTACTGAGACGTGATACTTTACACTTATTACATACCGTGACCTTTACCGATACACAAAAATGTGAACATTTAATAGGTAACCTAAAAGAATACCCGTCCCAGGATGAGTAAAATTAATTCATCGAACAGTTTTGCATCACTTTTACAAGGATTAAAATCACGATATAATGCTACTAAACCTTATGTATAGAATCTTTATTCAAATTTTGATGAAAATCCATTTCATGATTTTGATTCTAGGAAATGTTTTGAATTTTTGGCTTAAACTTAAAGAGGTCTTAAGAAGAAACCAA
>OY744531.1:99077122-99089622 GCA_963556195.1 Sepiola atlantica
GAAGCGGTGATTGGGTTACTTTTTGGCCAATCCATGAAAAGGAACAAGAGCGACAATCACTGACAAATCAATGAGTGTGTTACAAATTCCAATAGCGCTTAAATTTGAAATAGTATTTCTATCTGCATTCACACATGTGTACATGAGGCTCTGTCTATCCGTTAGTCAGTTATTCAACGTGTCGCGTTTAAGTTTCCCAAATAGTCACCCATCTACTGACAACACTCAACGTTGCTTAACTTTGTTGATATGATCAGAACCTGTGTTTTAATTAGATATCCGGGGTACCGGAAATTTCATTTAGCAGGAATATAAAACGTACTTGACACAGACATGCACCTAGCCGGAAGAAACAAAACACGATTAATGGTTGGATGAAACAAAACACGATTAATGGTTGGATGAAACAAAACACGATTAATGGTTGGATGAAACAAAACACGATTAATGGTTGGATGAAACAAAACACGATTAATGGTTGAATGAAACAAAACACGATTAATGGTTGGATGAAACAAAACACGATTAATGGTTGGATGAAACAAAACACGATTAATGGTTGGATGAAACAAAACACGATTAATGGTTGGATGAAACAAAACACGATTAATGGTTGGATGAAACAAAACACGATTAATGGTTGGATGAAACAAAACACGATTAATGGTTGGATGAAACAAAACACGATTAATGGTTGGATGAAACAAAAAACGGTCGATTGTCGGAAATAAAATAATTGCTGATTGATTCAAACCCACCGAAAAGGTTCATGCTAACCAAAATGATTAGCTGCAAGTGGAAATACTTCGTCGCTAAATAAACGTCCTAAGGACGTGGCAACATTGACAGCGAAGACGTAATCCCAGAACCGACGTTTACAGGTAGATACGTGGGTGTCACAAATGATTATATAAACTAACTAAATTGAGATCGATAAGCGACTGACGATCGGATACAAGAAAAACATTCCGTCTATTCCTGTGCATCCTCCTTCTTCACTCACCCCCATTCGTTCACCGCCGCCGACAATAAAGATAAATCGTTATATTTTTTATAGATTCGTGTTTGTCGTAAATCTTTTAAACACAGCAAAAATAAACATTTCAATTTAATCTAACTCGTAATCACACGCTATATGTAGTAGTAGTAGTACTAGTAGTAGTAGTAGTAGTAGTAGTAGTAGTAGTAGTAGCAAAGGTAGTGTGAGCCTACAAATGAGTCTAGCTCTTTTGTCTCTCTCGAAAACTTATCATCACTATTAATACATCCAGAATTGCAAAACGTATATATGTTTGTGTGTAAACAATACCTTTAAGCAAAGACATTTTGGTACAGAATAGTTAACAGTCGAGAACTTGTAAACAAAACAAAAAACAATAATTCAAAGCAAACGCATTCGAAGTAAACAAACGCTGTTCGTGTTACTAGTTATTCTTCATACCCATCTTTTATGTATTCAGTTAGATTGAGTAGTTGATTGCAACAGGGTCTTCTTGAGCAAAACCCGGCATGATAAGACGATAACTGCTCTTCTTTTGTGCCCCATAATATGAAAATGCTTGTAATTTGTAAACATTGAATTCTTAGCACATATATAAGATTTTCTTAATTCAATTTTACGTCAAATCCATCAATTGTTAGGATTAACAAATATATACGTGAAGCGAGTAATATATATGTATATATTCCCGAAACAGTTTTTCATGGTAAACAACTGATGATCCCTTAAAATAGTGTTAGAAACAAACTAATATAATAACTTTAAAAAATAAATTGACTTACATGAGTGATTTTCCACTGAAAGACTTGGGACTATAATTTTTTTTTTTTTTTTTTTTTAATATAGTTTTAATCGTTGAGAAACTTCCGAGACTATATATATATATATATATATATAAATTATAGAAACCATTTTCAATTTTAACAAAGGTTTATGTAGTAGCTCAATAGCGAACAATACGATTAGAATTCACATGTAATATGATAATAACAATTTAGGAAATTTTCCAGATTTCATCCCCAAACACTTAATTATCAGACAATTGTTTCTGCCCATTCCGAATATATATAGCTTCATGATATACAAAATATAAAAAAAGCATTTACAAAATAGCGTAATCAGTGCACATTCGCTAATTGTGGCGAATATACACTGATTAAGCCTTTTCCTAAAGGTGTTTTATGTTGTTAAATGGCTTTTTACATAATCCCCACTACTATCAATGCATCGAAACACTCAACGGTCGCTCATTTGTCCTGAAACCCTAACCCTAATCCTAATCCTAATCCTAATCCTAATCCTAACCCTAACCCTAACCCTAACCCTAACCCTAACCCTAATCCTAACCCTAATCCTAATCCTAACCCGCATAGTTTTAACGTGTGGAAACTATTTGTACAAATTTAATTTCAAAATTTATTTCGATAAAGACCAAAATGGCGTACGAGATGATCGCTTAACTTCGGTAAACTTGTGGTTTTACGAGAGTTTTTGTTTAAGGGGCTTGTCACTCAGACTTAAGGTTAGTTATAGGGTAAATATTCTTTTACTATATTTAAGCATGACCCATCCACCCGCAGTTAAGCGAAGTTAACCGAAGTTAAGCGATCATTTCGGCCACCATTTTGGTTTCGGGTGTCGAGAAGATAGCCGTGATCGAAATAAAATTTTCCGAACATTTCTCACGCGTTAAAACTATACGGTTCGGTAGATAATTTTATTCTAATGCGTTTGCTATAAATTATTGGTTGTTGATGTTTCTTCTTGTTTTTTACGAGTTCTCGTCTGTTAACTATTCTGGGCTTTTACCTAGAATTTTTCCTGTTTGGTTTTGTTTTTTTTGTTTTGTGATAACTAAACAATGTTTCTTTTGTATTTCAGGTAAGTTGTTTTCTTCTTTATCCGTCCATTTGTGTGTAAACTGCGTTAATCCATCGAGCGAAGACGGCAGTTCGGTAGGGCAAACGCTGAAATACGATGTCCGCTTTCAGGTAAGGCGTTAACACTTACTTACAAGCCGTATAAATTTACAAGCCGTATCAACTTACAAGCCGTATAAACATGCGTGGAAATTACTGAGTCGGAGTTTCTTCTTCGATGTCCTGTTTCAGCTTCCACCGGATCGTATGTTTCCAATGTTAGATTATTTGGCACAGTACCAGTATGCTATACGCAAGGTGGGAATGTCGTTTTAAAAGTAAACGTGGATTATCCGTGATCGTGTTATTTCGGAATTTCGGTACTTTCCTTCCAAAGAATCCACCTCAAATAACAAATATATATATATATATATATATATATATATATATATATATATATATATATATATATATATAATAAATTTACACGTATATAAGTAAATTAGAAGAATACCCGTCTTAGAACGGGTAAAATTAATTTCCAGTTTTGCACCACTTTTATATCCCCTTACGACAATTAAAATCAAGATATTATACTACGAAACCCTATGTCTAGAATCCTTGTTCCAATTTTGATCAAAATCCATTACATGATTTTAGATTCTAGAAAATGTCTAACATTTAAGGTTTACGTTTAAGGGGTCTTATTTAATTGATCTCTAATGACTATGGGAAAAAATGTATGCAAATCTGAAATATTTGAATTTTCAAATGCAAGGTTGTGCCCATATTATGTACCCTAAAACCTCTTTAAAATACCCCAAAAAACTGAAATTTGATGAGCATTTATTAATTGATGTCTAATACCTATTGTTAAAATTTTACATAAATCGGAGGTATCTGAATTTTTCACGAAAAGCTCCCCCCTCTTCCCAATTATGCACAAAACTAAATCAAACTAAATACAGCTCACATTACCCACCCTTACGCCTAGTAGCTGTGTTCCAAAATTCATAATGATGGGTTAATTAGTTTAGAAGTAAATCCTCTACATGCAAATATATAAACATATAAACATACCTAACATTATGGTCCTGGGTATGAATTTAAAAGACATCCAGTTGTGAGGCCTTACTATGGGAGCTGTGGGGAATGCAGAGTTGGCCTTTAGTTGCCATTGCTCCCAGGTCCACTCTGATCCGGAGTGGTAGTACCTGTAAGGGCCCATCTATAGGTCAAATAGAACCTACTGGCGCTACCAAATTAATCTGTCTGATATTATTGACTTCCTGGCCTAAAATGCACCAAACATTGATGTTTTATTGTTTTTTCCTTTGCAAAACTCAATCATGTTCTGAAAAATCCAAAGCAAGAACAAAAATTTCCCTCCCTCCTTCTTTCCCTCCCCTCTCTTCCCCTCTCCCGCCTTTCTCTTCACCCCCTTCACTCAACCAAAAATGACCGGATTCAGCATTAAATGACCTAAAAAGGGTCGATATGCCGTGAAACAAAAACACCCAAACCAAAAACCATGATTAAACATTTGAAGATATAAAGAACCTGAAGCATAAAAACCTTCACCAAAATGACCTGATTCGGCATTAAATAACCCGAAAAGGGTTGATATGCCGTAAAACAAAACAACCAAACCTAACTTTATGTATTTTAAAATAGAAAACAGTTGTTTATAAACAAAAGTTATAAAACTTGGAAACCTACATGGAATTTTGAACTGAACCCCGTTACTTAATCCATGGCTGTTGATTATCGTCATTTCGTCATCCATGACCTGTTAATTAATTACTATATGTTATTCATAGTATTGATTGCCTGTAGTAACGATTGGTTAGCAATCAGATCTAAGTGAAAGTCTTCTACCCGGCCATGGCTGACAGAACGAGAACAAGCTACCCCTGTTGATTTAATAAAGTTTTCAGTTCGAAATTCCGTATAGGTTTCTGATTTCGAAAAGATGCACTTGACTATGGTCGGATGTTACATCAGCCGAAACGTTGTGAGAATAATGATTCAGATGAGAATAGTAATCCGAATAATCTAATTAGTACAAACTATCAAACCTCATCTAAAAAATTCCGAATCGTTACTATTATTATTGGTACCCTTACAGAGAACGCGTCGCGTTTCCGTGACTTCGCATCGTCAATGTTCGGGCAGGTTACGGACGCGCCTGAGAGTTGACGAGCCAAAAACTGTCAAACGATAAATTGAAGACTGGCAGACGATAAATTCAGACGAAGAAAATTCCAAGTAAAATGCATATATAAAAATAAAGAACGAACAACTGTTATTAATTAGATGTTTATTTTTTATTTTTTTAACAAAGGAACCATTGTTAATCAAATGTTTTAAATAAAATGTTGTGTTTTTTTGTGCACCGAAAAGTTTTAAAAGATGATTTTTTTTATATATATATAACAACGAAGACACTGTTTTTATGTATACAAACAATGAAGCCACTGTTTTTAACCAATTTCTTGTTTGTTTGTTTTTTCGATGTTTTTTTTTTATTTTTTACATTTTCTGGGTTAGGGTTTAGGGTTAGTCTTTCGCTAGAAGTGACCGTTGCTGACAGAATTCAATGAGTCCTTCGACGCGTTGCAACTCATAGAAATTAATTTCCTCTAAAAGTTATCGTCTGCTTAATTTTCATCTCCGCCGTCGGTTCGACATTATCTCTTTTTTTTTGCACCCTCTCAACAACAGCTGCACTCCGAGCAGTTTGTGGCCTGCCAGAACGCTGGTCACTCTCTGCTGATGTGCGGCCATTTTTGAATCGGTTGAACCACTCCTTAATTTGTGTTACACATCGCATCTTCACCAAACACCTGCTGAATCTAACGCGAAGATGAACACCATTCAAAAAGAAGACTTCCAGGGGTGTTTCCGGCAGTGGATGGATCGGTGGGCTGAGTGTGTGCAAGCACAAGGGGCCTACTTTGAAGGGGATAAGGGTCCTAACCACGTCACGTATTTGAAATATATTTTCTTGCCTAAGGTCGGATACTTTTAGACAGGTCTCGTATATACATGAAATAGTATTTAAATAGAAAGTAAATGAAGTAAATTGCAAACAATATATTCCAAATTCGCCCATTGCTGGAAGTATTGGAATTACTTATATTTGTTTATGATAAACTTTCTTATATTAACAACTAGCAGTGATATCCGGCGTTTCCCCGGGACATGAATGACAAAATAGAAGAGGTTAGAAAGTGTATGTGACATCTTTCTTTTAAAACCGTTGTGATTCCTTTCCCCCCTCTCTCTCTCTCTCTCTCTCCTTCTCTCTCTCTATCTCTATCCCTCTCCCCCCCTTTCTCTCTCGCTCTCTCTCTCTCTCTCTCTCTCTCTATATATATATATATATATACAGGGTGGGCCAAAATAAGGGTCCTATCTTTAAATTTGAATAACTTGAATTTGAATAACTTCCACAAAATAAAAGTTAAACTCACCAAACTTTATGTGTGTGTAGACTGACCCTTCCGAGATTTTTTGAAATAAACAAAACAAATTTTAGCCGAAAAACACTTCTTAAAACTTACAAAAACTAAAGTATTGTTTTTTACACTGTTTTGAGTTTTTTAAGCAAAAATAATGTTTTCTAAATGAGGGTACGTTCCTTAGGGCTAATACGGCTCATGCTTGCTTCGGAAGGGGTCCTTTACTTATTCTAAAAAGAAAAAAAAAATCAATAAATAAAAAAGTTATGAATTTTTAAAAATAGGACCCTTATTTTTGCCCACCCTGTATATATATATATATATATATATATATATATATATATATATATATATGTGTGTGTGTGTTTGTGTATGTGTATATATCTTTCTCTCGCTATCCCTCTTCCCTTCTTTTCCTCCTCTCTCATTCTCCCTCGCCCCCTCATTGCCTTCCACACTGCCCATTCCTCTATTCTATTTTAACCTATGTAAAAATAATACTATAAATGTTAGAAAATAAGCTGAGCTTTCAGTTTTGAATTTATTTTTCCCGCGCAACACAAGGTTTCCTGTCTTACCCCTCTCCAAAACAACACTCGAATGAAACAGATAATTGTTTATATTTATTCCCAGGCAACGCCGAGGTTTTTGTCTTGCCTCTCTCCCAATCTACACTATAATGAAACAGATAATTGTTTGTATTTATTCCCGGGCAACGTCGAGTTTCTTGTCTTACCGCTCTCCCAATCAACCCTCTAATGAAGCAGATGATTGTTTATATGTATTCCCGTGCAACGCCGAGTTTCTTGTCTCCTTCCTTCTCCGCCTCAATAATATAATGAAACCTATATTTGTCTCCCTTCCTAGCTATATATCATAATATTTATTTATGATAAACTTTCTAATATTTACAATTACATACGTTTTGGTGACCATGAGTATGAAATTTATATAATACACGAACATTCCGCGTAATTAACCGGATACAATTAGTCTGAAAGCAAACTTGTCGGGCTTGGCTACGGTTGTTAAGTCCGAAAATGGCCACTCTTCCAGGCTTTATCTTCTTTCATTGAGAAACGGTTAGTTTATTGCTACTCACTGGAACGCCCCTGCTGGAGTATGCCCACGGGGTTGCTCATGCATTTTTTGTAGGCCATAGTGCACTTCCTCTTGTTCGCTGGCTTTTCAAAGCCTAACCTAATCCTGTGTCTAACCCCCGAGAGAAGAGATAAATAAAAACTTCTCCACTAGCATTTCATAATATAGAAACGTATACACAAATAATGCATCAATTTTCTTTCATGCTTAGGAATGCACTTAGTAACTTTATGACAGAGGAGTGAAAGCTATTTCACCTATGAACCGTGCAAGATAATAAAAGTAAGAATGTACTTTTTATTAGCTCAGAGTTATTAATCTTGGTTAGAAAAAAAAAACAGAACTTGTTGGCTGATGAGTGTGCTGCCAATCCCAGGGTATGTGTCAAACGTTTTTGGGTTGCACACTTCCGTTCTCTGCGTGAAGCTATGACAGTTGTTTTACCTTTTTCATGTCATAGTATACGTGAACCTATAATTCACTTTCGGCGACACATTTTGTCTGCCAACTGGACGTTAGTTAAGAACTTTGTTGTAATTAGTTCGACTATATAGGATTGCCAGGGAAGTAACGACTGAAATTATCAACAGTGATGAAGTATACAGAATGGAGAGGTCAAGTGCAAGGCGTGTATTGGAAAAGACAAGAAAGAGCCGGGTAGATATGGAGCTGAGGTAAACAAATACATATTAAACAAGAACATAACGCAACATACAATTAGTTCCGGGTCTGACACATAGATGGCGCCACTAGTAAAACATCCATATGATTGTTCGAAAAGACTAACCTTCAAATGGTCAATGTCAGAATTTGAGCCTAACCGGATTATTAGTTTTAAAATTACAGTTTCTTAAGTGAAGTTATTGTTTCAAATTTGAAAAACAATGAAAAAATCTAGATTTCTGTGTTAATAAAGCATTTAGAAATACGGTTCAAATACAACAATGGTTTGATAAGTGTTATTCGGATTTTTTGTTCCGTCGAAAACAACGGTTAAAAGATGGTATGCTTACTTTAAAACATCTCATACAGACACAGATGATGTTGAACGCTCAGGTCGTCCAAATTCGACAGTTGTCCCGGAAAACTGCAAACTCGTTTTGACCGATCGTAAATTGAAGTTGAGCTGAAGATATCAGAAGGGAGTGAAGTTATCATTCTGCATCAACATTTCGTCAAGCTGTGTTCAAAATGTGTGCCGCGTTTGCTCACAGTCTATTTTTTAAAAAACGCATCGACAATTCAGAGAGTTTTTTTGCAACTATATCTGACAATGACTTAACCAATGAATCTATCACTCTACACCAGAGTGAAATCGGCAGCAAGCTGAGTGGACAGAAGCCGGTGAAAACCGTCCAAAACGTCACAGACGCAAACATCAGCAGACAAAGTTTTGGCCTCCGTATGTTGGGATGCGCAAGGTATTCTGTTCATCGATTACCTTCAGCAAGAAAGAACCATCACTAGAGGATATTATTAGAGAATAGCATGACTGGTTCGTTTTAAAGAAGGAATCGCCAGAAAATGACCAAAAATACGGACGAGAAAATGCTGTTTCACCAAGTAAATGCATTGTGTCAATAGTTAATCGCAACAATGACAAAAAAATATGAATTGATTCCACATCAATCCAATTCTCCAGATTTGGCCCCCAATGACTACGGGCTGTTTTAAGATCCAAATATAATTCTTCAGAGAAAGAGAATTGGTTCTAAAAAGAAAGTGATACGTGAAACAGAGGCTTATTTTGAAGCTAAAGACGAATTGTTCTATAAAATCTCGACGCGTGTTCATACATGATTGTTCTAAATCAGGGATCGACTTACGGGTTGGATGTGCCCACGGACCGAAAGTTGTCGATCCCTGATTTAGACCAATCACGTATGAACACGCGTCTAGAGTTCGGAGTCGGAATATCGAAATATTAACAATGACAGGTTTGGTCTCTCTGTTTTACGTTTCTCCCTTTTTTGTGTTAATTATAGTCGAAATAACATATCTATTATAAACAATTCATATGGATACGCTAATAAGAAAATATCGCTTTCTCACCCATGACTGAGGTCAATATAGGTCTTTATCTTTCACAACGTATTTGCGCGTGATTAAACGCGATATATGCAATGTTATTTTAATTCCATAGTCAAATACGACATCAAGTAACCCAATCAAGCACACGACTGATTATAAAGCATCACATTTACTCATTGTAATAAACAAATATGCATGTAAATCTCCTGTAGCCGTACTAAGATCATAATGACGGTCCAAACTTCAGAAGGAACTATTATTCATACAACACCGTATCAACACTGACAAACTTCAGAAGGAACTCTTATTCATACAACACCATATCAACACTGACAAACTTCAGAAGGAACTCTTATTCATACAACACCGTATGACCACTGACAAACTTCAGAAGGAACTCCTATCCATACAACACCGTATCAACACTGACAAACTTCAGAAGGAACTCCTATTCATACAACACCGTATCAACACTGACAAACTTCAGAAGGAACTCCTATTCATACAACACCGTATCAACACTGACAAACTTCAGAAAGAACTCCTATTCATACAACACCGTATCAACACTGACAAACTTCAGAAGAGAATTCCTATTCATACAACACCGTATCAACACTGACAAACTTCAGAAAGAACTCTTATTCATACAACACCGTATCAACACTGACAAACTTCAGAAGGAACTCTTATTCATACAACACCGTATCAACACTGACAAACTTCAGAAGGAACTCCTATTCATACAACACCGTATCAACACTGACAAACTTCAGAAGGAACTCCTATTCATACAACACCGTATCAACACTGACAAACTTCAGAAGGAACTCCTATTCATACAACACCGTATCAACACTGACAAACTTCAGAAAGAACTCCTATTCATACAACATCGTATGACCACTGACAAACTTCAGAAAGAACTCCTATTCATACAACACCGTATCAACACTGACAAACTTCAGAAGGAACTCTTATTCATACAACACCGTATCAACACTGACAAACTTCAGAAGGAACTCTTATTCATACAACACCGTATCACCACTGACAAACTTCAGAAAGAACTCCTATTCATACAACACCGTATCAACACTGACAAACTTCAGAAGGAACTCCTATTCATACAACACCGTATCAACACTGACAAACTTCAGAAAGAACTCCTATTCATACAACACCGTATCAACACTGACAAACTTCAGAAGGAATTCCTATTCATACAACACCGTATCAACACTGACAAACTTCAGAAGGAACTCTTATTCATACAACACCGTATCAACACTGACAAACTTCAGAAAGAACTCCTATTCATACAACACCGTATGACCACTGACAAACTTCAGAAAGAACTCCTATTCATACAACACCGTATCAACACTGACAAACTTCAGAAGGAACTCCTATTCATACAACACCGTATCAACACTGACAAACTTCAGAAGGAACTCTTATTCATACAACACCGTATCACCACTGACAAACTTCAGAAGGAACTCCTATTCATACAACACCGTATCAACACTGACAAACTTCAGAAGGAACTCCTATTCATACAACACCGTATCACCACTGACAAACTTCAGAAGGAACTCTTATTCATACAACACCATATCAACACTGACAAACTTCAGAAGGAACTCTTATTCATACAACACTGTATGACCACTGACAAACTTCAGAAGGAACTCCTATCCATACAACACCGTATCAACACTGACAAACTTCAGAAGGAACTCCTATTCATACAACACCGTATCAACACTGACAAACTTCAGAAGGAACTCCTATTCATACAACACCGTATCAACACTGACAAACTTCAGAAAGAACTCCTATTCATACAACACCGTATCAACACTGACAAACTTCAGAAGAGAATTCCTATTCATACAACACCGTATCAACACTGACAAACTTCAGAAAGAACTCTTATTCATACAACACCGTATCAACACTGACAAACTTCAGAAGGAACTCTTATTCATACAACACCGTATCAACACTGACAAACTTCAGAAGGAACTCCTATTCATACAACACCGTATCAACACTGACAAACTTCAGAAGGAACTCCTATTCATACAACACCGTATCAACACTGACAAACTTCAGAAGGAACTCCTATTCATACAACACCGTATCAACACTGACAAACTTCAGAAAGAACTCCTATTCATACAACACCGTATGACCACTGACAAACTTCAGAAAGAACTCCTATTCATACAACACCGTATCAACACTGACAAACTTCAGAAGGAACTCTTATTCATACAACACCGTATCAACACTGACAAACTTCAGAAGGAACTCCTATTCATACAACACCGTATCAACACTGACAAACTTCAGAAGGAACTCCTATTCATACAACACCGTATCAACACTGACAAACTTCAGAAGGAACTCTTATTCATACAACACCGTATCACCACTGACAAACTTCAGAAGGAACTCCTATTCATACAACACCGTATCAACACTGACAAACTTCAGAAGGAACTCCTATTCATACAACACCGTATCACCACTGACAAACTTCAGAAGGAACTCCTATTCATACAACACCGTATCAACACTGACAAACTTCAGAAGGAACTCCTATTCATACAACACCGTATCAACACTGACAAACTTCAGAAAGAACTCCTATTCATACAACACCGTATCAAAACTGACAAACTTCAGAAAGAACTCTTATTCATACAACACCGTATCAACACTGACAAACTTCAGAAGGAACTCTTATTCATACAACACCGTATCACCACTGACAAACTTCAGAAGGAACTCTTATTCATACAACACCGTATCAAAACTGACAAACTTCAGAAGGAACTCTTATTCATACAACACCGTATCAAAACTGACAAACTTCACAAGGAACTCCTATTCATACAACACCGTATCAACACTGACAAACTTCAGAAGGAACTCTTATTCATACAACACCGTATCAACACTGACAAACTTCAGAAGGAACTCTTATTCATACAACACCGTATCAACACTGACAAACTTCAGAAGGAACTCCTA
>OY744531.1:99094622-99104622 GCA_963556195.1 Sepiola atlantica
AAAAATGATTTTTTTTTTTGCAACTGATGCATATTTTAGCCAAAAATGATTTTTTTTTTTGCAACTGATGCATATTTTTGCCAAAAATGATTTTTTTTTTTGCAACTGATGCATATTTTTGCCAAAAATGATTTTTTTTTTTGCAACTGATGCATATTTTTGCCAAAAATGATTTTTTTTTTTTGCAACTGATGCATATTTTTGCCAAAAATGATTTTTTTTTTTTGCAACTGATGCATATTTTTGCCAAAAATGATTTTTTTTTTGCAACTGATGCATATTTTTGCCAAAAATGATTTTTTTTTTTGCAACTGATGCATATTTTTGCCAAAAATGATTTTTTTTTTGCAACTGATGCATATTTTTGCCAAAAATGATTTTTTTTTTTGCAACTGATGCATATTTTTGCCAAAAATGATTTTTTTTTTTGCAACTGATGCATATTTTTGCCAAAAATGATTTTTTTTTGTTGCAACTGATGCATATTTTTGCCAAAAATGATTTTTTTTTTTGCAACTGATGCATATTTTTGCCAAAAATGATTTTTTTTTTGCAACTGATGCATATTTTTGGCAAAAATGATTTTTTTTTTTGCAACTGATGCATATTTTAGCCAAAAAGGATTTTTTTTTTTGCAACTGATGCATATTTTTGCCAAAAATGATTTTTTTTTTTGCAACTGATGCATATTTTTGCCAAAAATGATTTTTTTTTTTGCAACTGATGCATATTTTTGCCAAAAATGATTTTTTTTTTTGCAACTGATGCATATTTTTGGCAAAAATGATTTTTTTTTTTGCAACTGATGCATATTTTTGCCAAAAATGATTTTTTTTTTTGCAACTGATGCATATTTTTGCCAAAAATAATTTTTTTTTTTGCAACTGATGCATATTTTTGCCAAAAATGATTTTTTTTTTTGCAACTGATGCATATTTTTGCCAAAAATGATTTTTTTTTTTTGCAACTGATGCATATTTTTGCCAAAAATGATTTTTTTTTTGCAACTGATGCATATTTTTGGCAAAAATGATTTTTTTTTTTGCAACTGATGCATATTTTTGCCAAAAATGATTTTTTTTTTTGCAACTGATGCATATTTTTGCCAAAAATAATTTTTTTTTTTGCAACTGATGCATATTTTTGCCAAAAATGATTTTTTTTTTTGCAACTGATGCATATTTTTGCCAAAAATGATTTTTTTTTTTTGCAACTGATGCATATTTTTGCCAAAAATGATTTTTTTTTTGCAACTGATGCATATTTTTGCCAAAAATGATTTTTTTTTTTGCAACTGATGCATATTTTTGCCAAAAATGATTTTTTTTTTTGCAACTGATGCATATTTTTGCCAAAAATGATTTTTTTTTTTGCAACTGATGCATATTTTTGCCAAAAATGATTTTTTTTTTTGCAACTGATGCATATTTTTGCCAAAAATGATTTTTTTTTTTTGCAACTGATGCATATTTTTGCCAAAAATGATTTTTTTTTTTGCAACTGATGCATATTTTTGCCAAAAATGATTTTTTTTTTGCAACTGATGCATATTTTTGGCAAAAATGATTTTTTTTTTTGCAACTGATGCATATTTTAGCCAAAAATGATTTTTTTTTTTGCAACTGATGCATATTTTTGCCAAAAATGATTTTTTTTTTTGCAACTGACGCATATTTTTGCCAAAAATGATTTTTTTTTTTGCAACTGATGCATATTTTTGCCAAAAATGATTTTTTTTTTTGCAACTGATGCATATTTTTACCAAAAATAATTTTTTTTTTGCAACTGATGCATATTTTTGCCAAAAATGATTTTTTTTTTTGCAACTGATGCATATTTTTGCCAAAAATGATTTTTTTTTTTGCAACTGATGCATATTTTTGCCAAAAATGATTTTTTTTTTTGCAACTGATGCAT
Organism: Sepiola atlantica; assembly: GCA_963556195.1. Classification (NCBI taxonomy): domain Eukaryota; kingdom Metazoa; phylum Mollusca; class Cephalopoda; order Sepiida; family Sepiolidae; genus Sepiola; species Sepiola atlantica. The sequence continues at coordinate 99,096,540 of OY744531.1, forward strand.
ATTTTAGCCAAAAATGATTTTTTTTTTTGCAACTGATGCATATTTTTGCCAAAAATGATTTTTTTTTTTTGCAACTGATGCATATTTTTGCCAAAAATGATTTTTTTTTTTGCAACTGATGCATATTTTTGCCAAAAATGATTTTTTTTTTTGCAACTGATGCATATTTTTGCCAAAAATGATTTTTTTTTTTGCAACTGATGCATATTTTTGCCAAAAATGATTTTTTTTTTTGCAACTGATGCATATTTTTGCCAAAAATGATTTTTTTTTTGCAACTGATGCATATTTTTGCCAAAAATGATTTTTTTTTTTTGCAACTGATGCATATTTTTGCCAAAAATGATTTTTTTTTTTGCAACTGATGCATATTTTTGCCAAATTGATTTTTTTTTTTGCAACTGATGCATATTTTTGGCAAAAATGATTTTTTTTTTTGCAACTGATGCATATTTTTGCCAAAAATGATTTTTTTTTTTGCAACTGATGCATATTTTTGCCAAAAATGATTTTTTTTTTGCAACTGATGCATATTTTTGCCAAAAATGATTTTTTTTTTTGCAACTGATGCATATTTTTGCCAAAAATGATTTTTTTTTTTTGCAACTGATGCATATTTTTGCCAAAAATGATTTTTTTTTTTTGCAACTGATGCATATTTTTGCCAAAAATGATTTTTTTTTTTACAACTGATGCATATTTTTGCCAAAAATGATTTTTCTTTAATATAAAAGTATAGAAAAAGTATCACCAGGCATTTATTAGACAAATGCAAAAGCGATTACGAAGTAATATGCATAACTACATACTCTCAAAGAATGGGTGTGGTCGTCTCTCTCTCTCTCTCTCTCTCTCTCTCTCTCTCCTTCTCTATGCCCTGATCGGAAATCAGATAACTCTTAGTCGAAAATACCAAAATCTTAGAATTTAGTACTAACAAACAAAAACTCCATATATTAGAAGTCTTATATATAAAACCCAAAAAAACTAATTAATAGAATTAACTTTAATATCAGTAATAATATTCTAAAATGTTTATAGCTCCAAATATAGTTTCGTACTTAGTACATAATTCCCGCCAAAAACCTTCTATAAATACTAACACATGGTCTAGACCTGATTAACCTCATTCTCCCTGAAGATGGACACAGATGGGTCCGAAAGTACTTGGAGGACAGATGCAAATTATGGCAAATTCATCAGCCAATTCCCCTCTGAAACTAAGATCCTGATTCGGACTATTGAAAGGATCTACCAAAGGATATCTAGACACGAGTTGTCTCTTATATTCAACAATACTTGCCTGCAAGAGAAGATACTGCCTAGATATATATATGTATGTATATATATGTATATATTCAATATTTTTAATGTAATTTTATACTATGTCAATGTTATAAAGGGCAGTTTCACGTCATTTGATAAAACTTATTTTTTATTCAGCATACAATTGTTTCGGCGAATACTAATATATTTGTAAAATGCCCCTACGTATTTATTTCTTGGTGTGGCTATCTTCAGTGCTATTGTACAAAACATGTTTTTGTTTTATTTTGTACAATTAGCAATTTTCTTTTCATACTTACGAATGCACTTAGTACCTTCGCCGCCAATGGAGGATGGGAATTTAAGTTAGAGTATTATATAAACGTTGCAAAATAAGAAAAGTAAGAATGTCATTTTATTAGCCAAGAGTCTCGGATAAAAAAGAATGTGTTGGCTGATAGTGCGCTGCCAACCCAAGGTGCACGTTGCTGGGTGCACGTTGCTGGGTGCACGTTGCTGGGTGCACGTTTGCATCACATCGGATGAGGCGTTCACTGGATGCTGCTACGGCTGCTAAATCTTTTTCATATCATATCACACGTGAATCTATAATTCAATTTTCGCGACACTTTTTGTCTGCCAACTGGACGCGAGTTAGAAACTTAATTGTTGGGTTTAACACCGGCATCCCATCCAGGGCGACGGCATTCTCTGAGTTAAGCAGTAGTAAGTTTTCTCGCTAGCGTAGTAGTTAAGTAGTAGTAAGTTTTCTCGCTGTTACATGTTCTCACTCGCAGAGCGATTGATGCGTTGTTCTGCCAGAACACTTTTGTGCGGAATAGCATTTCCGCCCAAACCTTTTCCCGCGATTTATGAACAGTCAGGGTTTAGGCGTCGTGTTGACAAGACGTCATATCCGGAAGTCATCGCGAAAGGCGAGATAAAAGAGCTTAAACGTTTATTACTTCTATAGTACATGTACATCTCCTGACACACCATATTTTGTATTCCTATTTTTCATAACTCTTTACGGACCATGTCTGTTCTGTAGTAGTAGTAGTAGTAGTAGTAGTAGTAGTAGTAGTAGTAGTAGTAGGAGAGAGAGAGAGAGGGAGAGAGAGAATGAGAGAGAGAGGGAGAGAGATAGTGAGAGAGAGAGGGGGAGAGAGAGGGAGAGAGCGAGAGGGAGGGAGAGAGGGAGAGAGAGAGAAAGAGAGAGAGAAAGAGAGAGAGAGGGAGAGGGAGAGAGAGAGAAAGAGAGAGAGAAAAAGAGAGAAAGAGAGAGAGAGAAAGAGAGAGAAAGAGAGAGGGGGAGAGAGAGAGAGAGGGAGAGAGATAGTGAGAGAGAGAATGAGAAAGAGTGAGAGAGGGAGATGGAGAGAGAGAGGGGGAGAGAGAGATAGTGAGAGAGAGAATGAGAAAGAGTGAGAGATGGAGAGAGAGAGGGGAGGGAGAGAGAGAGTAAGAGAGAGTAAGAGAAAGAGAGAGAGATAGAGAGAGAGGGGGGAGAGAGAGAGTGAGAGAGAGAGAAAGAGAGAGTAAGAGAAAGAGAGAGAGAGATAGAGAGAGAGAGATAGAGAGAGAGAGATAGAGGGAGAGAGAGTGAGAGAGAGAGAAAGAGAGAGAGAGAGAGGTTATATATATATCCATCTTTGTGGACAAGTTGGATATAAAGAAAACGGATTACGAAGTTTTTGCTAAAAGAACAAACTTCTTCCTCTATAATTCGAATCAATTTTATTCAAACAATATGAAATTGTTTGAATAAAATTGATTCGCATTGTAGAGGAAGAAGTTTGTTATTGTTGTGAAGTAGTCCAACAGTAAAAAGAAGTCAAGTCGAGGTTGGGTTAAGATAACAAGTGTATTAACATAAAAAGTACAAAGGTAAGGAAATGACTGACTGGCACTCGGCTAGACAGTTACAATACTGTCCTTTTTCTCCCTGGTGATTGTCTACTCGCACTATTTATAGTGAGAACCGGTGTAGTTTCCCTTCTGTTAGAACGGCCGGTGTAACAGTTATTTTAACAAAAACTTGGTAATCCGTTTTCTTTATATCCAACAAGTCCACAAAGATGGATATATATTCATCAACCACTACTACAAAATGGCGATCCCGATAACCCCTCTCTCTCTCTCTCTCTCTCTCTCTCTTTCTCTCTCTCTCTCTCTCTCTCTCTCTCTCTTTATCTCTCTCTACAAACCTATAATTAAATTTCTCGGTTCGTCACTTTTTGTCTACCAATTGGACGCGAGTAAAGAACCTTCTGGTTGGATGCGCACAAGCATGCAACACACAGTCAATGCATTCTCTGAATTAGTTTGAATCAGTTTTCTCACGCCACACTTGAAGATGTAAATATATTTTTGCGACACGGTTTTTCTGCACGCTGGACGCTAGTTAGGAACTCAATTGTTAGGTGCGCATCTACATCCCACCCAGGGCGAAACCATTCTCTAAATTAGCCCATAACAATTTTTTTTTCTCAGGGCCTACTGAATCTATAATTAAAATTCATCAACATTTTTTTTGGTCTGCCAACTGAACGCCAATTAGAAACTCTATTGTTGGTTGCACAGCATTCTCGAGTAATTGTAACGGTTAAAAAAATAAATAAGAGATTATCAGATATTCTCCTCTTTCCGCCACTTTCCGCCACTTTCCGCCACTTTCCGCCACCTCTAATCTCATTCGCTTATTCTTTTATCATCTAAAATATTCAATGGGCAAGCAAGAACACAAGCAAGATCATTAGAATCTAATTCATGCGAAAACTTAATTATAATTGAAATGTGATAACGCATGTGTGCACCCAACCGTTCAGTACCTAACTGGTCTCCAGTTGGCAAATAAGAAATGTCGGGGGGGGGGGGGGGGCGGGAAATAATTGTAAGATTAAGTCTGCCATTTAAAAAGACTGCTATAATCTAAATAAGAGAATAAAAACATAAAAAACATAAAATTAAAAATAAAACAAAATAAAATAAACATATATAAACAGCAAAAACACGCAATGCAGTAAAATTCATTAAAGTCAAAATAAGAGTAAAATCTATCTTTTACTCCACCTAATAAACCGGTATTGTCCTGGCCTTTGGGTCTGGATTTACGCCGGTCTATTTAGGGTCGTCTGGTCCTGTGTAGTTCTAGGAGGTGAACCCTCCCAGGCTTTGCCTCCCCTCTTTGGGGAGGAGTAAGTTTATTGCTTACTGTCTGAGGCGCCCTACCGGGAATGCCGACGGGGCTGCCCAGGCAATTTTTAATTGGCCAGAGTGCTCACCTCTCGAACGCTGGCTTATCTAATCCCACTTTCCCGACCTTGTGTCACATCTTACCTTGTGGGAGGTAGATAAATATAAGTAATCTGTATTATTAAAAATCACTACACCTCGACCTATAGTAGACCTGATTTTAATACTTTCTTTGTTATATTCAGATATACGCGTTTATATGTTCTATATAGAGATAGGAGTATGTAGATATGAATATGTATGTGTGTTCATCTTATAAGTGTGCGTGTATATATGGTGAAATATTGGTGCATTAGCATGTCTGTAGGAAAGTTATAGCTTCATGTGTTGAATCACGCTAGCAACTAAGACCCGCAGTGTTGATAAAAAAATATTTCAAGGAGGTGAGAAAAGATAAAAGTTAGGGGAAACAGATAGAAAATGGTCATAAATGCGAGTCAGGCAAAACAATAATAACAAATAAAAATAGAGAAACGAATTGAAAATGTTAACGAGTAAAACACGAAATTTGATACTAAGCTTGACCGTTGAATTATAAACACTAGAAAATATACTAAAAGAAAGAAAGATCCCTGATCTCATTCAAAATTCTTCGTTTTGGTCTGAAGAGGTTTACTCTTTACCAAGACTACAACCGAAATATGTATTCACATATGTAACCAACAATGTTTGCATAAATAAAAAAATTATACTAAACAACAGCTCTACTTGGTATTGGGCACTTTTTGTAAACTCTGGAATTTCAACGGATTAACATCTACAGACTGCTCTCACGCAAAGAGTTTTCTTCACATTCTACAATTCATTTGACTTCTTTTCAACGGAAATTTACCACCCGGACAATGTGCATATATTTTTTACGGAATTTTTCTTTTCATTCACTGCGTTTTTTTTAAGAAAAATTCCTTTAATAATAATTTTCATATTTTTCAAATATTTGAACTTTGGTTTTTTCGAAAGCCAACTTATCCATCTGTATTTCTCCTCTGATGATAAGATGTCGATCTTTGAAAAGCCTTGGCTTAAGGAAAGGATAATAAACACTAGTTTATTACTGAATACACCTTGCATTGAACAATTGAAATTTGAAATAAATTTGGACAATCGTCGCATATTTATCACTCCTTTTTCTTCTCTCTCTCTCTCTCTCTCTCTCTCTCTCTATATATATATATATATATATATATATATATATATATATATAATGAGTAATATTTTATATTTTTAAGACGGGATCGAGTAGGGGTGGGCGCAACCCCTAAATTGTAAAGTTTATAAAAGATAATAATGTGCCCATGTTACTCACTGAGTTGCCGATAATATATATTCCAAAAATTCATAATAATCGGTTCATAATATATATATATATATATATATATATATATATATATATATATATATATATATATGTATGTATGTATATATATATATGAGTAACATATATATGTATATATATGTATATATACATATATATATGAGTAACATATATATGTGTATATATATGTATACATATATATGAGTAACATATATATGTATATATATATGTATATATATATCAGTAACATATATATGTATATATATGGTATGGTTTGGTAGTTTTGTTTTACGGCATATCAACCCTTTTTGGGTTATTTAATGCCGAATCTGGTCATTATAGTGAAAGTTTTTATGCTTCAAGTTCTTTATATCTTCAAATGTTTAATCAGGGTTTTTGGTTTGGTAGTTTTGTTTTACGGCATATCAACCCTTTTTGGGTTATTTAATGCCGAATCTGGTCTTGTTTTCTTCTCTTTTTTGTTTCTTTCCCTTTTAATATCTGTTTCTATTTAACCCATAGTTGGGACCCTAACAGGTACTACCACTCCGGGTCAGGGTGGACCTGGGAGCAATGGTAATTAAGAGGAGGCTCCACATTCCCCAAAGTCCGTAAGCCGGATCTCACCATCGGATGTAGTTTAAGGTCATATCCAGGACCGGGAGTAGGGTAGGAAAAATAAAAATAAAAAAGGGGAGGGAGAAAGGGAGAGGGGCTGTTGTTTTTGTTTTTGGTTTTGTAGAACATAATTAAGTTTTACAAACAAAAAAAAAACAAAAAAAACGTCAATGTAGGTGAATTTCGTCTCAGGGAGCCACAGGGCAGCCTGATCTGGTATCACCAGTGTATATATATGTATATATATATATGAGTAACATATATATGAGTAACATATATATATATATGTGTGTGTGTGTATATATATATATGAGTAACATATATATATAAGTAATATATATATATATGAGTAACATATATATATATATAATATATATATATATATATATATATATATATATATATATATATATATATATATATATATATAATGAGTAATATTTTCATTTGAAAATCAAATCACCATAACACCGTCAGATGCACAAATATGTGTGGGCATGCGTAGACGGTCATCATCTTAGGTCTGTTTTGATTCTGATGTTTTGTTAAGATGTTGCTATGGTTTTTAATAAAGTGTTTGCCATACAGTAAATAGTTCGGCAGAAATTCCAGCAATTTGGTGTTGGTTCTTGTGTTCTTGGCTAGTGTGCAAGATTTCTTCTGCTTTTGTTTTGGTTATTTTTAATAAGTCAGAAAGTCGAAGAGTAAAATGATCGTGTTTTAAACTGGAGAAAAGCATTTATATACGCATGAACAATAACGATAATAAGAAAACAAGAAGTGGAAAAAAGATTTTTTTTTTTGAAAAGAGCAAAAAGAAAAAGAAGAAAGGAATGGAAAGGGAGAAAGAAAGAAAAAAGAACAACAACAGCCAGAAAACTCGAAAGGAGAACAAAGATGAGAGAGAAAAACAATACGAAATAATATAAAAGGCAGACGAAGGACAACAACGAAAGAAGACGAGCGACAGCAAGATGAAGAAGAAGAAGAAGAAGAAGAAGAAGAAGAAGAAGAAGAAGAAGAAGAAGAAACAATAATAATAATAATAATAATAATAATAATAATAATAATAATAATAATAATAATAATAATAATTGAAAGGAATATGGAGCATGAAGAAAGTTAGTATAATACCAATAATCGTAGGAGCACTCGGGACAATCCCAAAACACCTGGAGAAAAGACTTGGAGAAATTGGAATCAAAGGTACTATCGAAACCATACAAAGGACGGCAATGATCAAAACAGCTGCAATCTTAAGGAAAATCCTCGAACGCGGAAACTAACACACATAAGCTACAAAGGCTAACCAGTCACAAGGAATTTACAACGGAGAAAACAAGACCACACGAAGAACACCACAACAAGAGCCAAAGAACAGAAACTGCAAGAAACAGCACTTCATAATCTCCCCCCCCCCAATAAATTACACCGGCCTCAGCTATCACTACACAAAAATGAATCAGGAAACAGAAATTACAAGAAACACTATAAGCTCCTCCCTCTCCCCCACCCACCCACCCCAAAAAATAATTAAAAAGAATTAAAACAATTCTTTTTTTTTTAAATAAGGGTAGAGAAAAGGAAAAGAACAAAAAGAAAAAGAAAAGGAATTGAAAGGAAAACATT
>OY744531.1:99109622-99114622 GCA_963556195.1 Sepiola atlantica
TGTGTCAGATATTTACTTTCACATGGTGTTTCTTTTGTAAAAGTTAAATGGTGTTCTGGTCCCTTAGTTTTTTTCATAATTCTCTGTCTATTTTCATCCACAATTTCCTTATACATCAATGTGTCCTTATCCATTCTCCCATCAACTCCAATACATCTATTTTAGGTGGGGTAAAAACTCCTGGCTGAAATAGTTTTATTTATCTACCTCCAACAAGGTAAGATGTGACACAAGGTCAGGAAAGTGGGATTAGATAACCCTGCGCTATAGAGGTGAGCACTCTGGCCATTTAAAAATTGACTGGGCAGCCCCGTCGGCATTCCCCTGTAGGGCCGCCTCAGACAGTAAGCAATAAACTTACTCCTCCCCAAAGAGGAAAGGCAAAGCCTGGGAGGATGCACCTCCTAGAATTGCACAGGACGGACAAGCCCCAATAGACGGGCGTAAATCCAGACCCAAAGGCCCGGACGATACCGGTTTATTTGGTGGGGTAAAAACCCCTGGCTGAACTAGATTTTATTTATCTACCCCCAACAAGGTAAGATTGACAAAAGGTCAGGAAAGTGGGATGAGAAAGCCAGTGCTCGAGAGGTGAGCACTCTGGCCATTTAAAAATTGCCTGGGCAGCTTCGTCGGCATTCCCCGGTAGGGCCGCCTCAGACAGTAAGCAATAAACTTACTCCTCCCCAAAGAGGGAAGGCAAAACCTGGGAGATGCACCTCCTAGAACTGCACAGGACGGACAAGCCCCAATAGACGGGCGTAAATCCAGACCCAAAGGCCCGGACGATACCGGTTTATTTGGTGGGGTAAAACCCCCTGGCTGAACTAGTTTTTATTTATCTAACTCCCACAAGGTAAGGTGTGACAAAAGGTCGGGAAAGTGGGATTAGATAAGCCAGCGCTCGACAATTCAATATATATGTGTGATAATTAAACAGACAATCAACACGGGAAGTCAAATTCGCCCGATGAATTTTCAACCGGTGAATACCATAAAAAATATCCAATAAATAAAACGCCTATGTAAACAAATAATTATTTATATATAACATTAAATATCATAGTGTTTTATTCCTTTTTAATTTGAATATGTACATTTAATTTCTTAAGAAAAATAATAATAAACTTTAAAATATTTATTATTAAGTAATGTATTACTTTTTTTTGTTAAAACCCGGGTTTAATTTAAGGCGACACATCTGCCGGTGAAATCTCGGCAGTGAGAAAAAATCTCGATTTATTTGATCTTAAAGTTGCAATGCTCAAATAAATACAACATTTTGAAGAAAAATATTTCTTGTGGTAACTTTTGACATTATTTGGCAACTTTCTTCGAGTGCGATAATTTACAGTTTCAAAATCGACCTCCCCTAATATATATATATATATATATATATATATATATATATATATATATATATATATATATTTAGGCAAACATTATTAAATAACACGGAGTGGTTTTGTTTGATGCGAACTCTTTTTTTTTTTCAATTTTAACATAGTTTGATGTTTTCATTTTTTTATAATAAACGATAAATCGTATTTTATCATCAGAATTAATGGGGGATATATAGCGATGTATTATATTTTTAAGAGCTTTTTCATCCAATTTAAAGTTTGGGTGCATTTGGTTACAATAGAATAGATTTATGTAGTGGGAATTATTTAGCTTATTATTAGTAGGATTATCTAAATTTCTAATCATTAATTTTATTTGTTCATCAACCATATAATTGGGAAATTGATTATTAATTAGGACTTGCTTACAGCAGTAAAGTCATAATTTGTAAAGACACTAAAACTAATACCGCCTGAAGATGATTTGACGATTCAAATCGAAAGTACTTGCAAAAAAGAAAAAAGAATGGAACAAGAAACCCATGGATCATATTTACATCAATTTGACCGAAACATTAGATGGACAATTCGGAAAATTGAAAAAAAATTTTTTTAAGTCGCATCAAACAAAACCACTCCGTGTTATTTAATAATGTTTGCCTAAATGAAAATATGCAGCCTAAATACACACAATATATATATATATATATATATATATATATATATATATATATATATATATATATATATATATATATATATATATAAATAAAATCTTTGTTGTTGTTTATTATCTATGTACGTATACGTTTCGTCCCTTTTCAATCAGGACTCATCAGCATAGAGATATGACTATTCACTACCGGTCGTACGATTCGAAACTCTGGATTACAAGTATTTTTCAACTCACATCCAACGTCGTTAACCGCGCGCCCAATATTTGAATAGCCGATAAACAATGATAATTTAACACATATAAAAGCGGCTTGATGTCGAGGCATTCTACTTCTATTAAGGAAGGAATGGTGCATATAAAGCAAGTGACGTCATGCTGTGTTTGTACTACCATTTAGAGTGCTCTACTTATTTTACGAGGAGCGACAAATATAAAATATTTGTTGTTGTTTATTATCTATGTACGTATACGTTTCGTCCCTTTTCAATCAGGACTCATCAGCATAGAGATATGACTATTCACTATATATATATATATATATATATATATATATATATATATATATATATATATATATATATATATATATATATATATATTTACTGCTACTCTTTCAAATAGTTGTACTTGTGTATTATTTCTTCATGCCAATCATACTGGGGAAGTCTTGAAATGAAGACGAAACGTTGATGAATACAGAAATAATTTTTTTTTTTGTTATGTTACATATATATTAGTATGTCAATCCCGGATAGTAAGTAGACGTTTCTGAAATTTATCAAACAAAAGTGTTTCGCCATTGACATCAATTATCAGAGGGAGAGAGATAACACTTGGAGTCCATAAAAATAAGGATTCTAGAGATTGGAACGTAGATTCGTTCGCCGATTGTATCGTAGTCATTGTTATCTCCATCAAAAAATATTAATGGCTCTTTCCTTTGTTTTTCTTTTCGGCGATTATTGTAAGAGAGTGATTGTTATCTCGAGAAAGCTGTTAAACCAGTTGATAGCGACAACTTACGCGGATAGTACCCCGCCCAATTAATGCAGACAATGTCCCTTGAATTGTAATGCAGATCTTCATCGGTGTCTGATTTTGATAGATACTGACTCGCAGTCTAGGGTGAAAGAATCATCAACTCAGTATGACAAAGATAAACTTATTTCGTATATATTAGCAGTTCAACCAGGGGTTTTAACCCCGCCTAATAAACTGGTATTGTCCGGGCCGTTGGGTATGGATTTACGCCGGTCTATTGGGGGATGTCTGGTCCTGTGCAGTTCTAGGAGGTGCACCCTCCCAGGCTTTGCTTCCCCTCTTTGGGAAGGAGTAAGTTTATTGTTTACTGTCTGAGGCGCCCCTACCGGGGAATGCCGACGGGGCTACCCAGGCAATTTTTAAATGGCCAGAGTGCTCACCTCTCGAGCGCTGGCTTATCTAATCCCACTTTCCCGACCTTGTGTCACATCTTACCTTGTGCGAGGTAGATAAATAAATTTCGTATATATTAGCGGTAGGAGTATTTAACACAATGGTTTCATAATCTTAAGGCTGTGAGTTCAATCCTTGTACAGGGCAGTACATTTTCATTTTATCTTCAATCGCACACAAAAAAATAATTTTTTTGTATTACTAGAAATAGTATGCTCCCTCCGTTCCCATATTTTTGCTAGTATATAAATCGAGCGAACATATGCTACACTGACTCTCAAAGGGTGAGGTAACGCCTGGGATAATTGTATCACGACGAACGATCATATACTACACTGCGCCCAAAGGAGGAAGTAATGCATGGGAGAATAGTTTAATAACAACCGAACAGATACTACTCAAACCCTTAATAAAAAGGGGGCAATGCTTAGGGGTGTTGTCATGACAACAAAGCAGATAATACATTACCTCTTCCCCTGAGAAGAAGGTCATCTCTGGAAGGTAGGAATAATGATTAAAGAACCGATACCACAGTGCCCACCTAAAACGGAGGAGGTAACACCTGAGAGGTTGGTAGAATGACAACAGAACAGATACTACACTACACTACCTCCAGGGAGGATGTAATGCCTGGGAAGATGATATAATGACAATAGAACAAATACTACACTACACTACCTCCAGGGAGGATGTAATGCTTGGGAGGATGATATAATGACAACAGAACAGATACTACACTACACTACCTCCAGGGAGGATGTAATGCCTGGGAAGATGATATAATGACAACAGAACAGATACTACACTACACTACCTCCAGGGAGGATGTAATGCCTGGGAGGATGATATAATGACAACAGAGCAGATACTACACTAACCCCCGCATGAATTGAGCATTGAAAGATTGTAATAGTATAGTTTCGGTTTCAGATTTAAAAGTAGTAGCTTAGTCTCCATTTGTAATCTAAATGAATGCGAACATTTTGTTGCTTCATCACTTCTATATTACCATCAAAACGGGTTACTTAGATCAATAATACAACGTAGTATTTTTAAATACTCTATATATTGAAGATATTGCCAAGGCTGCCGCAAAGAAGGTTGGCTCCCTCTACCGTGCTAGTAAACTCCTCACACTGGACATTATCCTGTATCTCTACAAAGCCACCATCTGCCCATGCATGGAGTATTGTTGCCACATCTGGGCTGATGCATCATCCACTACTCTCTCCCTCTTTGACAAGGTCCAAAAAAGAGTCGCCAACCTAATAGGTCCCTCACTGTCAACCAAGCTCCAGTCCCTGTTCCATCGCCGCAATGTAGCATCTTTATGTTTGTTTTACAAATACTTCAATGGATTATGCTCCGATGAATTGGCTACTCTGGTGCCCCCTCGACGTAAATTCACTTGACTAACTCGACAATCAACTAAATCTCATTCATTCACTGTGGAGGTCCCCAGATGTCGGAGAGCCTTCTACTCAAATAGCTTCTGCCCTCCTGCTGCTGGCCTCAGGAACTCCCTTCCTGTCCTCTGTTTCCCCGAC
>OY744531.1:99119622-99157122 GCA_963556195.1 Sepiola atlantica
CTGGAGCGATTTCCATAAAAAAAATTGTTTTAATCTTTTTAAAATGTTTTACATTATTTGACAACTTGTTCCAAAAATATATTACTCTATTAGCAACAAAAAAATCAATTGGTCAATAGATCTACTTTTTTTTAAGTTGCCATAGCAATAACCTTCAAGATCGAAGAGAAATATTTTAAAAAAATATTCTAACATACATCATCACACTTTAATACATCATCATTTAGAGAAAAAGAATCGAATTAATTAATTGATCTAGTTTTAAAAAAAAATTTAACGTCTGTTTTACATGCTGGCATGTGTTGGACGGCTTTTAGAAATTGACTTCGAAAGTAACCTATCTCTGACCAAGTCTTTATTGATACCTGTTTTTCTCAAGTCCATCCTTATCACTTTCTCCCATGTTTACCTTGGCCTTCCCCTGTGAACTGACCCTGTTACCTCAACTGTTCTACATCTACTAACTCATGAACTCTCATCGATTCTTTCAACATGGCCATACCATCGAAGTCTCCTGTTCTGCACACATCTCTGTATACTGTCCAGATTAAATCTGTCTCTGACGTCATCAAAACTAAGACTCACATTACGCATCAATCGTATCATTCTCATATAATTTCTCTCCATGCAACGCATGTCCTCAATCCTCACTGGCAAGGTTTCACTTCCATACATCATCATTTAGAGAAAATTAACAAACAAAAAAAGAATTAGTTAATAGATCTAGATCAACTCCCGTTCTTCCACTTTTCCTCCCTCCACTCCCTCCCCTCCTCCCCAGTCAAGAAGGATTTCCCTCCTCTAACCGAGGAGAGAACAGATACTACATTTTGGATCCTAGCTAAGAGGACAAAACAGTGTATTTAAGTTCGAGTTTCACACCAAAGGTCGATGAGAAAAAATCGCTCTAAATATCGATTGCCTTTAAATGTCACTAATTTTGTTTTTGCTGACTCCCAAAGAAGGAATATTACAAAAGTAAAAAAAAAACGTGTCTATATTCTGTTCGAAGCAACGCTAAAAAAGAATATCCCAGCTATATGGGTGTGTCTTGTGTAGTTTCTAGCTTTTAACACACACAGACACGCACGCAAACAGATCACTATTCTTAAAAATGGCGGTTATATAGCAATGTTTGTTTCGGGAATCCTTTAAAAATGTATGTTTTCAAAAAATATTGTGTTTCTACATAGAATATTAAATCACCTAAAAAGGGTTGATATGCTGTTAAATATGACAACCCAATAAAAAAACGCAATCGTCATACGCATGCGCGTTCCTATACATCTTTTGCAGCCTCTTCTGCTGTGCGTGTCGCTGCTTATGATAGGACGCCCGCCACTCAGCGGCGCTCTCTCAGCAAACTTTCAAAATGGCGCCATCAGTTTGACGCCCGTGTTCAATTAAGGAGTCTATTTTTTGTTTTACAAGGTTGCTTTCACCTTGCTCTACACATGTTAACATTTCACATTGACTCGTTCTCCGTGTGTCCTTTGTACATTTACTATTTTCATCCAATTCTTTTTCGCTTCTTTCAAGTTTGCCAATTTATTTTTATTTATTTCTTTTACCTTCATCTTTGCATCGTATCTTTCTTTTTATTTTTATTTCTTTAAGTTTTTTTTATTTCATTAATGTTTTTCGTGTCTTTTTTTACGTTGGTATCCATTGTTTTTGTGTGCGAAAATCTGCTATTTGAGAAAACCCTCGTGATATATATATATATATATATATATATATATATATATATATATATATATATATATATATATATATATATAGTGTGTAGATTTCAATTTAGTGTTGAGAATCTGAATAACAGAGCTCAATGTAATTTAAACAGAGCAAAACAGAATTATAAAAAGAAAAAACTATACACACATTAAGGTTGTACACATTATAACTTATTTCGACCCCTTAATTAGGTCTCCTCAGATGTTTTTTGACGTGGTTGTTTATACATCTGAGGAGACCTAATTAAGGGGTCGAAATAAGTTATAATGTGTACAACCTTAATGTGTGTATAGTTTTTTCTTTTTATAATTCTATATATATATATATATATATGAGAAAATAAGGATGAGAGTAATCCGACGTAATGGGAAATGAAAAAGGAAAAAACCAAGAGATATTTATATATATATATATATTCATCAACGTTTCGTCTTTATTGTAAGACTTCCTCAGGATGATAATTTGAAGAAAAAATGTCATGCAAGAACATATATATATATGTGTGTGTGTGTGTGTGTGTGTATGTGGGTGTGGGTGTTACTTTTTTTTTATCATTCCGTTTTTGCTGGAGATGGGGCATCCTATTTCAGACATCCCAGCCTAGAGATCTTTTTAAGATTCTAACCATCCCTTTAAGTGCAATTATTTGTATTTCTCTTGCACTCGGTTCACAGGGTATACTCACCAGATAGCTTTTGAAATTAATTTTCATTAGTCCCGTTGCTCCTATAATTACTGGTATGATGAAGATTTTCTATAGATATATGTGTGTGTGTGTAAAAAGTAAGAAATAGAATTAGTAGATAGATAGATAGATAGATAGATAGATAGATAGATAGATAGATAGATAGATAGATAGATATTTATATGTATGGAAATATATATGTGTGTATATATCTTTTTTTTTAATTTAGTGATAAATTTTCTCAAAAATAAAATATATATATATATATATACATATATATATATCAATTAATTTTTATAAATTAATTTTAACGTACATAAAAGAAATCCATGGGCACGTGTTTCTGCCTATGAGCCGTCCATCAGCATGTTTACCCTTGGCAGGGATCTTACCATCGACGTAAATGTCTATAGTCTGGTTGTTTACCACCAGGCCGAGACGCCTTGCTCTATATATGTACGATTTATTATCGCCAATGATGTTACGCAGCTTTGTTATTGTTTTTACCGGCGATAGAACATTTATTTATTTAGTATTTGTCCGCTACATAAGCGGTTAAATATATATATATAACATGAAATATAATAACACGAAATCACATAATTGTCGATGCAATAATTTATTTCAACCGTGCGGTTTTTTCAAGCATCACTCAGACAATTACATTCCTGAGACTGATAGAAAATTGAATTTCCCTACGACAATTTAAACACAACTAGAGAGAGTGGTGGTAGCAAGCAATTTGATACATCTTTTATAGAGAGGGGGAAATTTAAAACTTATATTTAACTATGGCGGTCGAAGGGGAGGGATCTTTAAGTTAATCAACTAAAAACTGCCGTGTCAAAATCATGACACATACGACTTGACGATATCATACATATAGACAACTTTACTCACGCGCATACACAAAACTAAATACGCACACGTCCTATGCGCACGCACATACATAATCTCACTCGCACATTACCATAACTAAGCATAATCACATACACAACTTTTATTCATACATCTCTAGCCGAGACGAAATGCGTCCGGCGAAACTCGTGTCCTCAAACTCGGTAGGAGAAAAGAAAGAAAGAAACAAGAGAAGAAATAGACAAACCGCGTGTCATAGATCCCCAGTCCGTCTGGATTCCAAGAAAGAGAATCTAATTGAAATAAAATTATACGCACATACATATATGTATACATACAAATCCATACGTACACACACATACATATATGTACACACACACACACACCTACATATAAGCATATATATACATATACATATATATATATATATACATACACACATACATATATATATCCCTGAATCTATTTGAAATATTGACCAAATGACAACGCATGTAGTTACTCACACATGTAAACATATACATACCTATACATACACACACATACATATACATATACGCATATAAACACATATATACATACACACACGTACATATATATCCACACACCTACACACAATATTTACATAACACTCTATATTCTTACTGATACAATATGAGTTCTAAAAATTAGTCTTACCTTATTTATATTTTAGATTAATTTGATAATCTATAGTTAAACCCTAATTCAAGTCTAATAATGTCTAGTGGTAATATTTGACATTTATACTTATATTAATTCAATAGCCAGTGTATTACCTGCAGAAACATTTTCTTACCACTATCTTATTTTAAGTAAATAATCTGAATAAATAAATATTTCAAAATACCATTATATACGCATACACACAAATACTATATATCACCAAGTCGGTAATTCTGTGTCTATAACAGATATTATTATAAATATTTAGGGGGGGGGTTACCGTAAATAATGTTATTCAATTTGGTATCTTCACCGTTATAAGTCTAGAGGTCCATCTGATTACTAGTCATTGGTTATTTTAAATTTATATTCATGTCTGCACCTTGCCATGAGTTCATCTCGTTTATTTAAGAGATTATTTCGATCATATTTTAGGATTCTTATTTTTTCCTCTAGACATAAGTTGCATCTTTGCCTAAATCCATCTGGAATATCCGAAAAACATAAGATTGACCACGAAACCACCGGGGACCTGTTATCATTTTTCAGATGCCACCATTGTTTAGCTAACTCCGTTTTGTTCTTGAGTTCTGGATTATTGAAAGAGTGTTTGTGGTCATAGAAACGTTGTTTCCAGTTTCCCGCGGCGATGCCGATGTAAACCTTTTTATCCCTGTTGTTATCTTCCGGATGGATAGTGGCCTTATAAACCACACACTCAACTTTACAGTTACCGTCCAGTGGGCAGTTATTTTTCACTTGACAATTACATTTATCTACTGTAACCTTATTCTTACTAGAATTGTTTAGTAATTTACGATTATGGGTGCTGATAATTCTGTCCATGTTCTTGGTGCAAGAGTAACTGATTTTAATGGTTTTTCTATTAAATATCTTCCTAAGTGGATTATTTATGCTAAAATGTTTATCTACCAGGTTCAAGAATACTCTCCCGATGTTGATGTTAGATAGTTGGCAGTAGGGAGGTTGAACCATATTATTTTTCGGCCTCTATTCCTGGATTTATTTTTATTTTCTTTCTTGGTATATTTGAGTTTTTCATTATATCCGCTTTTCTCTAGCGCTCCATTGTATAAATGTTTATTTGCTTCAAAAATGTCTCTGTTAGCCGAAAGATTATTTATTCTAGTATTAATTGTTTTAGGTATTTGTTTAATTATGCAGTTCGGGTGGTTAGATCTAGTATTGATATAAGATGGTGTGTGATTATCTTTATTGAAGGGTTTGTATGTCCCCTTTCCTAAGTCTAAGGTAATATCTAGATAGTTTACTTCTTTACAATTTGGGGTTATATCTATTTTAAATCCAAGGTATTTGAATGCTCTTATTAATTTTTTATGTTTACATCGGCATCGCCGCGGGAAACTGGAAACAACGTTTCTATGACCACAAACACTCTTTCAATAATCCAGAACTCAAGAACAAAACGGAGTTAGCTAAACAATGGTGGCATCTGAAAAATGATAACAGGTCCCCGGTGGTTTCGTGGTCAATCTTATGTTTTTCGGATATTCCAGATGGATTTAGGCAAAGATGCAACTTATGTCTAGAGGAAAAAATAAGAATCCTAAAATATGATCGAAATAATCTCTTAAATAAACGAGATGAACTTATGGCAAGGTGCAGACATGAATATAAATTTAAAATAACCAATGACTAGTAATCAGATGGACCTCTAGACTTATAACGGTGAAGATACCAAATTGAATAACATTATTTACGGTAACCCCCCCCCCTAAATATTTATAATAATATCTGTTATAGACACAGAATTACCGACTTGGTGATATATAGTATTTGTGTGTATGCGTATATAATGGTATTTTGAAATATTTATTTATTCAGATTATTTACTTAAAATAAGATAGTGGTAAGAAAATGTTTCTGCAGGTAATACACTAGCTATTGAATTAATATAAGTATAAATGTCAAATATTACCACTAGACATTATTAGACTTGAATTAGGGTTTAACTATAGATTATCAAATTAATCTAAAATATAAATAAGGTAAGACTAATTTTTAGAACTCATATTGTATCAGTAAGAATATAGAGTGTTATGTAAATATTGTGTGTAGGTGTGTGGATATATATGTACGTGTGTGTATGTATATATGTGTTTATATGCGTATATGTATATGTATGTGTGTGTATGTATAGGTATGTATATGTTTACATGTGTGAGTAACTACATGCGTTGTCATTTGGTCAATATTTCAAATAGATTCAGGGATATATATATATGTATGTGTGTATGTATATATATATATATATATATATATATATATATATATATATATATATATATATATGCTTATATGTAGGTGTGTGTGTGTACATATATGTATGTGTGTGTACGTATGGATTTGTATGTATACATATATGTATGTGCGTATAATTTTATTTCAATTAGATTCTCTTTCTTGGAATCCAGACGGACTGGGGATCTATGACACGCGGTTTGTCTATTTCTTCTCTTGTTTCTTTCTTTCTTTTCTCCTACCGAGTTTGAGAACACGAGTTTCGCCGGACGCATTTCGTCTCGGCTAGAGATGTATGAATAAAAGTTGTGTATGTGATTATGCTTAGTTATGGTAATGTGCGAGTGAGATTATGTATGTGCGTGCGCATAGGACGTGTGCGTATTTAGTTTTGTGTATGCGCGTGAGTAAAGTTGTCTATATGTATGATATCGTCAAGTCGTATGTGTCATGATTTTGACACGGCAGTTTTTAGTTGATTAACTTAAAGATCCCTCCCCTTCGACCGCCATAGTTAAATATAAGTTTTAAATTTCCCCCTCTCTATAAAAGATGTATCAAATTGCTTTCTACCACCACTCTCTCTAGTTG
Source organism: Sepiola atlantica (assembly GCA_963556195.1). Classification (NCBI taxonomy): domain Eukaryota; kingdom Metazoa; phylum Mollusca; class Cephalopoda; order Sepiida; family Sepiolidae; genus Sepiola; species Sepiola atlantica. The sequence goes on from OY744531.1 coordinate 99,126,458, forward strand.
TGTTTAAATTGTCGTAGGGAAATTCAATTTTCTATCAGTCTCAGGAATGTAATTGTCTGAGTGATGCTTGAAAAAACCGCACGGTTGAAATAAATTATTGCATCGACAATTATGTGATTTCGTGTTATTATATTTTATGTTATTCTTGCTCTGTTTACTACATTGAGCTCTCATACCCAGATTTCATCCTGGAATTATCCCATTATAACACAAATATATATATATATATATATATATATATATATATATATATATATATATATATATATATATAGATTTAGATTTTTCACTTATAAAATAAATCATTCAGTGAAGACCGGGGTTGTTCCAATAAAAACAAGCTCGATGATACTCGATTACAGAGTACAGAGCATTTATATGTGATTTTATGAAGGCTTACCAAAGCATTCCTTTCAGGACACCAATGATCACCATTAAAGATATTTTTTCTTACAAATATTATTTATTCAAATTAAATGTTTTTTCCTCTTCTCTTCTTAAGTGACCTCAACTATTGCAACGCCACATTGTGTATTGTCGGCAGTTGAAACCAGTATTCCAGACATTTCATTTCCCTGATGATCTGCCAAGCAAGTAACTGCTTGGTAGTGAAACACGTGTAGGAAAAAACATTTAATTTCAATAAATAATATTTGTAAGAAAAAATATCTTTAATGGTGATCATTGGTGTCCTGAAAGGAATGCTTTGGTAAGCCTTCATAAAATTATATATATATATATATATATATATATATATATATATATATATATATATATATATATATATATATGATACAAGAATAATTCCCGAATAGAGAAATTTTGCGCCACTTTTATGTCTCTTCACGCAGATTAAAATCAACATATAATAACACCAAACCTTATATCTAGAATCCTTATTTAAATATTGATCAGGATCCATTACAGGATTCTGATTCTAGAAAATGTCTAAAATATAAGGATTAAGTTTAAGGTGTCTTATGAAGAAATTTCAATTCAAAGAATCTTGCATAATTTGGTGTCTAATGAGTAAGAATCAAATTCAATGAAAATTTGAAGAATTCGAATTTTTAAATGGTAAGCAGATTATGAACGATTCCAAAGAAACTGAAATTCAGGTAATATTGCTTGATCGGTGTGTAATTACTAGGGATCAAATTCAATGCGAAATTGAGATATTTGAATTTTCAAATGGAAGGTGGTGCCCATATTATGTCGCTAGTCACCTTTTTCCAATGCTCCAAAGAAAATGAATGCTTTAGCTTAAGTTGTCTTAAGAATTAATTGAAATTCAGGGAATCTTGCTTAATTGGTGTCCGATGACTATGGATCAAATTTAATGCAAATCTGAAATATTTGAATGTGTAAATGAGATGTTCAATGCAAAATTGATATATAGATAGGGAAGACAATGGAAGTGGTCCCGAATCTCTAGCTGCTCTCCTAACCTAAGAGGACTATTGGGTCCGAACGGCCTTTAAACTTCAAATCTATCCTATTTTGATGAAATTTATATTATATGTATGAAATTATATTGGGAAAACAATGGAAGTTGCCCCGAATCTCTACATTAGCAAATTTTTTCAAACATAATTCAGTGAAAGACCTAAGGTATATTTCAACATGTATTTTGTGTTATTAAGGTATATATTGTAAAGCCAGAGTGGAAACAAATCACATTTAGTATAATTATGGATAGATTTAACTTACGTGTGTCCATTCAACGCCGAGTCTTTCTGCATATAATTATGGATAGATTTAACTTACGTGTGTCCATTCAACGCCGAGTCTTTCTGCATATAATTATGGATAGATTTAAAGTATGTGCGTCCATTCAACGCCGATTCTTTCTGCTGATATTTAATAAAGATCCGTCTTTTCTATTAAATTTATTAAATTAGCCTCATCAAAGACCGACATAAACTTTGATAAACTGGAAAATATCTTTAAATAAAATTAACGAAATTAACGACGATAAATTCAGAAGGATGCAACATTGCGCTTACATTAAAATTATTGATGTCAATTTTCAAAGCATCGACAGTGAAAAGCGTCATTGAATAACTAATGTAATTAGACGAAACGCGCAAGAAAATCAAATGTTTACATCCGTTTAATAATGTTGAAGAAACTGAGACTGCTATCGACATTAGGTAATCTAAATTCAAATTTTATGAGGCAACTTTACGTGGAGAGGGGGGGTCTCGCTTTAAGGTAGCTTTGATAATTACACATTGATTTTTCTTTTTCATTTACTTTTAATCGAATATTTATCAGGTTGGAAAGAAAGTAATGTTGTTATTGTCCAACACATTTATTTCATCTGAAACATTCATATTAGGGCATTTTTAATCTTTACAATAATTTCCCTCATTTTCTATGACTTCTGTCCAACGATCAACTAGCTTCTTGATGCCTTCTTCAACAAATTTCTCTGATTTTTTAGAGAAAAACTAATTCAGGTCATTTTTTAGTTGGTCGTTATTTTTATAAATGTTATTGTTTAAGTGATGCTGCAACGACCGGAAAAGATAGTAGTCGGATGGAGCAATGTCAGGTGAATAAGGCGTATGAGGCACTACTTCCCAATTTAAACTCATGACCTTTTCCTGAGTGAGTTTTGCTGTGTGAGGTTTCGCGTTATCATGCTGAAGCTCTACACCCTTCCTATTTAGTAATGCTGGTCATTTTTGATAAGGCAATTTTTAGATCATCCAGCTGCGAACAATATTTTACTGCTGTGATTGTTTGATTAGGCTCTAGTAACTCATAATGAATCAGTCCTCTCATGTCCCACCATAATACGAACATAACCTTCTTTAGGTGTAGTCCTTGTTTCGGTCTAACCATCGTCTTTTGCGCTGGGTATTCTTGTAAAGAACCCTTTTTTTATCTCCAGTCACAAGTCTTTGCAAAAATGGTTGTCGATGCTTCTTGGAAAGCAAATATGTGTAAACAGTCAATCTTTGATTTCCTTGAGCGTCGGTTAAATTGTTGGGAACCCAAAGTCCAAGTTTTGAAACTTTTCCAAACTCGTGAAGGCATGAAATAAATGTGGTATGGGTTGTATTAACTGATTGAGTTAATTCTCTGCTGGTTAACTTTGGATTGGCCTCCACAGCGTCTTTAATGGCGTATTTATCAATTGATTTTGGCCTTCCCGAACGTCGCCGATCTGACAGGTTAAGGTGTCCAGAAGATAATTTTGCAAACCACCGTTGACATTTTCGATCATTCAGAACATTTATTCCATAGACAGTTCCCATATTCTTTGTAGGTTCTGCAGTTGAGTTTCCTTTTTTTAAATTCATAAAGCATGCAATGTCTCATATGCTCCTCACTAATATCCATTTTTTGACGGCTAAGACCGTTAAACTTAATATTTTCCAACTAATTACTATAAATGAAAGGCAAATAAAGATATTAAGATACCAATTCACCAAAAAATCTAGAACTGTGCAACTTAGGAGGCTGCAAAGTGATGAAGTAAAAAATACGACATTACTTTCTTTCCAACCTGATATTAAAATCAAGAATGCAAAAGCCTATACTAAAACGAAATATTTACAAATCCTATTTAATTAATATTAATATTAATTCTCCCCACCTCTTTGCTAGCAAGGCTGATGATACGGAGCTAGTCTCCTCCCCCAGCTTTCGTAACGTAATTCGCACTCCGCACATTCTCTCTCTCATTCTTCTACTACTACTACTACTACTACCTTACTATATATGAGGAATTGAAGTTGAACTGTGTACATTAAACGCTGCCATGGTTTAATGTACACAGTTCAACTTCAATTCCTCTATCGGTCCACGGAAGTATTTTTAAAATGGCCCGAATTCTCAAAATTAATTCCGAATAAGTGCGCTCCGCCTATGACTGAACTCAACATTTCTCTATTGGATTTACTTAATTCTTGAACTCTTTTCCATGCTGCCTTCACGAAACCCCTTATTTTCCATCTGTAAATCTCCTTTCATTGGACACGTCATCAACGGACATTTACCAACTGGACAAACCCCATATCTGTTTTACACGAACTTTTTTCACTCTCCATTATTTAATATTTTTTCAAATTTTTAATTTCGGCTTTTCCACTGCCAACTTATCTATCTATGTAATTCCTCTGATGATAAGATTTTAATCTTTGAAAAGCCTTCGCTTAAGGAAAGAATAATAACATGTTTTTACCGTGTACACCTTGCATTGAACAATCGAAGTTGAAATAAATTTGTCATTCGTACATGTTTATCCCTCTTCTTTCATCTATCTTTATAATTGCTCTATCTCGTATATTGAGCTTAAACCATTTCACTATAGGTTCTATCTACTAAAAGTATACTTTTAGTTTCATATTTTATTTATTTTATTATATATATATATATATTTAAATAAATGTTTCGAGGTACAAAATTTATAGATAGATTTAAAAAGAATACGCGGAAATCTCTCTAAGGCCCTTTCGACTATCATCTCGTCAGGAGAAAATCGATTACTATCGATTTTCTCCTGACGAGATGATAGTCGAAAGGGCCTTAGAGAGATTTCCGCGTATTCTTTTTAAATATATATATATATATATATATATATATATATATATATATATATATAGAGAGAGAGAGAGAGAGAGAGAGAGAGAGAGAGAGAGAGAGAGAGAGAGAGATACAAGATCGCTGCTTTCTTTCGGTAGTGATTTCTGAAACTTTTGTTTTGTCACATCGCTATGTATATTTTTCTGATTTAGAACTTTTTTAGCTTTTGATGAGTTCATAGAAGAAAGGTCCGATATTGACATACGAATGTCGGTTGGTCTTCTGTTGACGAAACGGAACCGTTGAACCAAAACTGGTTGCTTTTCAAAAATGATTCGTAAGATGAATAAAATTTTGTTTTTTGGAATGCAAGAAAATGTTGTTAATATATATATAAGATTTTTTTTTATATGAAAATAAACATTAATTTATTTTAATATCTTGAGACTTTCGGTGAATAGAATAACCTTTTTCAAAAGTAAATACCCATATAAAACCTTTTTTTCTTTTTTTTCTTTTTTTTCCTTTTTAATCTTTCTTGTCTGATCCATATTGTCACAGGCGAGTAGAATTCCGTGTGGTCTTAACGTTGTTTTTTGGCTACAAAAAAAAAATAATTACATACAAATACATCAACGTTTTCAAATTGCGAACCTTCGATTTTTATTCAAAAACACGTGCCAACGTGAACCCGCACACAATACTAGACATTTGAAAAACCTCAGCCGTGATAACCAGACCACACGGAATCGTACTCGCGTAAAATAAATAAATGTGTATTGTAATTTAAATAGCAAACAATGTTTCTACGTGCTAATATATATATATATATATATATATATATATATATATATATGTGTGTGTGTGTGTGTGTGTGTGTGTGTGTGTGAAATATTTTGAAAATCAACAATTTTGCAATTTTTATGAAAAGTTAATTTATTTAATTTTTTTTTGTGTGTGTGCAAGCTTTCGTTGTAGAACAACTTTGTCAGACGAGACTGTCTCACGGTTTTCTTTTTCCTCTTTTCTTCCTCCTCATTTTGATGGTACCAACCCCGAGGGGTCGAATCACGATATAAGAAGCCTGTGGGACAGTCTCGCCTGGCAGGGTTGAAAAAAAAATTGAATGGATGATTTTTTTTTAAATTGCACGATTGTTTATTTTCAAAATATTTCACTTGAGTGCATTCCTAGGCGTGACTCACGGATGTTGTCAATTTCCTTACTTGAAAAGCGCCAATCTGCGCATGGCATCGACACGACAAGTGCGTCCTAACGTATTTTGGAACTTGACGTGTCTTTCTTCTTATATCGTGATTCGACCCCTCGGGGTTAATACCATCAAAATGGGGAGGAAGAAAAGAGAAGAAGAAAAGTGTGGGACAGTTTCGCCTGACAAAGTTGTTCTACAACGAAAGCTTGCAAAAAAAATAAAATTGCACGATTGTTGATCTTTAAAATATTTCACTTAAATGCATTCTCATGCGTGCCTCAAAGATGTAGTCAATTTCCTTACTATATATATATATATATATATATATATATATATATATATATATATATATATATATATATATATACGCCCCTTTCAAGTAAATATTTAAAGTAGAGCACTATCAGAGACATTAACAATAGACATTCATCTGAAGTGCAATACTCCGACTCTGTCGTTGAGTTCTATCGTATGTCTAGATACTTATACTCGCCGCTTTCAGTGTAAATATCACATAATTTCTCCGTAATCACGTGACAATCTCTCGTGGCCCCGAGGACTAAGTAGAATGCTTACAGATTCAAGTTGTCTCTGTGAACCGGGTTCGCGCCCTGTGACCGTCTGAGATTGTTATTTCCTGGCGCTGATGAGAGGTGTAAGCGTTATACGTAGGTAAAATATTTTTTTAAATATACTTTAATATTGTGTGTGTGTATGTGTGTGTGTGTGTGTGTGTGTGTGTGTGTGTGTATATATATATATATATATATATATATATATATATATATATATATATATATCGACATTCTCTTAGTATCTTATTATGTACTACCGTTTCCCGATAGTGTATTTACTATTTATTTTTAAATATGAGTAAGATAATCCCGACCTGGACAAAGTATTTTATGAAAGGAATAAATCGAATGACATTTTATTCTTAATAACATGCTGTAACGATGCATAAAATAGTGTTTTGTGGGAAGAAAACTATCTATGATAAAACTTCAGACAGAGGCTAACTTCGCATCATATATTTGATGAATAAACAATAAAAAAGCCTGAAAGTATATATGCTATTGAAAAAGCGAAATGAAAAATGAAAATAAAACGCTTTGCGCTTGGGTGTACCATATAGGAACATCACTGACGAAGCCCTTCTGCTCAACCAGCTGACATATTGATTATACTTCATTTGACATCGCTTATTTTGATCAATAATTCCATTTTAACTGTTGATGAAAAATGTGCGTATGCGTGTATGCACAATTAGCGAAACACTCGAATCTAGTATATAAAGTAAAGTCAGTCCTTTTCTCGACGTTTGTCATCGATAGCTTTCTTATAACAAAATCAAAATTTGATTCTCGTTCGTTAGATCTTTTAGTGGATCGTTGCAGCATGTTGAGAACAATAAAATTTGATTCGATTTTATACCTTCCAGAAAATACACTGACCGGATCGGAATTGTTTTCATATGGACAACATCTTAAACAAGAGGAAGTAACTTTGTATTCGTCAATACAGAGTTACATCCATTTTGAAAAAGTAGTATCATTTAAAAAAAAAAAAACTTGCGAGTGAAACATTACTTTTCTATTAATACACTACTGTACTAACTGTTAATGTTCAATTCAGTTTACTATACTATTTCAGAACAATATACTCTCGTTCAATGCTCAATTCAGGGGAGTTATTTAGTATCTGTTTTATTGTCATGATACCATCCTCCCAGGCATTACCTACTACTTTTGATACTTGGGAGGTCGTGTAGTATCTGTTTGTTTTTTTTGTCATTCGGCCATCCTCCCAGGCATTACATACTTCTTTTGTTAGTTCAGAGGTCGTGTAGTATCTACTTTTGTCATTCGGCCATTCTCCCAGGCATTATTTACTCCTTTTGTTAGTTGGAAGGTCGTGTAGTATCTACTTTTGTCATTCGGCCATCCTCCCAGGCATTATTTACTCCTTTTGTTAGTTGGAAGGTCGTGTAGTATCTACTTTTGTTATTCAGCCATCCTCCCAGGCAGTATCTACTCCTTTTGTTAGTTGGAAGGTTGTGTTGTATCTACTTTTGTCATTCGGCCATGCTCCCAGGCATTATTTACTCCTTTTGTTAGTTGGAAGGTCGTGTAGTATCTACTTTTGTTATTCAGCCATCCTCCCAGGCAGTATCTACTCCTTTTGTTAGTTGGAAGGTTGTGTTGTATCTACTTTTGTCATTCGGCCATCCTCCCAGGCATTATTTACTCCTTTTGTTAGTTGGAAGGTCGTGTAGTATCTACTTTTGTTATTCAGCCATCCTCCCAGGCAGTATCTACTCCTTTTGTTAGTTGGAAGGTTGTGTTGTATCTACTTTTGTCATTCGGCCATGCTCCCAGGCATTATTTACTCCTTTTGTTAGTTGGAAGGTCGTGTAGTATCTACTTTTGTTATTCAGCCATCCTCCCAGGCAGTATCTACTCCTTTTGTTAGTTGGAAGGTTGTGTTGTATCTACTTTTGTCATTCGGCCATCCTCCCAGGCATTATTTACTCCTTTTGTTAGTTGGAAGGTCGTGTAGTATCTACTTTTGTTATTCAGCCATCCTCCCAGGCAGTATCTACTCCTTTTGTTAGTTGGAAGGTTGTGTTGTATCTACTTTTGTCATTCGGCCATGCTCCCAGGCATTATTTACTCCTTTTGTTAGTTGGAAGGTTGTGTAGTATCTACTTTTGTTATTCAGCCATCCTCCCAGGCAGTATCTACTCCTTTTGTTAGTTGGAAGGTTGTGTTGTATCTACTTTTGTCATTCGGCCATCCTCCCAGGCATTATTTACTCCTTTTGTTAGTTGGAAGGTCGTGTAGTATCTACTTTTGTTATTCAGCCATCCTCCCAGGCAGTATCTACTCCTTTTGTTAGTTGGAAGGTTGTGTTGTATCTACTTTTGTCATTCGGCCATCCTCCCAGGCATTATTTACTCCTTTTGTTAGTTGGAAGGTCGTGTAGTATCTACTTTTGTTATTCAGCCATCCTCCCAGGCAGTATCTACTCCTTTTGTTAGTTGGAAGGTTGTGTTGTATCTACTTTTGTCATTCGGCCATCCTCCCAGGCATTATTTACTCCTTTTGTTAGTTGAAAGGTCGTGTAGTATCTACTTTTGTTATTCAGCCATCCTCCCAGGCAGTATCTACTCCTTTTGTTAGTTGGAAGGTCGTGTAGTATCTACTTTTGTCATTCGGCCATACTCCCAGGCATTATTTACTCCTTTTGTTAGTTGGAAGGTCGTGTAGTATCTACTTTTGTTATTCAGCCATCCTCCCAGGCATTATTTACTCCTTTTGTTAGTTGGAAGGTCGTGTAGTATCTACTTTTGTCATTCAGCCATCCTCCCAGGCAGTATCTACTCCTTTTGTTAGTTGGAAGGTTGTGTTGTATCTACTTTTGTCATTCGGCCATCCTCCCAGGCATTATTTACTCCTTTTGTTAGTTGGAAGGTCGTGTAGTATCTACTTTTGTTATTCAGCCATCCTCCCAGGCAGTATCTACTCCTTTTGTTAGTTGGAAGGTTGTGTTGTATCTACTTTTGTCATTCGGCCATCCTCCCAGGCATTACCAACTCCTTTTGTTAGTTGGGAGGTCGTGTAGTATCTGGGTTTTTTGTCATGCAACCATCCTTGCAGGCATTACCTAATTCTTTTTGAGGGGAGGAGGAGCGTAGTGTAGTATCTGTTTTATGGGTATCATAGCATGCTCCCAGGGATTACCTTCCCTTTTGGGGGAGGTGGTGATATACTATCAAAAATATACGACTTCTGATTGCGTATTATTTTCTAGTATACAAACAAATTGTATTTTTTACGAATGTACTTTAATATTTCAAAGTTTCGCTGAGAAAATCTCATTCTGTGCGAGTGGCGGGCGGGTATTGCGTCTGGAAAGGAATTTTGAGGTAAAGACATTTTTATTTGTAGCGGTTTCTAGTTTGAGGTAGATATGTGCGTAGGTAGATTAGAGGGAACGCCGGTTGGTAGTAACAACTGTATTAATATATAGACTCGCTTGATCTCTGGCCTTCCTTTGACAAGAACTGCTGACTTTTGTAATCTATATAATAAAGGTGAACGCGCGTGGGACCGGCCCGATTCGTATTATGAAAGAATGTGAGGTGGGAGTAGAGGAACGAATAAGAAGGTGAAAAAAGTTAGTTGGCGGAGTAGCGGCGGCGGCGGCTGCTGCTCCATTCAAAGCTTGATACTTGTCAAAAATTTAGAATTCAGTTTTTAAAAACAACATAGCGTAGATAGCGACGATGATAGAAATGTAAATGCAACGTAACTTAGATAAGTGTTTCGCCGGTCGGTCTTGACAACTGGATTAATAAAAAGGTGATTCTGAAATTTACGGATCGTGATTTTTTTTAGATAAGATTTTCAAATTAAATTATTTTTTTTACTGTATCTTTCTTTAATTAAATTGTTAGGTGAAAGTTCAGAATAGTTAACAACGGCCCCCTCTCTCCATGTTATAATAGATTTCTAAATAATAACGTTATTATTTCAGCACGGTCCGTAAACTGCAGAAGTACCAATAAATCTAATTGTTTTACTTTTAAATGTTCTGTTGACATTTGTGATTTAAAAGATAACATAAAAATGGACGTAAGTACAACTATGAAAACAACATAACGTTGATATGTACGTCGGTAGGTATTGACAATTGTATTAATAAATATAATTGTTTTACTTCTGGGTATTCCGTTGACATTTGTGATTAAAAAGATAACATAAAAATGGACGTAAGTACAACTATGAAAACAACATAACGTTGATATGTACGTCGGTAGGTATTGACAATTGTATTAATAAATATAATTGTTTTACTTCTGGGTATTCTGTTGACATTTGTGATTTAAAAGATAACATAAAAATGGACGTAAGTACAACTATGAAAACAACATAACGTTGATATGTACGTCGGTAGGTATTGACAATTGTATTAATAAATATAATTGTTTTACTTCTGGGTATTCTGTTGACATTTGTGATTAAAAAGATAACATAAAAATGGACGTAAGTACAACTATGAAAACAACATAACGTTGATATGTACGTCGGTAGGTATTGACAATTGTATTAATAAATATAATTGTTTTACTTCTGGGTATTCTGTTGATATTTGCGATTCTAATTAAACGTATACAGAAAATGGAGAAAAAATTTTTTTTGCTGGCGGATAATTATTGGTCACTGATATTCTGACCGATACAATTAATCATTCGTCACCCAAAGGTCAAATTCGTATTAAAAGGTCAACGTGGCGCTATTGATCAGCAAATCGAAGAGTAAATATTCTAACCTCAGACCAGCGCGCCTCGCGAAACGTTAGCTGTCTCCATACGTCCGCCATCAAGGCGTGTCTGTGCGCTGTGTAAATACCGTACGCTCACAATAGAGAAATGTATTGGCGAAATGTCAACGGCTGTTTGGCATTTTCTGTCTTCAGAACCTGAAAGTGCACATACGCGATGACGATTTGATGATAAACCGATCAGGGGTTGCGTAATTGCAGTGACAGAGAAAAAAAATAACGTAGATAGGGGCGTAGGTAGAGATACATTTTGTAATTTCTTCGTGCTCAGCTCTATTTAGGCCATAGTCCGTATTCACGTGCCTCCCCAAAGGGGCAGAGTTAGATACTAGGTCAGTTTTAATGTGGAAATAATCCAGTTCCCAAATAAATCATGCTGTCTGAAGTTACTGACTTCCTGACTCAAAATGCACCAAACATTGATGTTTTATTGTTTTGTTTCCTTTGCAAAACTCAATCATGTTCTGCAGAATCCAAAACAAAAAAACAACGATTTCCCTCCCTCCCCTCTTCTTCCCTCTCCCCTCTTTCTCCTCCCACTCTTTCACTCAACAAAAACACCATAAATAAATACTTAAATAAATATTTAATATTTAAATATATGAAGAACTTGAAGCATAAAAACCTTCATCAAAATGACCAGATTCGGCATTAAATGACCCGAAAAGGGTTGATATGTCGTAAAACAAAACAACCAAACCAAAAACATTGAATCAATATCTGAAAATATAAAGAACTTGAAGCATAAAAACCTTCACCAAAATGACCAGATTCGGCATTAAATGACCCGAAAAGGGTTGATATGCCGTAAAACAAAACAAACAAACTACCAAACTATCACCAGCTCCCCAAAAGAGGCACTCATGATTGGGACAAGATAAAAAATTGTTTCAGTATAGAAAGCAAAGGTACCAATTCTAAAATGCTAGGCGGTCTCATCTAACTGAACAACATCAGTTAGTTTTTAAATATGAAGAGGTTCCCTTTCTAGAGCTAACACTTGATGATTTCGTGGGTTACGTTTATATCCGAGGGCTATTTTAAAGATTGGCGTTGTCCCCTTTTAAAGCTGCTGTCTAAACCTCACTACACCTTGGTCTTCCATGGATTGTGTCTCAGAATTTTTCTCTAGATTTTTTTAAAATTTTATTCTATTTTTTACGTAAGAAGCTAAAAATAATGAAAGATAATTAACGCAAAGACAGGAGATGCCTATTGACCTTAGTCTTGAAAAGAACAAGGCTATAGATAGGAAGAAAACAGTCAGCAAGAAGAGAGTTCCACAAACCTGCAAGTACTTGGAAATAAGCTACTGGAATAGGAAGACGTATCAGAACGAGGTACCTGAACAGCGAATTGATGAAGACCACTAGACCAACGAGTCAAACGAGCTGCAAAAATAGGAGAAAGAAAAAAATCAGAAAATTCTGAAAAACTTATGTCATAATAGTACTTATAGAAGCTTCTGAGACTAGCAACATGATAAAGTGAAGGGGTGGGATTTTGTTGCTAGTGGGGTTTGTCAGCGGCATTTACGTTGAGAGGATACAAGTGCAGTATGTTCGTCGGAGCGCATTCCGTGGAAGTACTTGTAAAACAAGCACAGGGATGCAACATTGCAGCGATGTGACAGGGGCTGAGGCCTTGTAGACAGTGCGGACCTATTAGGTTAGAAACTCTGTTTTGCTCCCTGTCCAAGAGCAAGAGACTAGTGGTTGGTGCACCAGCCCACATGTGGCAACAATACTCCATGCGTGGGCGAATAGTAGATTTGTAGAGATACAGGATACTGACGGGTGTGAAAAGTTTTCTAGCCCGGTTGAGGGAGCTTACCTTCTTTACAGCAGACTTGGCAGTATCTTCTACGTACTTATTCCAATTGATGTGAGACAAAGAATGCAGGGAAAAGGCAAGGATGAGACCAACAAAATTATAGATACGAAAACTAATTAGTTTAATTAAACCAGTTGCCTATACTACAATTTTATATTTTGGCTAGGAAGAAAGTGTAGTATCTGTTCCGATGGCTACTGCACCCCATAGACTGGTATTGTCTTGGCCTTCGGGGTTTCATTTCGCCGGTCTATGGGTTTGTCCTGTGCAGTTCTAGGAGGTCCACACTCCGAGGCTTTGCCTCCCCTCTTTGGGGAGGAGTAAGTTTATTGCTTACTGCCTGAGGCGCCCCTACCGGGGAATGCCGACGGGGCTGCCCAGGCAATTTTTAATGGCCAGAGTGCTCACCTTCTCGGGCGCTGGCTTTTCAAGCCCCACTTTCCCGACCCGACCTTGGGTCACATCTTACCTTGTGGGAGTAAGATAAAACTGACCTTGTGCCTAACCTCCTGGAGAGGATGTAAATAAATATACTACAATCGTTTCTTTCTTTCAAGGACCACGTTGTTTTCATACCATTTTGAGGTCGTGCTACTTTGTAAATGTGTTCGTGTTCAGCTCTATTTAGGCCATAGTCTTATTTAATTGCCTCCCTATAAGAGTATTTATTTACTCCTCTCCAGGAGTTAGGCACAAGGCCAGTTTTTATCTTACTCCCACAAGGTCGGGTCGAGAAAGTGGGGTTTAAAAATTGCCTGGGCAGCCCCGTCGGCATTCCCCGGTAGGGGCGCCTCAGACAGTAAGCAATAAACTTACTCCTCCCCAAAGAGGGGAGACGAAGCCTGGGAGGGTGGACCTCCTAGAACTGCACAGGACAGACCCATAGACCGGCGTAAATCAAGCCCCGAAGGCCAAGACAATACCAGTCTATGGGGTGCAGTATCCATCGGAACAGATACTACACTTTGATCTTAGCCAAGTTAGACACAAGATCGGTTTTTAGCGGGGCTAAAATTGCACCTATAAACGTCATCACGCGGTTAAGGTGAGTACTTAAGTATTAGTTTGACTTTCAAAAGAGCGCAATGGGTAACCTCTAGTGTAGTGTTCGGTCCTCAGTCATGTAAACTGAACAAGTTTCAATCAAGACAAGGAGGCTCAAGAGAGACACACTTCCATTTGATAAGGTACGAGTTAATATAGCCGAACAAAATCAGGGCTTACTCACAAACGGATTTAAGAAAATGGCGGGTCTACCAAAAAACAAGACCACTTAAAAAATGAGATTCTTCGCAAAGTAAGTAAGGCTTAAGTGATAGAGTGAATGCGGTATTTTGGTGTGAGAGTTTAGCGTAGAGTAAGTTCAATGTATTTTGGACAAAAGGTATGACTATCGACCCCTACAAACAAAGATTTGTTGTCAAAATTGTATGACGATCGCTCCCTCCCTTTTTTCCTTCAAAACGATTAGGGCTTCATTCGTAAGTTTAATGAATTTCATTCATAAGTGTCTTGTAAACACGGGACAAAAACTTTCGCATTTATTCATAAAATAGATAAATATTAATATTTTGATAATTTCGATTCAAATTTATGTATCTTTTAAATAAGAAATAAATGGATAGAAAAAAGAATTCAATTCGCTTGGGCGATGATACTGGGCTCTTTAAAAACAATAAAAAAGAATATTTTGATTTGGCGTGGCGTAGCGTGGCGTGGCGTGGCGTGGCGAGAGAGAGGAGAAGGGAGGGGTGAGGGTGCAGCATCATCGTTGCCGTCGTTAACAACAACAACAACAAAAACGGAAGTTACCTTTCGAATTTCAAAATAATAATTTTGAATGTTAAACGTTATTCATTAAGTCGTTGTAATTAATATGACTACTACTTATATTAATATTGATATGAAGAAAAGTATTTGATTTATGTAAGAAAAGTGGAATACAAAAATAGAAATGAATTGTGCAGAATATTAATTTATTTGAGAGTGTTTATAAAATTATTATTCTAATGAAGTGTCTTGCTCAGTGTTTTCGTAATTTTTCTGTTGGGTATATTTACTGTGTCTGAAAATACATCAACGTAAAATTAAAATAAATAATCTTAACGTGTTTTGATAATGAATTTAGTCGGGATTAGCATCTTTTGGCTAAGATCAAAGTGTAGTATCTGTTCCGATGGATACTGCACTCAATAGATTGGTATTGTCTTGGCCTTCAGGGCTTGATTTACGCCGGTCTATGGGTCTGTCCTGTGCAGTTCTAGGAGGTCCACCCTCCCAGGCTTTGCCTCCCCTCTTTGGAGAGGCGTAAGTTTATTGCTTACTGCTTGGGGCACCCCTACCGGGGAATGCCGACGGGGCTGCCCAGGCAATTTTTAAACCCCACTTTCCCGATCCGACCTTGGGTCACATCACATCTTACTTGTGGGAGTAAGATAAAAACTGGCCTTGTGCCTAACTCCTGTAGAGGAGTAAATCAATACTCTTGCATCAATTCATTTAGAAGATATCCAACAATTTATATATATTATTAAAATATTAAGATAAAATTAAAATATTTCATCTTTTTACGTTTCGATCAGTGTGACCTCTTACAAGTCAGTGTGACCTTTTACATGTCATAGAATCTTGATATGTGTAAGACAATTCTACTTATAATAAGTTGTACATACTCGGTGTTGCCAGGGAATCTTTTTGTTTTATTTTGGTGTCACTTTTTTTAAGTATACCGTCTGTTTGTTTTTTACTATTTTTTAATAGGATTTTAAATGTTAAATTTAATAATTACAGTATCGTTTACTCATTAAATTTTCAACTGAACTATATTGTTATAAAACTATAACTAATTTTGTTAACGTAATATTATGTCAATCTCTATTTACGACTAAATAGAACAATTAACAAGTAGGGCTTTTTATTTTTCAAACATAACTCAATCCCAAAACTGACGAATAGACAGAGAATTAGTAAGAAGTTTGTTAATTAAAAATTACGGATTATTAGAACAATTGAGATTGATGTTGTTGTTGTTTTTTTTCAAACATAACTCAATCCAAAAAGTAAGGAATATTTTTGCATGCATTTTGTATGATTCAAATATATAAGAAAAAGAAGCCTTAGGGAAAAAAAACATTGATCAAATCAGCTTTATTATAATGGATAGATAATAGTCACGTTTTCTGCTGAAATGCGAATTTCTGACTGTCCAATAAGAAAGTAATTGGAGATATCAAAGCTAAAGACGTCGCCATTTTGGTTTCTACCGCGAAGGCTAAATCATCTAACTGACAAGATAAGAGTTCCACGTTTTAATAATCTCATTTTTGCATTCAATTTACTTCCTCCGACGAAATGTGAGACTTTTTATAGACGAGGAATTGCATGATGATAGCACATGGTGGCATCTGGTAAGAGTAAGATGCCTTGTTGCAATTAAAAAAATGTCGGGTGAAAAGGTTGGATTTGGGCGCGATGTGGTGGGGATTTTATAGCAGGATAAAATGTCAGCGAGACGCAGTAAGAAAGCAAAAGAAAGAAAGAACGATACAAGAAAAAGAGAAACAAGTAAATGCGGTATTGCGGTGACAGCAATAATTCTGGTTAAAAGTAGTATATACAAATAAAATAGATACAAGAAAAAGATGAACAAGGAAATATCTGGCCATTAACTAGAAAGGTTTGGGAGGGTCATTTTAACCGGGTTTGTTTCTTGTGTTTCGTTGTCTCACATCCCATTTCCAATGATTTTTTTATATACATATGTTTATTAATAAGAAAATTTACAACATTTTTTTTAAGTAGAATGGCCTCCTAGAGTAAATGCGGTATTGTGGTGACAGCAATAATTCTAGCTAAGAGTAGTATATACAAATAGAATAGAAAAGAATGACACACGACCCCCATATACCCACACTTTTGATGGCCTTGTGCCTAATTTGTTTAAAATTTAAACTCTAATTTATATATTTTTTGTAAATAAATTATTCAAAGTGTAGTATAAGTTCGCTTTCAGGAGAGGGGGTCCTCGCAGGCATTACCTCCTCCTTTTGAGGGGTGTTGAGTTTCTTGTCTGCCGTCTAAGGTGCCCGCATCCGCTGGGTATGCTGACGAAACCATACAATTAATGTTTTTTCCTCTCCAGAGTGACCCTTTTGGGGAGCTACGTAAAAACCGACGTTGTATCTAACTTTGCTCTCGCGGGTAGGCAAGGAAATAGAGATATGAAAGGTACAAAAAAACAGAAAGAAAGAAAGAAAGAAAGAAAGCCAAACGGAACGAATAAGCAAAGAAAAAACAAATGGGTCAAGAAGAAAAGAAAGAGAGAACGAAAGCAACATACAAAGAAGCAAATAGACAAGGAAAGAAAAAAAAGGATAAAAAAAGAAAGAAAGGAATAAAGAAAGAACAAAAGGAATAAATAAAGAAAAAAGCAGAAACAACGAAGAAACAAAAAGAAAAGGAAACAAAGACAAAGAAAAAAGAAAAAATAAGAAAGAAGGAAATAAAGACAGAAAGTAAAAAGAAAAAAGAAAGAAAAAAAGAAATAAGGTAATAAGCAAACAACCACGGCAAGGAACCTCTCCTCTCTATCTCTATCTCCCTCTCTCTCTCTCTCTCTCTCTCTCTCACTCTCTCTCTCTCTCACACACTCTTTTCCTCTCTCTCCCTCTTCTCCTCTCTCTCACTCTCTCTCTCTCTCTCACACACTCTTTTCCTCTCTCTCCCTCTTCTCCTCTCTCTCACTCGCTTTCTCTCTTTCACTCTCTTTCTCTCTCTCCCTCTCCCTCTCCCCCTCTCTCTTACTCTCTTTCTCTCTCTCTCTCACTCTCTCTAACTCTCTTTCTCTCTCTTCCTCTTCCCCTCTCTCTCACTCTCTTTCTCTCTCTCTCTTTCTCTCTCTCCCTCTCCCCCTCTCTCTCACTCTCTTTCTCTCTCTTCCTCTTCCCCTCTCTCTCACTCTCTTTCTCTCTCTCATACTCTCTTTCTCTCTCTCTCCCTCTACCCCTCTCTCTCACTCTCTTTCTCTCTCTCCTCCTCTATTTCTCTCTCACACTCTTCCCCTATCTCTCTCACTCTCTTTCTCTCTTTCTCTCTCTCCTTCTCCCTCTCTCTCTCTCTCTCTATCTCTCTCTCTCTCTCTGTCTCACTCTCTTTCTCTCTCTCTCACTCTGTTCCTCTCTCTCTCTTTCTCTCTCTCTCTCACTCTCTTTCTCTCTCTCCCCCTCTCTCTCTCTCTCTCTCTGCTCAAAACCAAACGGAACTTCCACGAACAAAGTTTCTAACCTAGAACATCCTATCTGTAGAACAAGATACCACGCGTCTTCTTCCCTACCGACTACAGCATGGTCGTTTTCAAGTCTAATGTAAACAAATACTTGTCGAGCTGTCCTCTTGGAAAATCAAGACCTCTTAATTAATCCTTTGTCTATTCCACTCACTATTTCCAATCCTTTTGTGACAGCGACCAATACCCAACCAGCAATCGTTTTAACCCATATATTCGAGTGACCCCTGGGCCTTGATAAGCGGTAATCTACCAGTAAAAAAAAGCAAATAGGAAAAAAAAGAGAGAAAGATAAAAGAAAAGAGAGAAAAGCAACGCGTGTAACACATCAGCATCAGACATCCCGTATCACACTAGCTAGACGTAGGTTTGCCTCGTTTATAGAAATAAGAAACAAAGTCTCATTATCAGACAACGAAAAGACGAGGAAAGAAAGACATGAGAGAAAGAATCTAGTCAGTCCAAGGTTTAACAGTAACTTCCTCATTATCTTCTTGATCCAACCTTAAACTGAAAGCGTTCGACTAGGAAATCGTAAATCTACGAAAAAACAAACTTGATCCCCTTCTCTTCTTTACACCCCCTTTTCTCACAGAAGAGCCATCGCTAGTCTTTCTCTACTCTATCGTAAAACCGTCCTCATCAGTAATCAAATTTTGTTCATTCGAATCATCATTTCCAATTCTCTAATATCCATCATCCTTCAACTGCCAATCTAGCCATCTCATAAACCCCTTACCCTCGAATTATTTTTAGCCTTGATAAGTGGTGACTCATTAGTTTGAGCAACATTCTGGCGACCGCCTTAGTTTTATTTTTTTACCTCTTATTTAATTTTTTTTGGTGAAAAAATATATGGAGTCGCTTTTAACAGTAACAATATTACCAAAAACATAACAAACCAAAAACATTACTGCTCATGTCTGTTAGACTTCCACTCTTTTAAAAACTTTGATAATCTTGCTTGTTTGTTTGTACCTTTGAGATGGCGGTGACTGAGACGAGAAATGGTGGGAAGAGGAGAAGTAGTTCAGGAAAAGAACTGGGGGAGCTGAGCTGTAGTAACATCAGAATGAGAGGAGATCTTCCCTGCAGGCTACAACACGGTCGTCTTCAAATGCAATGTCAATAAATACTTAGCATAAACAGTTCTCTTAGTAACATTTTATTTATTTCATTCATCATTTCCAATCCTCTCATAATAGTCATCATCATTCAACTGTCAATCTAGCCATCTCATTAACCCTTATCCTCGAATCACTTTTAGACTTGATAAGTGGTGACTCATTAGTAAAAAAAAAAGTGCAAAAACAGCTAATAAAGAAAGATCATTATTTTTTATGAAGCCGTTTTGTTTGTTTTCTTGTTATCGACCGTCTCGCTAAGACCATGACAAATAACATGCCTTTCTTCCTCAGTTTACCTAAAATCAAACAAAACTTCCATGAGCAGAGTTTCTTTCCAATAACTTCCCACTTGTGGAACACAATACCATGGGACTGCTTCCCATCTGCTTCTTTGCTGACTACAACATGGTCGTCTTTAAATCCAATGTCAACAAAAACTTGTCGAGCCGTTCACTTTGATACTCAATTTCTGCCCATTTCACCCATCGTTTCTAATCCGTTCATAATATTGTTCATCGCCAACTGACAGTCTCATTAACCCTTATCCTCGAGTGGCTCTGGGCCTTGGTAAGTTGGAACTCATTAGAATTAAAAGTCTAATTTGTTTTGTTTTTATGCGTCGACGCATCTTCCATTCATCATTTTCAATCCTCTCATAATATTCATCATCATTCAACTGTCAATCTATTCATCTTATTAACCCTTATCCTCAAGTCTTGGTAAATGGCGATTCATTCGTTAAAAAGGACCGATTATCATAAACCAATCTCATACGTAACCTTGTTTTGTTCATTCACTCCATCGTTTTCAATCGTCTCATAATATTCATCATCATTCAACTGTCAATCTATTCATCTTATTAACCCTTATCCTCAAGTCTTGGTAAATGGCGATTCATTCTCTTAAAAAAAAACAATTATCATAAACCAATCTCATACGTAACCTTGTTTTGTTCATTCAATCCATCGTTTTCAATCCTCTCATAATATTCATCATCATTCAACTGTCAATATGTCCATCCCATTAACCGTTATGCTTAAATGTTTTTAAAGCTTTATAACTAATCAAACAAAAATGTTTTCGTAAATGTTCAAAAACAGCTAATAAAGAAAGACTTTTTTCATACGGCTGTGTTGTATTTCTTTCTTAGTTATCGACAGACTTCTAGTTTTTGTTGTTGTTGTTGTCTTGTTTTTATGCGTCCTCGCTTTTTCGTGCGAGCTTCTGCCCATCGGTCAATCGTTCGGTCAGTCTACAACGCGTTAAACGCACAGATTGAATGGACGCATTTTAAGAATACCTGTTCTTGTTTTCATTTATTTGTTTGTCTGTTTTATTTCTTCTTTACGATAACTGACTCCATTTTGTTTTCTTCTTGTCTTGTCCAGGGTATGTCCAGCATTTCCACAAGTCCTGCAACAAACTGTTGCTTGTTCACTGTCCAGAGAATTACGCCAACGTGACCATGATGAGTAAGTAACACACGTACACACAGTTAGTCATCGAGAAACAAATATACAGTGATTCATTCTCATCTATTACAATTACGACGTACCATGTTTAAACCACTTGACAAATATATAAGATTTTTCTGTTGTCCGTCTTTCGTTATGTGCCTGTCTGTCTTTCTCTCCCTCTCTACCACAATTTCTCCCTCTCTCTCTCCGCTCACCCCGCTCTCTCTCCCTCGCCCTCTCTTTCTCCCCGCTCTCTCTCTCCCACGCTCTCTTTCTCTCTCTCTCTCTCTCTCTCTCTCTCTCTCTCTATATATATATATATATATATATATATATATATATATATATATATATATATATATACAAAATAAATGTTTATATAAATATATATATATATATAAAAATTAAGTTTGGCTTACGAAAGTATAGTCGCGTTTTAGCGGTTACGCTTCATCAGTGTCCAAAATAAAGAAGCGTAATCGCTGAAACGCGACTACAGCAAAACTAACTGTATATATAATAAATATTTATAAAGCTCTACCTAGTATTGAGCACCATTGGAAATAATATTGGTTTTATGTTCATTTTATAATTCACCCCTCTCCTCATAACGGGAATGGTTTATGTTTGGTTTATTAACACGTATAAACAATGCTTCCATTATGGGGAGGTGAACACTGCAACCCGAAACCGCCAGAATGGATGTGTTATTTGTTAAAATGTTCCTAAATTCGTTCTTTGGGATGCCATGCTTTATAAAATATTGGTATATGGAGCTTTGAGGGGAAGTGAGGTGGCAAGTAAGTCGGCGTGACATGGTAGTCCTAGTCATGCCAATATACGTGCTGTTTGCAGAGACACATTCTCCGATAGCGCATTTAAGTGTATTGAAGTGCTGTTGAAATAATTTAAAGAGCGCTCTCTTGATAGATTCACCAATTTATTTCATTTTGCAACCGCCTGACGACGACCGATGTCGGTCGAAAACGTTCGCACAAAATACAGAGATTTTTTACACTCCTTGGATTATAACATCAAATCCGTCGTACGAAGACTAGAAAAAACGGATCAAAAGCTGAATAAGCAAAAGTTGGCACTCCTGTTTAATCAAACATGTATAAAAGAAAGAATGCTGCCCAATTATATATATATATATATATATATATATATATATATATATATATATATATATATATATATATATATATATATATATATATATATATATATATATATGAAGAAGAGTGAATGTAATTCTCATTTATGGTTATCGATATATTGCATCCTCTAAATCACTGTTTCATTCGGAATAGCCAGTTCCTTTTATGTATCGTTCAACTATGTTCTTCGAAACAATTCCAGGAAAATGATTAGATTGGGTCGTATTTAATTTCAAGGGGCAGCAGTTTTTTTTAAGGAACGTAACTAGGTATTCCGCCATAAGCAGTTACTTCTCTTTGTTTGGAACAAAAAAATGTATATTTTGAAAAAAATTTCTATTACTACATTGTTTATTTCGAATATAAATACAATTTCCGTCTGTTTGTAAATAGTCTAGCTATTTTTTTTTTTTAAACTGAATTCTTCGAAAAAAAAAATAATATAGTAATGTAGTTCACTTAGTACTGTAATAAATAACATTTTTCCCCAAATGGTCACCCATTTAGTACTATGTCAGACTTATGTTCTATCTGTCAATGCTCAACCAGGAGGGAAGGTTAGCGTGGTATATATTCTCTTGTCATGATACCATCCTCCCAGGCATTACCTCTTACGTATTTACGAGTACGGTAGTGTAGTATCTGTTTTGTCATCATGAGACCACCCTCCCATGTATTACCTCCTTTGGGGGTGTAATATAGTATATATCTTTTCGTCATGATACTATCTTCCCAGGCATTATCTCTTACGTATTTACGGGTACGGTAGTGTAGTATCTGTTTTGTCATCATGAGACCACCCTCCCATGTATTACCTCCTTTTGGGGGTGTAATATAGTATATATTTTTTCGTCATGATACTATCTTCCCAGGCATTACCCTTTACGTATTTACGGGTACGATAGTTTAGTAGCTGTTTTGTCGTCATTAGACCACCCTCCCATGTATTACCTCCTTTGGGGGTGTAATATAGTATATATTTTTTCGTCATGATACTATCTTCCCAGGCATTACTCTTTACGTATTTACGGGTATGATAGTTTAGTAGCTGTTTTGTCGTCATTAGACCACCCTCCCATGTATTACCGCCCATGTTTTTTTCGTCATGATACTATCTTCTTAGGCATTACTTCCCCTTTTGCGAGGAGGGATAGTTTAGCATATCTTCGTTTCTCATTATACCATTCTCCTAGACATGACCTCCTTCTTTGAGGAGGGGGGTGCATCCATTCAATCTGCGTATTTGAAAGGTTTAGCGTAGCAGGCCGACCGGCAGACGCAACCTCTCATAGATATACGTGGACGCATATAAAAGTTCTATTTCAAGATTAAGCATTTACCTACAGATGGAGCCACTTTAGAAATGTTTTGGCGCATCTGGAGCATATATTCTTGAGTCAAAAAAAAAAATAACTAAACATCGAGAACCCCTAATGTGACACATGGAGATGGAATTCTCAAACTCGGGTACACGTACACCCAGAGTGATTCAGTGAGTACGTGATCAAGTCTCTCGCACTTTTGGCACTTCATCAATTACTTCCTCGCCCACCCCCGATGCAAAAGGACAGTTTGCTTTCTGTGTTGCTCTCTATTCCTTTTCACTATAAACAATGTAATGGATAATAATAAACATATATTGTGCAATACTAAATTCTAAACGATGTGCTATTGTCAGAGATTACATTGTAGAATTGGCGGGACAATGTTCGAGTCCTGTATGTTCTATAGCGCCATTTAGGATGTGGCAGTGATAAAGTGGCTACTGGCGTGGATTGAGAACCTGGGCGTTCCGAGTTCGAATCTAGTCTTTTCCATAGCACCACTTTAACTTATAGATGCAGGCAACCTTCACGTGGTCCCTCCTGTGAGTATCTGATTCTAGAAAGGGGAAACTAATGCTAACGAACAGAATCGAGCTGATCAAATGTCGTACTAAGCTGATTCTTGCGAATTTACATTTATAGCACCACTTTCAATAGGGATGTTGGCAACCTTCATGTGTACCCTCCCTTGAGTACCTGATTTATCAGGTAATCCACTGCCTGTAGAATAAAAGCACGCGAGTTCACATATCGTAACTTGTTGCGATATTATGCTATTGCCCCCTTTTGGGAGGAGCTGGATTTCCCCTTTACGTTAAACCGACCTTATGTCACATCCGGCCTTCATTAAGTCGCGGTAAATGGGAATACTATGCTTTTAGAGTTGGTGTCGATATTATTTGATATGTACATAACGTAACTCAAGTATGATTGACAAGGTTTGGCCCTGTTGCTTAATGGGAGTGCTCGACCCTTCTTTTTTTACCCACCGACTGTGGGGATTCTGTTTGCCACGACACTTACTGCAGTTAGGGGAGGTGAAATCTCCACCCTACTTCCTGGTCACTCGAGATGACCGAGTCGTTCGAAATGACATCGGAACCGGAAGAGGAAATTCGACCGGTAAGTCAGTAAAATTTACAAATGCAAACATATGAAAAGATAAAAATATAAAAGATATGAATATATAAACAATTTAAAGAGTTTAAAATATGCACAGAAAATCATCATTGAAGAAGAAGCACAGAAGGTTCGTGTAAAGTATATCTTTGAAAATCCATGGATTAAAGAAAAAAAAGAAGTTTTTTATATAACCCTTGTTTGTACAATTGATGATTTGGTAAATATTGCATTTGATTTATTTTTTATTCTCATCACTTACCTACTTATACTATTGCTCTATCTCGGATATCGAGCATCGACTATTCAAGATAGGATATAATTTAAAGATACAATCTGTATCTTTATTTTCTCACTTCACACACACACACACACACACACACATATATATATATATATATATATATATATAGAGAGAGAGAGAGAGAGAGAGAGAGAGAGATAGATAGATATATATATAGATTTGTGTGTGTGTGGATCTCGCTTGGAGCAGACGTGCTTCGACGGTTGGGAGGCACACACCCTCTCCAGATCGATCCGGGAGAGGCGGATAAATACGGCGTTCATACGTTTGTGAGATGATTCAGCAACTCAAGTTTAAGGAATATGAATCCATAGTTAAATTCATGCACTTCCTGCCATGACGTAACTACTGGTACACGTCAGCTTAACTTTAAACCTGTAAGTTCCTATGTAATTTACTACTCTCTACTTGATGTTAACGTTACGTAGAATCGTCCTATTTTAACCTCACTTTTACAAACCTTCATCTAAATATTACTACGTTCTAGATACATGTAAGATAGAAAAGCATAGTCAGCCTTGATCTATAAGAGATTGGGAATAATATCATAGCCCCTATTAACAGAGTATATAAAAGTATTGTTCTGTTACTGCAATACTGGGACCAAAGAATGTTCTGTTACTGCAATACTGAGACCAAAGAATGTTCTGTTACTGCAATACTAAGACCAAAGAATGTTCTTTTACTGCAATACTAAGACCAAAGAATGTTCTGTTACTGCAATACTGAGACCAAAGAATGTTCTGTTACTGCAATACTAAGACCAAAGAATGTTCTGTTACTGCAATACTGAGACCAAATAATGTTCTGTTACTGCAATACTGAGACCAACGAATGTTCTGTTACTGCAATACTAAGACCAAAGAATGTTCTGTTACTGCAATACTGAGACCAAAGAATGTTCTGTTACTGCAATACTGAGACCAAAGAATGTTCTTTTACTGCAATACTGAGACCAAAGAATGTTCTGTTACTGCAATACTGAGACCAACGAATGTTCTGTTACTGCAATACTAAGACCAAAGAATGTTCTGTTACTGCAATACTGAGACCAAAGAATGTTCTGTTACTGCAATACTAAGACCAAAGAATGTTCTTTTACTGCAATACTGAGACCAAAGAATGTTCTGTTACTGCAATACTGAGACCAAAGAATGTTCTGTTACTGCAATACTGATATCAAATAATGTACTGTTACTGCAATACTGAGACCAAAGAATGTTCTGTTACTGCAATACTAAGACCAAAGAATGTTCTGTTACTGCAATACTGAGACCAAAGAATGTTCTGTTACTGCAATACTAAGACCAAAGAATGTTCTGTAACTGCAATACTAAGACCAAAGAATGTTCTGTTACTGCAATACTGAGACCAAAGAATGTTCTGTTACTGCAATACTGAGACCAAAGAATGTTCTGTTACTGCAATACTAAGACCAAAGAATGTTCTGTTACTGCAATACTAAGACCAAAGAATGTTCTGTTACTGCAATACTGAGACCAAAGAATGTTCTGTTACTGCAATACTGAGACCAAAGAATGTTCTGTTACTGCAATACTGAGACCAAAGAATGTTCTGTTACTGCAATACTGAGACCAAAGAATGTTCTTTTACTGCAATACTGAGACCAAAGAATGTTCTGTTACTGCAATACTAAGACCAAAGAATGTTCTTTTACTGCAATACTGAGACCAAAGAATGTTCTGTTACTGCAATACTGAGACTAACGAATGTTCTGTTACTGCAATACTAAGACCAAAGAATGTTCTGTTACTGCAATACTGAGACCAAAGAATGTTCTGTTACTGCAATACTGATACCAAATAATGTACTGTTACTGCAATACTGAGACCAAAGAATGTTCTGTTACTGCAATACTAAGACCAAAGAATGTTCTGTTACTGCAATACTGAGACCAAAGAATGTTCTGTTACTGCAATACTAAGACCAAAGAATGTTCTGTAACTGCAATACTAAGACCAAAGAATGTTCTGTTACTGCAATACTGAGACCAAAGAATGTTCTGTTACTGCAATACTGATACCAAAGAATGTTCTGTTACTGCAATACTAAGACCAAAGAATGTTCTGTTACTGCAATACTAAGACCAAAGAATGTTCTGTTACTGCAATACTGAGACCAAAGAATGTTCTGTTACTGCAATACTGAGACCAAAGAATGTTCTGTTACTGCAATACTGAGACCAAAGAATGTTCTGTTACTGCAATACTGAGACCAAAGAATGTTCTGTTACTGCAATACTGAGACCAAAGAATGTTCTGTTACACCAATACTAAGACCAAAGAATGTTCTGTAACTGCAATACTAAGACCAAAGAATGTTCTGTTACTGCAATACTAAGACCAAAGAATGTTCTGTTACTGCAATACTGAGACCAAAGAATGTTCTGTTACTGCAATACTGATACCAAAGAATGTTCTGTTACTGCAATACTAAGACCAAAGAATGTTCTGTTACTGCAATACTGAGACCAAAGAATGTTCTGTTACTGCAATACTGAGACCAAAGAATGTTCTGTTACTGCAATACTAAGACCAAAGAATGTTCTGTAACTGCAATACTAAGACCAAAGAATGTTCTGTTACTGCAATACTGAGACCAAAGAATGTTCTGTTACTGCAATACTGAGACCAAAGAATGTTCTGTTACTGCAATACTGAGACCAAAGAATGTTCTGTTACTGCAATACTGAGACCAAAGAATGTTCTTTTACTGCAATACTGAGACCAAAGAATGTTCTGTTACTGCAATACTAAGACCAAAGAATGTTCTTTTACTGCAATACTGAGACCAAAGAATGTTCTGTTACTGCAATACTGAGACTAACGAATGTTCTGTTACTGCAATACTAAGACCAAAGAATGTTCTGTTACTGCAATACTGAGACCAAAGAATGTTCTGTTACTGCAATACTAAGACCAAAGAATGTTCTTTTACTGCAATACTGAGACCAAAGAATGTTCTGTTACTGCAATACTGAGACCAAAGAATGTTCTGTTACTGCAATACTGATATCAAATAATGTACTGTTACTGCAATACTGAGACCAAAGAATGTTCTGTTACTGCAATACTAAGACCAAAGAATGTTCTGTTACTGCAATACTGAGACCAAAGAATGTTCTGTTACTGCAATACTAAGACCAAAGAATGTTCTGTAACTGCAATACTAAGACCAAAGAATGTTCTGTTACTGCAATACTGAGACCAAAGAATGTTCTGTTACTGCAATACTGAGACCAAAGAATGTTCTGTTACTGCAATACTAAGACCAAAGAATGTTCTGTTACTGCAATACTAAGACCAAAGAATGTTCTGTTACTGCAATACTGAGACCAAAGAATGTTCTGTTACTGCAATACTGAGACCAAAGAATGTTCTGTTACTGCAATACTGAGACCAAAGAATGTTCTGTTACTGCAATACTGAGACCAAAGAATGTTCTTTTACTGCAATACTGAGACCAAAGAATGTTCTGTTACTGCAATACTAAGACCAAAGAATGTTCTTTTACTGCAATACTGAGACCAAAGAATGTTCTGTTACTGCAATACTGAGACTAACGAATGTTCTGTTACTGCAATACTAAGACCAAAGAATGTTCTGTTACTGCAATACTGAGACCAAAGAATGTTCTGTTACTGCAATACTGATACCAAATAATGTACTGTTACTGCAATACTGAGACCAAAGAATGTTCTGTTACTGCAATACTAAGACCAAAGAATGTTCTGTTACTGCAATACTGAGACCAAAGAATGTTCTGTTACTGCAATACTAAGACCAAAGAATGTTCTGTAACTGCAATACTAAGACCAAAGAATGTTCTGTTACTGCAATACTGAGACCAAAGAATGTTCTGTTACTGCAATACTGATACCAAAGAATGTTCTGTTACTGCAATACTAAGACCAAAGAATGTTCTGTTACTGCAATACTAAGACCAAAGAATGTTCTGTTACTGCAATACTGAGACCAAAGAATGTTCTGTTACTGCAATACTGAGACCAAAGAATGTTCTGTTACTGCAATACTGAGACCAAAGAATGTTCTGTTACTGCAATACTGAGACCAAAGAATGTTCTGTTACTGCAATACTGAGACCAAAGAATGTTCTGTTACACCAATACTAAGACCAAAGAATGTTCTGTAACTGCAATACTAAGACCAAAGAATGTTCTGTTACTGCAATACTAAGACCAAAGAATGTTCTGTTACTGCAATACTGAGACCAAAGAATGTTCTGTTACTGCAATACTGATACCAAAGAATGTTCTGTTACTGCAATACTAAGACCAAAGAATGTTCTGTTACTGCAATACTGAGACCAAAGAATGTTCTGTTACTGCAATACTGAGACCAAAGAATGTTCTGTTACTGCAATACTAAGACCAAAGAATGTTCTGTAACTGCAATACTAAGACCAAAGAATGTTCTGTTACTGCAATACTGAGACCAAAGAATGTTCTGTTACTGCAATACTGAGACCAAAGAATGTTCTGTTACTGCAATACTGAGACCAAAGAATGTTCTGTTACTGCAATACTGAGACCAAAGAATGTTCTTTTACTGCAATACTGAGACCAAAGAATGTTCTGTTACTGCAATACTAAGACCAAAGAATGTTCTTTTACTGCAATACTGAGACCAAAGAATGTTCTGTTACTGCAATACTGAGACTAACGAATGTTCTGTTACTGCAATACTAAGACCAAAGAATGTTCTGTTACTGCAATACTGAGACCAAAGAATGTTCTGTTACTGCAATACTGATACCAAATAATGTACTGTTACTGCAATACTGAGACCAAAGAATGTTCTGTTACTGCAATACTAAGACCAAAGAATGTTCTGTTACTGCAATACTGAGACCAAAGAATGTTCTGTTACTGCAATACTAAGACCAAAGAATGTTCTGTAACTGCAATACTAAGACCAAAGAATGTTCTGTTACTGCAATACTAAGACCAAAGAATGTTCTGTTACTGCAATACTGATACCAAAGAATGTTCTGTTACTGCAATACTAAGACCAAAGAATGTTCTGTTACTGCAATACTGAGACCAAAGAATGTTCTGTTACTGCAATACTGAGACCAAAGAATGTTCTGTTACTGCAATACTAAGACCAAAGAATGTTCTGTAACTGCAATACTAAGACCAAAGAATGTTCTGTTACTGCAATACTGAGACCAAAGAATGTTCTGTTACTGCAATACTGAGACCAAAGAATGTTCGGTTACTGCAATACTGAGACCAAAGAATGTTCTGTTACTGCAATACTGAGACCAAAGAATGTTCTTTTACTGCAATACTGAGACCAAAGAATGTTCTGTTACTGCAATACTAAGACCAAAGAATGTTCTTTTACTGCAATACTGAGACCAAAGAATGTTCTGTTACTGCAATACTGAGACTAACGAATGTTCTGTTACTGCAATACTAAGACCAAAGAATGTTCTGTTACTGCAATACTGAGACCAAAGAATGTTCTGTTACTGCAATACTGATACCAAATAATGTACTGTTACTGCAATACTGAGACCAAAGAATGTTCTGTTACTGCAATACTAAGACCAAAGAATGTTCTGTTACTGCAATACTGAGACCAAAGAATGTTCTGTTACTGCAATACTAAGACCAAAGAATGTTCTGTAACTGCAATACTAAGACCAAAGAATGTTCTGTTACTGCAATACTGAGACCAAAGAATGTTCTGTTACTGCAATACTGATACCAAAGAATGTTCTGTTACTGCAATACTAAGACCAAAGAATGTTCTGTTACTGCAATACTAAGACCAAAGAATGTTCTGTTACTGCAATACTGAGACCAAAGAATGTTCTGTTACTGCAATACTGAGACCAAAGAATGTTCTGTTACTGCAATACTGAGACCAAAGAATGTTCTGTTACTGCAATACTGAGACCAAAGAATGTACT
>OY744531.1:99162122-99174622 GCA_963556195.1 Sepiola atlantica
CACCCGTAGATATAAAAGAGTACATATACGAGGCCTGTCTAAATAGTATCCGACCTTAGGCCAAGAAAAAATATTTCAAATACGTGACAGGGTTGGGACCCTAATCCCCATTCAAAGTAGGCCCCTTGTGCTTACACACACTAAGCCCACCGATCCATCCACTGCCGGAAACACCTCTGGAAGTCTTCTTTTGGAATGGTGTTCATCTCCGCCGTCGCGTTATATTCAGCAGGTGTTTGGAAAAGATGCGATGGGTGTAACACAAATTCAGGAATTATTCAACCGATTCAAAAATGGCCGCACATCAGCGAAGAGTGACCAGCGTTCTGGCAGGCCACAAACTGCTCGGAGTGCAGCTGTTGTTGAGAGGGTGCGAAAAAAAGATAATGTGGAACGTGACGGCGGAGATGAACACCATTCCAAAAGAAGACTTCCAGATGTGTTTCCGGCAGTGGATGGATCGGTGGACTAAGTATCTGCAAGCACAAGAGGCCTACTTTGAAGAGGATTAAGATCCCGACCGCGTCATGTATTTGAAATATTTTTCTGACCGAAGGGAGGATACTTTTTAGACAGGCCTCGTATGCTCTTTCGACAAAACTTTCCTGTGACGATGCTGAATGAATTCATATATGTTTTCTTTGTAAAAAAATTCTAGTTTTCGAGTTTTAGCCGAACACACAGATGTTTACATTCATATATATATATATAAAGGAACGGATTTTATATATATATATATACATATATATATATATATATATATATATATATATATATATATATATATATATATATATATATATATATATATACAGGATGTCCCAAAACGAAGGAAAAGAGCTTCAATTTATCTTTAATATATTTGAGGAATATAATTATAATCGAAAAGTACTCTTTAAGATGTTTTCAAAAATCCGTGATATGTGGCCATAATCACGCTGATACCGCAACATCACCGAAGTTAAGTGGCATTCAACCCGGTCACTACTAAATGGGTGATCATTTCGTAAGATCAAGCGCTGTATGCAACTAATACATCTTCTAAATTCAAATTAATCTACAAATCAATCGTATAAAAGAACATGTAGATTTTTGGCATAAAATGATACAGCAATGGTTGACATGCCGTAAAACATAACAAAAATAACAACGGTGCTTGTACATAGAAGTGTGCGTATTAAATTATCAATACCACAAAAAAACGTATTATATACTGACTCAGCAGATTTAAATAAGTATCGTCACCAATTATGCCAAACGCGCTTACGTCCCCTGATTTTGTCTCTAGTTATCTTAAGATGGCCGCCTTCGAACATGTCAATTGACTGTTCCCAAAAAATGGATTTTGCTCATAATTAAAGTTCTACTCGATAATTTTTCCTACTTTTTGGGGGCGAAACTTATTTAAATCTGTTGCGTAAGTATATTATACTGTTGTTGTTTTTTGTGTTGTATTGATAATTTTTGATAATTCAATACGCACGCTTCTCTGTACGGGCACCACAACAACAAACAAAAATCTATGTATTAAACAAGGAATGAAGGAATTATTTGAATTATTCGTACTACTATTCTCATGTTTGTTGTCCGAATGATTCAAAAAATACAAATTATAAATCCTTATCTCCAAATGTCATCGAAAAAGAAATCAACGTTTGCAGAGTTCTACAAGTCAAGAGGAGGAGAAAGAGTGGGAGAAGGAGAAGGATAGGGAGAATGGAGAGAGAGAGAGGGAGAAGGAGAGAAGAAAAGACAGAAAAGAAAGAGAGAAAAGAGTGAGTAAGAGAAAAAGAGAGAGAGAAAACGAGAGAGATAAAAAGAGAGAAAAAAGACAAAAAGAGAATAAAGAGAAAGAGAGAAAAAAGAGAAAGAGAGAAAAAAGAGGAAGCAAAAAAAAGAAAAAAGAGAAAGAAAAAAGAGAGAATGAAAAGAGAGAGAGAAAAGAGAGAGAGAGAAAAAAGAAAAAAGAGAGAGAAAAAGAGAGAGAGAAAAGAGAGAGAGAAAAAAGAAAAAAGAGAGAGAAAAAAAGAGAGAGAAAAAAGAAAAAGAGAGAAAAAAAGAGAGAAAAAAAAGAGAAAAAAAGAGAGAAAAGAAGAGAAAAAAGAGAGAAAGAGACAGAAAGAGAGAGAAAAGGTAGAGGATTGTGCCAGGAGTGAGGTAGCTTTTGGAGCGGTAGAAGGATCCAACAAAGTCCTTTCCAACCAGGAAACTTGTACATTCTTCTTAAATGTGTTAAAGAAATAAACTAAATTGACGATGCCCAGAACGCGGGGTTGCCAAAAAAAATGCTCTTTTAGCAACCCACCCCAACAGGGTCTTGCAACAAAATATTAAAATGAGAAGAACGCAATTCTTTCATGGAGTGCAATACAACGGTCTGGTCTCTACTGGAATAAAGAAAAACAATTGAAGAATGACAGAAGAACCTGAATGTATATAGGTTCTGTCACAACCTCCTACCATCCTCCCACCCTTATTTCTAACCATAAATAGCATTCACTTATTTTTGCTCCCATTGGCCATATTGCCCCCGAAGGCAGAACCTGCAATCCGGAAGTACTATCTCCTTTCCTTTACTTTTCTTTTTGTTTATAAATGCGACTTTGAAATTTCCCCAGATTTCTCTGTTGCTGGTAGTGAGCACTCTGACTTTTAACGTCCCCCAAGACCAGTCGGGTGATAATGGTTGAAGGACCTTAAGATATAGGTTCTGTAACAACCTTCTACAATCCTCACTCTTGACCATTAATACCATTCGCTAATTCTTGCTCCTGTTGGACAAATTTTTCCTGAAGGTTGAACTTGTAATCCGTAATTACCATTCCTTTTACTTTTTTCTTTTTATTTTCCTTTTTTTTTTTTGCAAATGCGATTTTTGAAATTCTTCAAGAATTCTTAGTTGCTAGTAGTGATCACTCTGACCTTCAACGTCTGCCAAGACCAGAAATCTACCGCTTTAAGGTCAGTGAGCGAGAAGACCAACTTCTTTCATCCTCTCAAGATCACATTATCTTCTGCGAATGGTGCTTCCAAAAGCAGGCATGCCACTTTCTCGTAATGGGGCGGTGCATTAGTTTTAGTAATTCAAAGAAAGCATTCCTTCATTTAGGGGCATCCTGCGTGTTGACTTATGACAGAATTTCACTGAACACTTGAGTAGTAATAGAGTTTTGCTTTTGTATTTTTGATGAACTACTTTTTATTTGTCTCACTTTTATGATATTTTTTATTTCCAGTGGAAGAACCAGACGGTACATTTTTTTTCTTTTCTTATACCCAAATCTCTTCCCGAACCCTAAATAACAACCCCGTACATTCCTAACCATATTCTTTCCTTGAAATAATCCTGTGTGTGCCTTTGATAATTGCACGGTATTTAAATATTAGTCAAACGAATCCGTTAGTTGCCACCTTTAGTCTTACATCTTAATCATGTGCAATTGACGCCCTTTGAACATGCTGGTATTTATAAGAATCACGACTTTAAAAAGAAAAACAGTCTATGGAATTTAAAAAAAAAAAAAGCTTACCAACTGCACTTTAACCCCGCCGTTTTATGGAGCGTTGCAAAAAGCCGGTTTTGACTCAATTTATTTATCTAGTCATAATAAGTACAATATATATATATATGTTGCTTTTTTAGCAAATTTCAAAAGAAATTCCTACCAAAAGTAATTTACAATTGTTTCAAAGTCAATTAATTCAAGAACTCATATTATAAATAAAACAAGATTGTGATTCATCACTTTTTATTTATTTCTACATAAGTCGAAATAAAAGAGTAGAATTAAATTTTAAATTTCTCATCAGAAATTTATGAAAGGAATTACCAATAGGATAATGAGATAAATTATTATATATATATATATATATATATATATATATATATATATATATATATATATATATACTCGTGATCTGTTTGATCACAACTTTTACCACTGTTTATATTTTCGTACATACACAAACAACCAGGAATATGTTTGTATATCCAGGATCTTTCGTATGTGCAACTCTTTAGAAATTCAAAGTTCGTTTCCAAAAACACCAGGAAGCGGAGACAGAGAAAACAACAAACCAGGAACTCACATTGAACCATGTTCCATTGAAGAATTTGTTTTTAAGTGTTAACATTCATCGAGCTTTTACTTTGAAAACTTTGACTACTTATTAAGAATATATACACAAATATATATTTGTGTGTATATATATACACACATATATATATATATATATATATATATATATATATATATATATATATATATATATATATATATGTAAAAATAAAAATGGAACAACATGAGTTCCTTAAAATAACTCCTTAAAATAAACTCAAAAACTCATGTTGATACAACATGAGTTTTTGAGTTTATTTTTGTTAGTTGTTGAATTGCTTATCCTTTATTCCATTTTTATTTTTACATATTGTCTGAAACATTGTTTCTTTTTTCTCATATATATATATATATATATATATATATATATATATATATATATATATATATATAAGTTATGAAAATATATTTATGGCAATTACACCTGAAGATTTCCCCAGGGGATAAAACGCGGAAACCTCTGTGTAGCTTAATTGCCATAAATATATTTTCATAGCTGACTACCTATCTCTACTTACGTATCGAGCACTGTTGAAGTAAATACTGAAAATTGATACATAAAAGATTATATCTCCATAAAATAGTAATATATGTATGTATATATATAAATCATCAGTGGATTACTATATAAGCCCTCCCTTCTTGGGTTGAACACTGTGCTAAGTGATATCGCCAACTACCTTAGCAATAATGCAAAAATCTTTGTAAACAAAAATGTACGACTCTCTGGTAGTTGTTAATGTTTATATCAAAATATTGGTTAAAATGAAAAACTAAAACCTTAAATCATAAAAACTAAAACCTAAAATAGAAATACAAGGAACCACGTGTTAAAATAAAATCACCCACTATATTGACACAACAAAGAAACAGGGATAAGCCACCCTATAGAAAACAGAACAATAGAATAAGAAATAGGAAGTAAAAAAAACACTTTCTCGCCACCAAGTACATCAGATAATAGAAAGTGATATTTGTTAGGTCGAGTTAGAGGTCAAGGGAAAATAATCGCAAATATTCTGCTAGAAGTAATGTTTTTTTTAATTAATAAAATTTGACAATGCTTCCATGGACGCTTTTTGTATTTTTTGCTATTTGTTTTTACCGTATAAGAATTCGACGTTACTTCTACACTGTAAAATTAAACCATCCATTGACGTTTTTAGGAAATAGAACCTTTGTTAAATTATACTTTTCTTACATACATGTGTTTATGTGTTTTTAGAAACTTTTAAACCTTTCATCGATGTAATTGATTTAATCTTCGCAATATCAAAAAAATTAGTAAAATTAATAATTGTTATTCTTGACCAAAGAAAAATTTAGACGTTGTTTTACTTTGACAAAACTGTTTACTTTCTTTCATAAACTGACAAAATGTATACTTTTTGCTTTATAGATGTTTCCTTTTGTTTTTTGTGCTTTTCCCTATCGACAAATTAAAAAAGACTTCGCTTTATCTTTGCAGAATTAGAAACTGCTTTTATAGACGAAGGAAAAGTTAAATTTACCTTCAGTAGATGTGTTTTACTTTGGCAAAATTAGACTTCCTCTGCCATAGCCCAAACAAAAATCAGACATTATGTCTGTGTTTTTTTTACCATCCAAACATTAAACATTCCAGCCATAGAACTCGCTTTGCATTTACAAAATGAAAAAAACGCTTCTATAAAAAAAAGGGAAATCAAGACTCCTTCAATAGATGTTTTGTTACCTTGGAATAATTAGACATTCTATTCATTGACCGATAAAATTTAGACGTTTTTTTATATAGGCATTTTCTCAAGTTTGTTTTAATTTTTTATCGTTAAAAGATTTGACATTCTATCCATAGATTTCGCGTCTCTAGACTGCAAAACATTCATACATATCTTGCATAAAATGTTTTCATCTTGGCAAAATTAGACCTTCTTTACATAGCCTGAGACGAATTAGATTTCGTTTTAATAAACGAATTATAACGTTTAGACTTTCTATCCGAGGCCTCGAGTTCCTTTTATAAATTAGACATTGCTCCTATAGGCCAGGGTCTCATTAGACTTTTCTTGTACGGACGGTTTTACCTTTGGCAAAATTAGACATTCTTTTCATATAATACTTTCTGTTTATAGATGCTTTTTTTGTGTGTGTTTTTATTTACAATTAAAACTAAGCTTTCCAGTCATAGACTTCGCCTTCTCTTTGCAAAATAGGACCATCATTACAGAGAGTAGCAGGAACGTTGACGTTCTTTCAAGAGACGGATTTTACCTTAAGAAAAATTGGACTTTCCTCCCTATAGACATTTTGGGGGGTTTTTTTTGTATTTTTCCATCACAAAATTAAACTTTACATCTATAGACCTCGCTTGGACTTTAGCTTTTGAAAATTAAATATTTATTCCATAGAGAAAGAAAATATTTACTTTTTTCCATGGATGTTTATAAAAACGATTTTTCTCACTATCCAAAAACTTAACTTATTTACATCGCTATAGACATTCAGTTATTTTTGTTTTGTATTTTTCCATCACAAAATTAAACTTTACATCTATAGACCTCGCTTGGACTTTAGCTTTTGAAAATTAAATATTTATTCCATAGAGATAGAAAATATTTACTTTTTTCCATGGATGTTTATAAAAACGATTTTTCTCACTATCCAAAACTTAACTTATTTACATCGCTATAGACATTCAGTTATTTTTGTTTTGTATTTTTCCATCACAAAATTAAACTTTACATCTATAGACCTCGCCTCAACTCAACTCAATGTCTGCAAATTTGTAGCCAAAAATGTTTGCATAAATAAAAAATTATACCAAATAAATATACAGCCTATTTATTTTTTAGCACTATTATATAAACACAGTAAGATTAACTCCTATGAACAAAACCTAACCGATAGTATAAGCAAAGATTGCAACAAAGTGAAAATTGAGACTTGTTTACTTTGTGGTATTCTTAGCTATTTCCAGCCACGCGGGCTAAATAATCACTTGAAAATTAAATATTTATTCTATAGAGATTTACTTTTATCCATGGATGTTTATAAAAACGACTTTTTCTCACTACCCAAAATCTCAATTAATTTATAGACATACATCGCTTTACTTTTATTAATTTATAAATTGCTTCTAAAAGCAACGGAAAGTTGGGATTGTCTTTCCATTAACGTTTCTACCCTGCCAAAATTCGACATTCTTTCCATAGATTGAGTAAATTAGACTTTTATTTTATAGATATTGTAATGAAATATTACGAATAATTTCCCTATTCTAAATTATCTCCCCTTTGGAGAACTCTCCTGTTCGTCTTAACAATATAAATAGCAGCACTAATATTGTACTGAAAGTTTATGCCGAATAAAGCTTCCTTAAGTTACGACTGTTCTCGTTTGTCATTACAGATATATTCGCTTGTTTTTGTGTTCTTGTAAAATTTAACTTTCTATCCATGGACCTCGCTTTACATTTGGAAAATTCGATATTGCTTTAATAGACCTATGAGAATTTAGACTTTCCCCATTAACAGCTTTTACTTTTACACAATTAGATATTCATTCTGACAAAAAATTCAACTTTCTTTTGTTTTCTTGTGTTTTCATTATAACATTGTTTATACTTTCCATTCATAAACTATGTCTTTCATTTGCATAATTAGACATGTCTCTATTGATAAAAGAATAGTTTATTTCCATATACATTTTCTCAAGTTGACTTTTAACTCAACATTCTATCCATAAACCAAAGGAGAATTCATACATTTTTTCCATTAAAAGTTTTTACCTTTACAAATTTAGGCATTCCTTTCAAATTAGACCTTTTTTTATAGAAGATTTATTTCTCTGTGAATCCACTGTACAACTATTAAATTTTCTTTCCCTTTGAAACATTATACATTGCTCCTATAAACCAAGGATCATTTCGAAATCTTATATATAAAGTTAAGACGATTTTTCCCCTGTACCTTCTTGGAGAATAGGAAAATAACCACATGCATCACAGGCTACTAAACTCACCATTATATTACACTTATTCACTCAAGCGTGTTTTAGTAAATTTGTTATTATTTTTTCCCAGCTAACACTAAATATTACATTTGGTTCACCATCTACGACTCTCCGACAAACCAACTCAATATAGGTCGTAGCAAAAACTTTTCTCCCTAACAATTCTGTACTGTCACTCTACTCATCGACACCGGGAACTAATATACACAGTTTAATTTTCACAAAACAGTCCGTTCTTATTTATTATTTGCCTGGTATTAATTTACTACATAATATAAAGCAATAAGCAAAGACTTAATAACCGCTCCCGTTCACTCCGATGCTTTTCCGCGAATATCAGATTACGTTATTTCTAATTCTACCTATGACTTCTATATTTATATTCATTCCGGAATTAAACAAATGAAATTAACGAACACAGTTCCTGCAACATTTAATCATTCAACATGGCGGCTACAATTTCTTGATCGAATCGACTTACTATTTAATTCAATAAGCGCCAAGATACTCGTTCTTTATATAGGCGTTAAAATTTTAATAACATTAGATATTTTTCCATAGACATTTTATTTTCATTTGTTTTTCTGAATGCACTATAAAAATATTACACTTTCTGTCCATAGACATTTGTTCTGTAGACATTTTTTTCTTGTCAACATTCACTTCACTAATATGAGTTGTTTTCTAAATAATGTATTATTGCCGTAAATATACAATGCCATAAATATGTGAATGCACCATATAACGTATTGTTCACATAACTTTTGGTATTTTAATATCCCATTAGTATTATTAACTATTACTACTTTTTAAAAATAATTGTTCAATATAGAGCTCACCTATAATCTGATTATTAATTAACTTTATGTTATTAATCAGAATTACCCGCATGCAACATGTCCCCCCTTGTCTAACCAGATTTCTGAACAATATTGTTCCATCAAATCTATAACCTGTCATGCGAGTTATATTGTGTATAAATTAAACTGATAAACACTTTTTTGTTAGACCTGACATTGTATTAACTAACTTGTGGTCTGCTAATGTAACCATATTTAACGTGATTTAAGTAGGTCATGCAAAATATGGGTTGTCAAATTGAATACGTATAAGAGTGAGCTTTGACACTCAAAGCAGAATTTCTTTGACAGGTTGTGATTTAAGAATTTCGTTAATAAAATGTACTAAAACAAACATGAATTTTTTAAGAAATATGGTAACTTTATTGGAGAACAAAAGAGAGTCTTAATGGGTTTCGAAAACGAAGAAGTTCTGTGCTTTGCTCCCCCAGTGGGACTTCATTAGGATGTCCGCTGAACATAAAGAAATGAGTGTGAAAGTAAGTAATAAAATTTAAATTAACTAAAAAAATTTTGCCCAAGTCTTATTTGTTTTGGAACCTGTTGGAGATAATTCAGTCCGAAATAACTGAAGGATCGACTGCCGAAAGACACCAAGTAAGTGCCGATTCTCACTCTTCTTGTGATAACGAAGATAAATGGGTATGTGACACATAACGATTGGAAGCAACGCCACTCATAACCATTTACCTTGTTTGAGATGAATATAAGTATTAAGAAATACTGTCAAAAGACACCAAGTACGTGCAGATTATCACTCTTCCTGCATACGTGACATCTTGTTGACTTGCAAGCGAATCCTCTCGACTTAATAACATTTATTTAAAATGACAACAGAAAAACATTGAGGTTTAACAATGCTTTCGGGTGATTTCTTCTTCTTTGCTAGTACATGGTATACATACATACATACATACATTTAGACATACATACATACATTTAGACATACATACATACATTTAGACATACATACATACATACATACAGACAGACATACAGACATACATACATACATAAATACATACATTTAGACATACATACCTACATACATTTAGACATACATACATACATACATACAAACATACATACATACATACATTTAGACATGCATACATACAGACGTACATACATACATACATGCATGCATACATACATACATATATTTAGACATACATACATACATACACACACACGCACATACATACATACATACATACATAAAGACATACATACATACATACATACAAACACACATACATAGATACATACATACAAACATACATACATACATACAAACACACATACATACACACATACATACATACATACACACATACATACATACATACATACATACATACATACATACATACAAACACACATACAAACATACATACATACATACACACATACATACATACCCACAACCCATCATTCATAGATAACTAAAAGCGGCTGTCCTAAAACACGGCCGCTCTCTTTCACTGCCCAGAAAAAAAAAGAAAGATTTTTATCAGTTTATCTGCTACATATCAATATCAACTTCTTGTCTATAACACAATATTCTGAAGCATATCTTTAATTTTTAACTTTTGAACTTCTAATGGAAATTGTTATTTTTCCGCTTGCACTAGTCTAACGTGAAAAGTTCTATTTTTATCACCCTAATTTTGCTGCAAAAAGGCAAAATGTGGTGTAAGGCTGCTCACTTCTTATCTTAACCAAATTGTCTAGTCTCATCTCAATGGTGGGGGGAGAGTTAGTCATTTATTGCTTAGTCTGCATTCTGTAATGTACAATAATATTTGCCGATTCCATTGTCAAAGACAGTGTCCATTGTTGGATTCTTGAAAGGTCAGTCCAGTGCAACGAAATAATCTGAAAGCCAGGCTTCAAACAACTACCATGCCCCACTTTCATATGAGAATATATATATATATATATATATAATTTATTTCATACGTACATAAAAGTTTGGATTACTAAACTAAATAATGTATATATATATATATATATATATATATATATATATATATATATATATATATATATATATATATATATATATACATTCACAAAAAATACGTCTTATAAAAGTTAAGTGCGACTAATGCAATTTACTGCATCTTAATCACTTAGGAAGTGAGACAATCGAAGTAGTAGTGAGCAAAAAACAACGAACGCTGCAATCACCAATATAAATAATTACATATATATATATATATATATATATATATATATATATATATATATATATCTGTCTTCTTTGGTCTGAAGAGATTTACCCTCCGTGAAGAGTACAACCGAAGCATGTATGCACATATGTAACCAATAATCTTTGTATAAATAAAAATGTATACTATATATATATATATATATATATATATATATATATATATATATATATATATATATATATATATAGTATAAATTTTTATTCATATTATATATATATATATATATATATATATATTGTTTGACCTTAACAAGTTTGTTGGAATTTCTGCTATAAGCGAGTTCATCTCTAGCGTCGAACACTGTAGACGAAATGGCACTTTCACCGCCTCCCAGGTAAGTGCATCTTAATTTCAATTACTGTTGGTGTCGATTTCTCGCGGCCGCGTGGTTCTGAGCATATGTCTCGTGATTCTAGACTGAATCTACGAACGGCGTTTGACCCCATGCGACTGCATGCAACCGCTACTCCTATTAAAAGGGTTTTTTAGGAGGGAATATATCATGGGCACAACGTCATATTTGAAAATTTACAAATATCAGATTAGAATTAAATTTGATCCATAGTCATTAAACTCAATATATTAAACATTATGTCTACAACCCATTGAATTATTTTGATTGGAGAATATGTCTAAAATAGAAATCTTAAGATTACAGAATCCTTTTGTGGGCAATTAACTACGAAACATAATTGTAGACAATTAATTGTATACACTTCATTGAACATAAGTTGTTACTTTGCAATTTGCTTGGAATGTTAGTGCGTTATCGAACAATATAGATCTGCGAGAATTTTAATTGTGTAGTTGTCAATTGCATAGTCTAAGACTGTATTGTGTACTTGTCAATTGCATAGTCAAAGACTGTATTGTGTACTTGTCAATTGCATAGTCAAAGACTGTATTGTGTACTTGTCAATTGCATAGTCAAAGACTGTATTGTGTACTTGTCAATTGCATAGTCAAAGACTGTATTGTGTACTTGTCAATTGCATAGTCAAAGACTGTATTGTGTACTTGTCAATTGCATAGTCAAAGACTGTATTGTGTACTTGTCAATTGCATAGTCAAAGACTGTATTGTGTACTTGTCAATTGCATAGTCAAAGACTGTATTGTGTACATGTCACTTGCATAGTCAAAGACTGTATTGTGTACTTGTCAATTGCATAGTCAAAGACTGTATTGTGTACTTGTCAATTGCATAGTCTAAGACTGTATTGTGTACTTGTCAATTGCATAGTCAAAGACTGTATTGTGTACTTGTCAATTGCATAGTCAAAGACTGTATTGTGT
>OY744531.1:99179622-99182122 GCA_963556195.1 Sepiola atlantica
TGAATTAAATTTGATCCAAATTAATTAGACATCAATTAAACAAGATTTTTTTAGTTTCGTTTTTTTTTATTACTCCTTAAATTTAAACATTTTCTAGAATCAAAATGGAAATAAGGATTCTAGACATAAGTTATAGTAGCATCATATATTAATTTTAATCTTCGTAAGTGGTGCAAAACTGTTTTGCTCAGTGAATTAGTTTTACCCGTCCCGTGACGGGTGTTCTTCTAATTGATTTTATTTTTGAAAGTAATAACAATCTTCGGTTTCTCCATTTTCCCGGATAACGCCGGGGCATTTATCCCACTAGAAGAAGATATAAAGATTTTTTGTTGTTGTTTTTGTCAAACATTTATAGGTACGCCATGTTGATTTATGTTGGGAGAATCT
Source organism: Sepiola atlantica (assembly GCA_963556195.1). Taxonomy (NCBI): domain Eukaryota; kingdom Metazoa; phylum Mollusca; class Cephalopoda; order Sepiida; family Sepiolidae; genus Sepiola; species Sepiola atlantica. The sequence goes on from OY744531.1 coordinate 99,180,013, forward strand.
GCATTATGTTTGGGTCAACGATCTTCTCGCTAGCGGCAAACAATGAATCGTATTACTCCGGTGACAGATTGAAACAACTCGAACAACGCCGATGGCACCAAATGATAGTTTCGTTTGAAATGTGATTTTAAATTAACGGAAGATGTATGGCTTGAGAGACTGCGCCTCTGCCAAAAGAATAATGGTTATACGGGTGGAATCTGACAGAATCTACGACCACAGTAACAGTCACTTCATCATAATTGCCTCGCGTCTATAAATCTCTTCTCTCTATATATAATAAAGTTAAGTATATATATATATATATATATATATATATATATATATAGTGTGTGTGTGTGTGTGTGTGTGTGTGTGTGTGTGTGTGTGTGTGTGTGTGTGTGTGTGTGCAGAGTTGAATGGTTTCGATGGGAATCCGAGTAAGAGTGCTCAATGTACTTATTAACAGAGCAGAAATAAATTTAAAGGAAATAAACTAAACACACATTAGAGTTGTTCGGATTATAAATTATTTCAACCTAGATGGGTCTCATCAGACACGTACATAGCCACATTTCGGAACTGAATTCACTTAGTTCCAAAATGTGGCTGTGTACGCGTCTGATGAGACCCATCTAGATCGAAATAATTTAGAATGCGGACAGCCCTAATATATGTTTAGTTTATTTTCTTTAAATTTAAATGTATATATATATATATATATATATATATATATATATATATATATATATATATATATATATATATATATATATATATATTGGTACAGAAAATTAGTACAACATTTGTACCGTCGGTTTCAAGCACAGAAGGACTTCAGCTTCTGTTGTCATCTGTTTCAGAAATGTGAAGTCACGTTTCACTCTCGTTTGGACGCGTTATTTGCTTAGAGTGTTGTAATGTATGTTTGTTTAAATTTAGTGTAAGGAAGGTTTAATAAAGGTTTGAAAAAAAGGGGGCTGGAAAGTAACGGTTGACATTTTAAACTGGAGAAGATTTTAAATATATAAAAAAAATTTAAAAATTAAAAATATTTCTATATAAATCCCGTGAGCCAATATTTATGAATATCGTATATTTGGCCGTTACAGTTTTGGGGTTTAATGATGTGTCTTCTAACGGAATTAGGGAGAGAAAATGGGTTTAAGGATTATACTTATGAAGAGATAAAAAGGTTAAAGGAACAACATTAAATTCAAATTCATACATAACTCTCTAAGCAAATAACGCGTCCAAACGAGAGTGTCACGTGACTTCACATTTCCGAAACAGATTACAACAGAAGCTGAAGAGAGCCGGATGGCCAAGTCCGTCTGTGCTTGAAACCGACGGTACGATAGTTGTACTAATTTTTCTGTACCAAAATAAATAAATATTACGCTCTTAATTTTTAATGTTCAATTAATCGAGCACTCTGCTGTGATTTTTCTTGCTATATTACAAATAAGTTATATATATATATATATATATATATATATATATATATATATATATATATATATATATATAATGTAGTTGAAGCTGACTTATTTGACTATTCAGTTTTGTTTTGTTTTTCGGGTCTGTTAGCGGACGCTTATTAATATTTAAACTGTGCAAATTATTTCACAATGGAAGCAATGCTACAATGCCACAGAAGAATGTACTTAAATAATTAAATAACTATATTTATTATATTTATTATATACAAATTATAACAGCCTTTTTAAATATTTAAACAACACTTAGCCAACTCCTTCAGTTCCCCCCCCCCACACACACACACACACAAAAAAAAACTTATGACCGTCCAATTCCAGTTGATTTCCGATTTTTTCCTTGTCTCAGATTATTCCCTACGAAAAACGCAGGATGTTTGAAATATTGAATAATAAAAGTGTATTAAAATAGCATTATTTTATGCTTCAAACACCACCCACCTTTTTAAAATTCCATACGTGGAATACCAATCTAATCTCTCTCTCTCTCTCTCTCTCTCTCTCTTTCTCTCTCTTTCTCTCTCTCTCTTTCTCTCTCTCTATCTTTCTCTCTCTCCCTCTCTCTCTATCTATCTCTATCTGTATGTATATATATGTATGTATATATATATGTATGTATATATATGTATGTA
>OY744531.1:99187122-99217122 GCA_963556195.1 Sepiola atlantica
GGGATAATATTAATGGGGCACTCGGATATCTATGGATCTCATAGGGAGATCAAGTGAGGGGCTTCTTGATTTCTAAGAACTTACGCTGAAGTAAAATGAAAAATAAGGATACATACATATTATTGACTTAAAATTCTATGTAGAGAAATTACCAAAAATATGGGGAAGCATCCGGTTCTTATAACATTTTTTGTATTTATTTATAAGCTTATGAATCATATTATGTAAATTTTATTGTATATATATATATATAACATTTTTTTGCATTTATTTATAAGCCTATGAAGCATATCATGAAAATGTTATTGTGTATCTATATATATATAACATGTTTTGCATTTATTTATAAGCCTATGAATAAAATCATGTAAATTTTATTGTATATATATATATACAATATATATATATATATATAACATTTTTTTCATTTGTTTATAAGCCTATGAATCATATAATGTAAATGTTATTGTATATATATATAACATTTTTTTGCATTTATTCATAAGCCTATGAATCATATCATGTAAATTTTATTGTATATATATACAATAAATATATATATATATATATATATATATATATATATAACATTTTTTTCATTTGTTTATAAGCCTACGAATCATATCATGTAAATTTTATTGTATATATATATATATATATATATATATATATATATATATATAACATTTATTTATTTATTTATTAGCCTATTGATCATATAATGTAAATTTTATTGTATATATATATATATAACTTTTTTGTATTTATTTATAAGCCTATGAATCATATAATGTAAATTTTATTGTATATATATATATATATATATATATATATATATATATATATATATATATATATATATATATATATATATATATATATATATATATATAAACCCAAACCGAATAATAATCGAGAAACCAGAAAAATATTTCATAAATCAGCTTCGTATTTAAAACTGCTTCCCACGGCAACAAAATTTAAAACAAAGCCTTTTAATATGGTGGGGGGGTGGGCACCATTCCGGAATGGTACAAAAATAGCTGTGAACAGAACCATTGGCATTACTCGGTAGGATAACTTCAGGCGACCGACAATAAACCAATTCCCTGCCGATAGTGAGGAGATAATGCCTTGGATGATGACCTCCTAAGACAAAACCGAACCATTGAATTAATGTTTACATTTCACTTTTTTGTATCGTTTTAGATTCGTTTCTATTTTAAGATCTCGATTACATTTTTTTTAAATCAGATTTTATTTTCATTTTTAGTTCTTGGACTTTTTGCAAGGAGCAAAGCGTAGTATCTGTTCTGATACTACACTCCATCTTTTCTGTCCTGGATCAGTGAAAGAGGAGATTCTTCTAGATTGATGCAAATTTTTATTTTGGTTCCACTCCAAAGTGCTCCGTTTTGGGGGAGCTAAATCCTCCCCACATTAAAAACCGACCTTGTGTCAAACTCTTCCAGGCAAATAAATAGGGACTTTCTCAGTGAACGCGTCTTTATTACTGGTAAAAGCATCGCTTCGTTCATAGTAACTTATTCTAAAAAAAACGTCAATTTATATAAATAAGCATGCCACAACTTTTTTGCCCAGCTCGATTCTGTAATTGGAATTGGTTTCCCCAGTTCCCCCTATAATTTCAGGTACTCACAGGAGGGACCACGTAAAAGTTGCCAACCTCCAAAAGTAAAAATGGAGCTATGGAACCGACAGGGTTCGAACTTGGAACGCCCAGTTCGTCAGCTCACGTCGGTATTTAGTTTACCACCACCATCTCCTACAAATGACGCTGAAATCAAAAACGTTAAATGTTATGTAAGCGACGAATACTTCCATTGGCTTCCTAGGAATGTCACCACTGAATGTTCTTAAGATCTTTAGCAAGTAACCAAGTTGGTGCCATTCTTATCTCAGAGGAATATATATATATCACAGAATATTTCTGATTTTTTTTTGTTCTATAATTATTACAACGTCTTTATGAGATTTTATTATGAGTTTCTGTGCGCCAGACATTAACAGGACATGCGCAACTTTTTCTGACTCATTTTTGGGTTAACTCTAAAATGAAATCACAGACCTAGTAAGTCGGCCTATCTGCTGATGTTTTAAAAGCCTTTTTTTATCGAGTCCTTCATGTGTGTATTTGTCTACCCTCTTGATTCGGTCTACTCTATGTGTATTTAAATCAAGCCCTCCGTTCAGTCTAGAGAGACTATGGATACCCCTATAAGGGGCTGGCTGCGCGTGTAATTATGAAGCAAGGGTTGCGCAATCTCTACCAACACCTCTCCTGAGTCGGCACTGCTTGATTCCAATGGCAAGCAGTTCAAGACGACTGGAAACAATGCCGAGATAAACAGAGAGCACATACACCTGGTAGTCCCAAATGGTCACCCATTTAATACTGGCCAGGCTCAACGTCGCTTCACTTCGGGGATCTAACGGGAACCGGTGTGTCAACGTGATTGTACCGTATATGTGTATTTATTACCTAAATATATATATAATATATTTTTATGTAATTATTTTTTATTGGTGATTGCAGCGTTCGTTGTTCTTTTGCTCATTACTACTATTTCGATTGTTTCACTTCCTAAGTGATTAAGATGCAGAAAATTGCATTATTAGTCACCCTTAACTTTATAGGGCGTATTTTTTGTTAATATATATATTTATTTTATATGAACATAAAAGTAATCCATGGACACGTGTTTCTGGCTCACAGCCGTAATCAGCATAGCTAACGTAGACAAGGTCTATAGTCCAGCGTCTTACCATTGGACCAAGACGCCCTGTCTAGAAATATGTACGATTTTTATCACCTAAATATTTTTGATGTAGTTTTATGTAATTATTTTTATTGGTGATTGCAGCGTTCGTTGTTTTTTTGCTTATTATTATTTCGATTGTCTCACTTCCTAAGTGATTAAGATGCAGAAAATTTCATTATTAGTCGCCCTTAACCCTAACCCGACGTATTTTTCGTTAATATATATATTTTTTATTAATTTTATACGTACATAAAAGTAATCCATAGACACATGTTTCTGGCTCAGAGCCGTCATCAGCATGGCAAACTTAGACAAGGATTGATCCTTCGATACTGAGATCTATAGTCCAGCGTCTTACTATTGTACCCATAATAAAAAATATATATATATATAGATATACTTACACACACACACATATATATATATATATATATATATATATATATATATATGTGTGTGTGTGTGTGTGTGTGTGTGTGTATACTGCTGCTTCCTAGCGTAATGTAAAGCTTTTTATAAAGAAACACATTCAGCACTGTAAAGCGACAGTCAATGTTTATATAAATAAATATCACTTACGAGCGCTTCTCCCGTAGCCTAATGGTAAGAGCTGCCGATTGTCAACTAGATGGTTGAAGCTTGGATACGGTGATAGTCTAGCCGCACTGAAGAGCCGTGATACAGTGAAACATTCTGCATGTGAATTACTAATATATATATATATATATATATATAGAGAGAGAGAGAGAGAGAGAGAGAGAGAAAGAGAGAGAGAGAGGGGGTAAGTTATGAAAATATAGTTATAACAATTAAGCTAAACAGAGGTGTATGTGTTTTATTAATTTAAAGAATATTTAATTGACAATGACAATTATTTTATGAAAGAAGAAAGTGTCAAGTTTTCTTACTAGTATTGAATCCGATTAACATTTATTATTTCAAAATTAATATTATTATTACAGTAAATTATGTAGATGTATAAATTGGTTATTCAATGATAAAAAAGCTTTCAAATTGGAAAGCACCCGGACCTGACAAAGTCCAGGGGTACTGGTTTAAAAAAACTTCCAGCTCTTCACCTATTTTTTGCAGCAATGATAAATAGTTGTTTGGCGACAGGTAGCTTCCCTGAGTGACTGACAAAGAACATTACAGTCTTGATCATAAAAGATAAAACAAAAGGGGGTGAAGTGACAAACTTTAGACCAATCACTTGCCTCTCAGTTATGTGAAAACTTTTCACTAGCACATTTGCTGAAAGTATTTATGGTCATTTGGACCAAAACAATTTGCTGCCTGAGGAACAGAAAGGCTGACGAAAAAGATAACATGGCACCAAAGATCAGCTTCTGATTGATAAAATGATCTTGAGAAACTGCAAACGAAGAACTACTAACCTTGCTCCTAGGTGGATAGATTATAAGAAATCATTTGACATGGTGCCCCATTCATGGATACATAAATGCTTGGAGATTTTAGGGATAGTCCCCAACATTCAAACAGCTTTAAAGAACAGCATGAACAATTGGGAAACCAATTTAACTTCCGGAGGTGTTGCATTAGGTAAAGTAAAAAGTCAGGAGAGGGATTTTCCAGAGCGATTGTCTTTCCCCTTTGCTTTTTGTCATTAGTTTGATCCCGATGACACTTCTCTTACGTAATGTGAATACAAGATATTAACTTGGGAAAGGGTTTCCTACTTACTATTCCTAGATGACCTTAAAGTTTTTGGAAAGAATGAACACCAACTTGGTTCCCTAATGAATACGGCTAGATTATTTAGTAACGAGACATACGAATGGAATTTAGCATAATCTAATGTGCTATTCTTGTTATAACAGTGAGAGGGGCTACAAATACTTTCGAATATTATGGCAGATAAGATTTAAAACAAAGAAATGAAAAACCAGACGACAGCTGAGTACAACAGAAGAGTAAATGTTATTTTCAAATCGCACCTCCACAGTCGATATACAATCTATGCTACCAATGCCAGAGCAGTAGTTATCATTCGATATACTGCTGGTATACTTGCTTGGAATGTGAATGAATTCAAATGTTTGGACACCAAATGCTCACAATTTATTGAGCTTTTGCAAAGAAAGGAGATGCAGATCGATTGTATCTACCTATAGGGGAAGGTGGTCGAGGTTTACTTAGTGTTGAAGATGTCGTGAATATAGAAGAAGGTTATCTATATAAATATATTTCCGACGGTAATGAGATTCTTCTTCGTGAAGTGAAAAGAGAGGAAATGCAAAGAACTTGGATGAAAAATCATTAAAGGTTTCAAGAGAGAGGTTTAACATTATTTGGAAAGAAACTACACCGTGTATTATTTAAGAATACTGCATTTAGAGACAATGGCAGTTGGAATTGGTTGGCCAGGAGTGATCTCAATAGATCTACTGAAAGCACCCTAATGGCAGCCCAGGAACAACCCACTCGCACTAGGTCCATCAAACATTATATTAGCAAAGCTGCAATATAACTGATGTGCGGATTATGTAATGAAAAGAATAGAAACCTTATCTGAATGTTTTATGCTAGAACAACATCAATATAAAAAATGGAGACACGACAAAGTCGCCCAATTACTACACTAGAATATATGCAAACTTTATGAATTAGACCACAATGAGAAGTGGTATGAGCATAAGCCAGAAGTGGTACAGGAGAACGACAATGTCAAACTTCTTTGGGACATACGCATATAAACTGATAAGGTTCTTGAGCATTCAAAACCTGACTTAATCTTTCTAAACAAAAACAAGAGAACTTGCTTAACCATTGATATAGCTTGCTCCTTCGATACCAGAGTGCAGGAGAAAGAACACGAAAAAAATATAAAGACCTAAAATAGGAATTAGTTAGACTATGGAAATGTAAAGAAGTAAAGGTGATCCCCGTTGTAATTGGAACGCTTGGAACCATAACGAAAAGCCACGATAAATGGCTTAAACAGATTGACGAGACAATTTATTTTCCAATTCTGCAAAAGGATTGCCGGTTAGGAACGGTGAAAGTGTTGAGGTACAGCTTGAATGTCTAAAGACAAGGGAATTGACTTGATTTTTAAAAAGAAAAATCCGACAAAAACATCCAAAAGTTGAGACTACTATGTTGTTGTTGTTGTTGTTGTTGTTGTTGTTGTTGTTGTTGTTGTTGTTGTTGCTGTTGCTGTTGCTGCTGCTGCTGCTGCTGCTGCTGCTGCTGCTGTTGTTGTTGTTGTTGTTGTTGTTGTTGTTGTTGTTGTTGTTGTTGTTGTTGTTGTTATAATAATAATAATAATAATAATAATAATAATAATAATAATAATAATAATAATAATAATAATAATAGAAAGGCGAATCGTGCATATGAATAAAAGCAGATGTTTATTTACTTGTGGGCAGACATTTCTCACATGCTTGCTACAAAATAAAACAGTCCATATCGATCGGCTTGGCTTGGCGCGAGAATTTAGGTCAGTTACCATAGTAACACGGGTGGCAGTGTCTTTGGCTTAATCGCTTTTTTCTTTAGACAAATTACTTCATTTACAAAATATATTTAATCATATAAAATAATATTTTGATTCTAGTGTTTAGTCATTTCTTTTTTTTATTATTCCTTTTTATTTTCTGTTTTAATTTCAATTCAATTTAGATATCAATTATGAAAATCAAAATCTGCACAAAATATTCGCTTACGCTTTTACGTTTAAGCGAATTTTTCATGCACTGATCTTCATAAAAATAATACTTAGAAAAATTACTTGATTTACAAATATTCTTGTCCTAATCAAATAATAACTTCCTTCTAGTGTTTGTGTATAAAAACAATTATTTAAAATTTCCCCTCGCGTGTTTAAATTTCTCGCCTCTAGATAAGTCTTTCAATCGTAGGCATGTCCATTTTATTTCTGCGATTCTCATGGATGGCTCTGCTCTTGAGGAGAAATCTACTCTGAGGCTTCTTGGTCTTTCTTTCTCATCAAATCTTTCTTTGAGTTCATACATTAAGTCCATTGTTCTTTCTGCTTCTCATAAAGTCGGTTCTCTCTATCGCTCCAAACACTTTCTCACACCTGAGACTATTCTCTATCTATCTCTACAAATCTACTATGAGACCATGTTGTCATATTTGGGCTGGTGAATCTTTGTCCTATTTGAGGGTTCTTGATAAGATTCAGAAATGTATCTGTAATTTGATTGGCCTCACCCTTTCTTCTTCTCTGCACTTTCTCTCTCACAGACGTGATGTTGCTAGTCTCAGTCTTTTCCATGGCATTTGTTCTTCAGAATTATGTGATCTATTCCCCGCTTCTTTTGTTCCAGCTCGTTTGACTCGTTGGTCTAGTGGTCTTCATCAATTCGCTGTTTTTGATAGCTCATTGCAATACAGCTTCTTATTCCATTACCTTCTTTCCAACCACTGCAAGCTTGTTCAACTATCTTTCCGCTGACTGTTTTCCTCCTACTTATATCCTTGGTCTTTTCAAGACTAAGGTCAATGGCATCTTCTGTCTTTGCAATAATCATCTTTCGTTCTTCTTAGCCCTTTACATCAAGGAGCTTCACGCCTTCTCTTGGGCGATTTCCATTTTAAAAAAATAGAATAGAAACTGACGAGAAGAGAAATTGATTTTTAACTAACAAATTATTGACAAAAAGCGCATAAAACCTCAATTGATAAAATCATCAACACAAGAGTTATGACGTCATAAGTATAGCAACCAATCACCGATCGGTAAATAAACAAAACAATAAAATGCCGTCCAATCCAATTACCGAGAAAAACAATGTATAATAATTTAGTTTTAATAAAACTTGGTTTATTCAGCTTCTATAATAATTTAGGAAACGCAATAATAACAAATATTGCAGCATTGTTTTTGCGTCATTTTCACTTTCGAATTAAAAAAGATGAACTTCAAATTAAAAAAAACTTGGTCTTTTTAAGACTCAAGTCAATAGGCATCTCCTGTCTTTGCAATAATAATCTTTCGTTCATCAAGTGGCTTCATGCCTTGTCTGGAACGATTTCTATTCTTATAAAATAATACAAACATTTAAATGTTCAGTATTATTTATACATTTAATACTTACAGAACATTTATTTATTATTTATAGATAATTTTTTTAAATCGAATAAAAATACTTATACGGGGTTCAGTGGTGAGAGCATGAGTTTCTTGTGTTCTTCAATCTTCCCGGGCAACGTCCATGCACGGGTCACGATAGTTTTAAATTAAAAAAACAAAAATGTCACTTTTTAATTTATTTATTTTAATTTGTAACAATTAGATGTATTAAAATTTAAAAAAATCGAAAAATAGATTTTAAAGTTTTTTTTAAGTAAACAACGACAGCAGAATTCTATTTATGGCGTTATGTTCGATTTTGGAACAATTTATTTTGAAATTGGTATGATGTAAATGTTTGGCAAACAGCGACATCAGATAAGCAGCGATCGGACGAACTTCTCGGCAGATAATTCTCATTTTTGTTCATAACTACGAAAGAGCAATATCTGCATATCTTTTTTCTACTTAACATACATAAGTTTCGCTTTGCCATGTTTTGCATACCTGGCTATCATAAGCTCTTTTTATCTAGCTTAATGCATCAATCCCAAGCATTTCCTGTCTATCTAAAATAATTTCATTACTTTTTTATGTAAAGATTACATCAGATATCCTCTCTAAGGAAGAAGATACTAGATAAAATTCCATATCACCTGTAGCACATCATTTTATAGAGGCGCAGCGATGGGAGGTCGGCTCCTGCAGGCTTTACTGCAGGCTCGAACATTAAAAATGAACTCGTAATTTACCCAACTGAACTTAACATCTAATGTTAGATACGTATCCGTGAAAGCCTAGTGGCTACATGTGGATCCACGTGTGGACCGTGTGGCCAACTTAGATCCCATTTCTTATAGCTGTCACATGATTTGATATGGAGGGAGTGATGTCTTCTACCTTCAGCCTCTATCACACAGAAGAGAGATTGCTCGTCTTTTTCTACTCTGTCACTAGTTCGATGGTGTGAACCCCCTGTCAACAAAAACAACAACAGCGCCAAAGAAACAATTTTTGAAATATTCAATATTTATTTGGTTGAAATGGTTAATACTGATTGGTCAATTCTATCAAAATACTTAATCTCGATTGGTTGCGCATACCGGACTTTAAAAAATCTAAATTTAAAAAATCGTATCTGAGGGCCGAGCACCTGTTTGCATCGACTATATAAGCCAGAACCTAAACGCTGTCGCACGTGCGAGACTCAACTTGTAGTAATGTTACGAATGACAAGGGCTCCCCTTGTCATTCGTAACATTACTACACAGACGAATTAACGCCGTAACCCCTTGGCTACTGGCATCTCGGCTAACAACACACGTCACAGCCATGGACTACTAAATATAGCGACAGTTTATAAACAGTCTCACGAACTAACTCGCATAGAAATCCACGCACATACTGACAAAAACAAATCCACGCACATACTGACAAAAACAAATCCACGCACATACTGACAAAAACAAATCCACGCACATACTGACAAAAACAAATCTACGCCCATACTGACAAAAACAAATCCACGCACATACTGAGAAAAACAAATCCACGCACATACTGACAAAAACAAATCCACGCACATACTGACAAAAACAAATCTACGCACATACTGGCAAAAAAAATCCACGCACATACTGACAAAAAAAATCCACGCACATACTGACAAAAACAAATCCACGCACATACTGACAAAAACAAATCTACGCACATACTGACAAAAAAACACTTTCCTCGTCTAGACCCTTTAAACTTTTTTTTACTCTTTTTTTCTCTTAACTCTTAACTTTTGGTTGTTCAACAAGAAGTCAATAAAGTTGATATATTATGTATGGATAGACTTTGTTATTGCATTTTACTCAGCCTCTTTCCAATACAATGGTAAGTGCTTGCCTGGGATCCAATTTTTAGTTATTCTCTGCAAAACGTTCACCGCAAAGAACGCGACTTCCTACCGCCACTACAAAAACGTTTCTACCTCTTTGTACCTAAAATCAAACGAAGTTTCAATAAACAAAGTTTTTTTTCCAAGAATCTTCCATTTTTTTCCCCAAGAATCTTCCAAGTTTTTTTTTCTCAAGAATCTTCATAGTGTGCAGCACATTGCCGCGGGACTGCTTCGCCTTCAAGTCCAATATAAACAAATATTTGTTGATCTGTCGTTTTAAGTAATCAAATTTTTCTCTTCCTGTCCATCTTTTTACCCCTCTCATAGTATAGTTCAATATCCAACTGACAGTCCCATTAACCCTTATCTTACCATTAACCCTTATCTTCACATTAACCCCTATCTTCCCATTAACCCCTATCTTCCCATTGAACCCTATCTTCCCATTGAACCCTTATCTCCCCATTAACCCTTATCTTCCCATTAACCCTTATCTTCCCATTGACCCCTATCTTCCCATTAACCCCTATCTTCCCATTGAACCCTATCTTCCCATTAACCCTTATCTTCCCATTGAACCCTTATCTTCCCATTGAACCCTATCTTCCCATTGAACCCTTATTTTCTCATTAACCCTTATTTTCTCATTAACCCTTATCTTCCCATTAACCCCTATCTTCCCATTAACCCCTATCTTCCCATTGAACCCTTATCTTCCCATTAACCCTTATCTTCCCATTAACCCTTATCTTCCCATTAACCCCTATCTTCCCATTGAACCCTTATTTTCTCATTAACCCTTATCTTCCCATTAACCCTTATCTTCCCATTAACCCTTATCTTCCCATTGACCCCTATCTTCCCATTAACCCCTATCTTCCCATTGAACCCTATCTTCCCATTAACCCCTATCTTCCCATTGAACCCTATCTTCCCATTTAACCCTATCTTCCCATTAACCCTTATCTTCCCATTAACCCCTATCTTCCCATTGACCCCTATCTTCTCATTGACCCCTATCTTCCCATTGACCCCTATCTTCCCATTACCCCTTATCTACCCATTAACCCTTATCTTCCCATTGACCCTTATCTTCCCATTGACCCCTATCTTCCCATTACCCCTTATCTTCCCATTAACCCTTATCTTCCCATTAACCCCTATCTTCCCATTGACCCCTATCTTCCCATTACCCCTTATCTTCCCATTACCCCTTATCTTCCAATTAACCCTTATCTTCCCATTAACCCCTATCTTCCCATTGAACCCTATCTTCCCATTGAACCCTATCTTCCCATTGAACCCTTATCTTCCCATTAACCCTTATCTACCCATTAACCCTTATCTTCCCATTGACCCCTATCTTCCCATTGACCCCTATCTTCCCATTTAACCCCTATCTTCCCATTAACCCCTATCTTCCCATTAACCCTTATCTTCCCATTAACCCTTATCTTCCCATTAACCCTTATCTTCCCATTAACCCCTATCTTCCCATTGAACCCTTATTTTCTCATTAACCCTTATTTTCTCATTAACCCTTATCTTCCCATTAACCCCTATCTTCCCATTAACCCCTATCTTCCAATTGAACCCTTATCTTCCCATTAACCCTTATCTTCCCATTAACCCTTATCTTCCCATTAACCCCTATCTTCCCATGTAACCCTTATTTTCTCATTAACCCTTATTTTCTCATTAACCCTTATCTTCCCATTAACCCCTATCTTCCCATTAACCCCTATCTTCCCATTGAACCCTTATCTTCCCATTAACCCTTATCTTCCCATTAACCCTTATCTTCCCATTAACCCCTATCTTCCCATGTAACCCTTATTTTCTCATTAACACTTATTTTCTCATTAACCCTTATCTTCCCATTAACCCCTATCTTCCCATTAACCCCTATCTTCCCATTGAACCCTTATCTTCCCATTAACCCTTATCTTCCCATTAACCCTTATCTTCCCATTAACCCCTATCTTCCCATTGAACCCTTATTTTCTCATTAACCCTTATTTTCTCATTAACCCTTATCTTCCCATTAACCCCTATCTTCCCATTGAACCCTTATCTTCCCATTGAACCCTTATCTTCCCATTAACCCCTATCTTCCCATTAACCCCTATCTTCCCATTAACCCTTATCTTCCCATTAACCCCTATCTTCCCATTGACCCCTATCTTCTCATTGACCCCTATCTTTCCATTGAACCCTTATCTTCCCATTAAACCCTTATCTTCCCATTGAACCCTTATCTTCCCATTAACCCCTATCTTCCCATTAACCCCTATCTTCCCATTGAACCCTTATCTTCCCATTAACCCTTATCTTCCCATTAACCCTTATCTTCCCATTAACCCCTATCTTCCCATTGAACCCTTATCTTCCCATTAACCCTTATCTTCCCATTGAACCCTTATCTTCCCATTGAACCCTTATCTTCTCATTAACCCCTATCTTCCCATTAACCCCTATCTTCCCATTAACCCCTATCTTCCCATTAACCCCTATCTTCCGATTGAACCCTTATCTTCCCATTAACCCTTATCTTCCCATTGACCCCTATCATCCATTAACCCTTATCTTCCCATTAACCCCTATCCTCCCATTAACCCCTATCTTCCCATTAACCCCTATCTACCCATTGAACCCTTATCTTCCCATTAACCCTTATCTTCCCATTGACCCCTATCATCCATTAACCCTTATCTTCCCATTAACCCCTATCTTCCCATTAACCCCTATCTTCCCATTAACCCCTATCTTCCCATTAACCCCTATCTACCCATTGAACCCTTATCTTCCCATTGAACCCTTATCTTCGCATTGACCCCTATCATCCATTAACCCTTATCTTTCCATTGACCCCTACCATCCCATTGACCCCTATCTTCCCATTAACCCTTATCTTCCCATTAACCCTTATCTTCCATTAACCCCTATCTTAGCTTTTAACCTTGGTTAGTTGTGAATTATTAGTATAACATAAAATGTCAATTTATTAATCCGCTCACCAATTTCACCAGCCTGCTTATTCGTCGCAGATATACCCCTAGAAACGTTGGCCTTTTGTTTCCTTTAGCGTAGCAACTTGTCACATCAAAGAGAATAACATATTTTAACTTATTTTTAGATTTTTTCAACAATTGATTTTAACAAAATAATTTTAAACAATTGATAAAAGCAGTTTTTATTGGCTAGTTAAAAGAAAATATCGTTTTTATTGAAAGAAATAAAGAAAACCAACACTAAAAAAGCAATTTCATTGGTCATTGGAATTTAATATTTTTTAATTGATGTTAACAAATATTTTTTCAACAATTGACTTTAACAAAGATTTTTTAAACAATTAATAAAAACAGTTTTTATTGGCTACTTTAAAGAAAATATCTGTTTTATTGGAAGAAATAAAGAAAACCAACACTAAAAAAGCAATTTCATTGGTCATTGGAATTTAATATTTTTTAATTGAATTTAACAAATATTTTTAACAATTGATTTTTATTTACGAGAACAAAAACGATTTTTTTATTTGTTTTGAAATGGAAATAAAGAAACCTATTTTCATTGGCTAGTTAAAGGAAAATACTTTTCTATTGGAAGAAACAAAAGAAAAACAACACTAAAACTGAAGTTTCATTGGCTTTTGGAATTTAATATATTTTGAAATTCATTAATAAATTTTAATGGTCAGGCTTAGAAAGTCCTTGTACCACTAAGGAATATATTGTGAACCATATATTCACTCTAGTCGAAATTAAAGATTTCTACTGTACTTTTTTTCATTTGTAATGGAAAATTAAGGTTAGACTGTAACTACCCTAAGTTTAACTAGATAAATCGATTCCTTTCATTTTTAGTGTTGTTTTTTCCAACTAGCCAATATGAAATGCTTTCTTCATTTCCAACATAAATTACAAAAATCTTCCATTTTGTTGACAAAAAATCTAAATATAAGTTGAAATTTAAAAAAATAATAAACGTAGAAGAAATATAGAAAATCTTTGTTAAAATCAATAGTTGAATGAAAAACATAAAAATACTTGGAGACAAGTTATCTCCCTTGATATAATAAGTTGTCACCCTAAAATAAAAAGGGGTGGAAACTTTTCATCAACATTTATCTTGAAGGTTTTATTAACCTTCACACCAACTGCTCTACTTTACTGCAACTATTTCAAACATTCCTCTCCGATAAAGCGATCTGGCTCAACCCGTCAGGGTCTCTTGAATCTTTCATTCACATGTGTTTTTTTTCTCCCAATCAATATTTCTTCATTGCAACAAAGTAAGTATCCCATGTTAGATACCCGATTTGTTTTTTATTTATTTACTTTTGTTCGTCTCAAACAAGGCATATTGCTACTGAAGCTAAGGGGCTACTATGATAAGGTCCAGATTTATTTTAAAAAAGCTGCGTGGGGAGTTGGGTTGTAAGATGTTTTGTTCACATTACATTTAAATTTCTGCATGCTGGTACGGTCGAGAAACGGGGAGCAGGGAGAGAATTACAAAGGCAAGCAGTCCGAGGAAATACGCTATTAGAGTAGAAACTCTACCGGTATCTCGGGATCTCTACACAGAAGGGGTGTGATTTTGCTGCTAGTCGGATGGGTCAAGGCGGCCGAGATAGTCTACTGGTATTTGATAGTCACAGTCCCAAATTTGATTAGGGTTAGATATCTTGTCCTGATCATCGTCTCACTGGTGTATTTGGCATATATACCCTCAAGGTGATGAACGGGTCTTTTCCGACCATTTGAATAAAATAAATTGGTCGCGCATTGGCTCAGTGAATAAGTGTTTTTTTCTTAGATATGTCTTTATTTTTCGAACAACTTAATATAAAGTTAACGTACTTATATGAACGAACTATACAAATAAAAAAATAATTTTATTATTTAACTGAAATGTCTATAATTGCAACGAAAAAAAAGATATTGTATCACGTTTTATGTTTGGGATCGTCCATTTTTTTTACTTGAAACTGCCAAATGCTGGCAAAGTAAGGGAGACAACTTATTTTTAGATTTTTTTTCAACAATTGATTTCGACAAAAATTTTCCGTATTTATTTTTTTCATCTCGCATTTTTTTTTCTCACCAAAATTAATTTTAACAAATATTTTTTGTGGCCACACGGAAAGAAAGAAAATACGGAACTTCTTATGGACATGTTTCTGTTGTATTTGATCAAATCTATGTGACGGCGACGTGGAAAGAGGGAAGTGTATCATTCTATGTATTCTAGAAGAATATTAATATTGTTTCTCAGGTTTTTGTTCATTAATATTGTTTGAGTTTCGTTATTTCTTAACATTTTTGTTGTTTTATTGTTTCTTAATCTTTATCAAAATTAATTGTTGAAATCCTTGTTGCCAGCTATATTTTCATTTCTAAAAAAAATTATAAAATTGTTGTTTTTGGTAAATAAAATAAATTATTGAAAAAGAACTTTGTTAAAATAAATTTTGACAAAAATCTAACAATAAAGTTAGATAAAAAAAAAGGAAAGGAAAATCTTTGTTAAAGTCAATTATTATTATTGAAAGAAATCTAAAAAGAATTTGAGATACGTTATATCCCGTTAGACACCCTTTTTCACTTTGCCAGCGTTTGCCAACATAAAGTTAAAAAAAAGTGCTCAGTTCCGAATATCGTGAAAAATTTGTCTTCCTATTATGAGATTCATAGTGATGGGTATGGTATGTTATTGGATAATCGAGCGAGAATTGAATTTGGTATGTTATGGTAATTTACCAACGCACCGATAAATTCTCCCAACTATAAATAGCAGCAAGTACTGCTCTTCGGGGAAGTCAATATTCCAGCAGACAGCCCTGACAGCCGGACCGAACAGTCTTTCTAGCAACCCTCTCATTTGTATATGTACTACTATTCTTTTGTTAATATATTTGTTTACTTAATTCCTTTATTGTGTCTTATATGTTTGCCCCCTAACAAGGCTACAACAGTTTTAATATGCATATTGTTAATAAAAAGGAAACCAATCCACGACTGTTTTCCTCTGCAAAGAGAGTAGGGTTTTTTTATACTTACAGTCTGTGCCCATATCAAATATGGCCTTGTGTCACATCTTGCCTGTAAGGGTTGGCATATAAATACGCAAACGTGTGTTTTTTATGAAATCAATATCGAGTATATTCAAATAATAATAGCAGTATTAATATCGAAGTAGAAACAAGAATTCTCAGTGTTTGAGATAAAAGAATCATTGGGAGGATAGTGACGATGTTTCGGGTTAAAGACAGGTACCAAAGCTCTATTATAAAACGAAACTAGTGTTCACCTTCCGTCAAAAAACAACTAAAACCCCATGCTTCGCCAGTGTTCGCACTAATATTCATATAAAATCATAGAATTATGTTAATAATTTAATTTTTCATGTATAAATTATATACATATATATATATATATATATATATATATATATATATATATATATTTATATATATATTTATATATATATATATATATATATATATATATATATATATATATATAGTTTTCAGGTTCGATTATTTTTAATAGGATTCCGAATCAGAGAGATCTATGTCCGTTCAAACAGAGCATGAATACGTTATGAGGTTTAAAAAGACTAAATATACATTCGGATTGTACACATTATAAGTTATTTCGACCTTAACTAGGTCTCCTCGGATGTGTTTCCAATCACGAATCGTGATTGGAAACACATCCGAGGAGACCTAGTTAAGGTCGAAATAACTTATAATGTGTACAATCCGAATGTATATTTAGTCTTTTTAAACCTCATAAGGTATATATATATATATATATATATATATATATATATATATATATATATATATATATATAATACCTACTGTTGAATTTGTATTTAGAGTGGAGGATGTATTTCCGAATTCATTTCAGACTGCGGTGGGTGTCTGACTTGCTATTTGCTTTCCAATGTAATTCTTTCTAATGCTTTTTTAATAGGATAGGACTGAACTATCGCGAGTTGAAAAATATTAGAGATCATCACTGAAACTTAGAGGGAAAGTCATGCATAGATTGAAGTCTATTTATGCCAAATATGGTTACATTTAAGAAAAGATTTTACTTTTTTTATTAACAATTCAATGGGTGCCATTTTGCGGGTGTCAGTCTGTATTTCAGATATGTCCTCTCCCCTAAAACATTATATGGTTCAACCAATCAGATTCTTTCAATGCAATCATCTTTATGTAAACCTTTCTCATCAGCTCTTTTCTCCGTGCATTAACAGTGACAGGTTAGTGGTCAAACTTAATATCGGCTAGAGAATAGCCCCCTCCTACTGGCATGGGAATTGACCCTTCTGAGACCATCCTTTCCGGTCCAGAGGTACCCTGGCTCCAGTGGAAAACACTCAACCGGCCGAGAACGGGAATGGGGCGACCAAATATTGTTATGATTAGATGGGGGTACAAAACTGACCCTAACTATCTGAGAAAAAAGTGGGAAACTATTGTACCAGTACATGCTTTAAAGGCGCGCAAAGAAGAAACAGCACCACACTAACATAATTATAAAGGGAAGAACCGCTATATTTGGTTCGCACCGGTTCACAGCCTTAGAGGATCCCCATTAAACAATCCTTATGCCACAATTCCCATTGTCGCTATTTACTTGATTTCCCACGAGAGCAGAGTTAGACACAAGGTTTGATTTTAATTTGGGAAAATCTTGCTCTCCTATCAGAGGCACTCTGGGTGTAGACCAAAATAAAAATTGCCTAATTGAGAAGGATTTATCTTTCACTGAACGAGGACAGAAAAGATGAACTGTAGTATCAGAACAGATAATATACTCTGCTCCTAGCTAAAAGCCAAGGAGTTTCCGCTTGTCCGGGGTTGCCTAAATAACAACACTTTCAAGTAGTATTGTATTAGTTCCCAGTTTCATTAATATTAATATTCCATAAAAAAATACAACTTGTTATTCAACACTCAATTCTAAATTTGAAATGTTTGTCCTTTTTATCTCAATTAATCAACGCTTTCATAAACAAAAAAATCATTATATGAATCAACTTTTGTTTTTCTGTGTTCTGATTGCGCATGCGTAGTTCAGTAATAATCGGAAGTACATTGTGTGTGAGAATTTCATTGGCCGACGCGATTTCATTTCTTGTGTATTATCTTTAACAGCTTCCACACACCAACAACCCCCGCCTCTTAATACGAAAATGATTTTCAATTTAAATCGGTCTGCGATAGAAAATGAATCTTATTTTTGTTAATGGTTAATTAATAGTCTGCTGTGCTTCATTTCTCGTTTTAATTATTTCTCTGTCTTCGTATCTTTCTCTCTCACTTAATATATATATATATATATATATATATATATATATATATATATATATATATATATTGGTACAGAAGAATTGGTACAACATTCGTACCGTCGGTTTCAAGCACGGAAGGACTTAGCCATCCGGCTCTCTTCAGCTTCTGTTGTCATCTGTTTCGGAAATGTGAAGTCACGTGTCACTCTCGTTTGGACGCGTAATTTGCTTAGAGTGTTGTGTTGTTTGTTTAAATTTGGTGCAAGGAAGGTTTAATAAGGTTTGAAAAAAGGGGGAGGGTGAAAAGTAACAGTTGAGATTTAAACCGGATATATATATATATATATATATATATATATATATATATATATATATATATATATATATATATATATATATATATATATATATATATAACCCCAAAACAGTAACGGCTAAATATACGATACTCATATTGACACACGGGAATTATATAGAAATTTTTTTTTTTTATATATCTCTTTAAAGATATAAAAAAATTTAAAAAGTAAAATATTTCTATATAATTCCCGTGAGTTAATATTATGAGTATCGTATATTTAGCCGTTACTGTTTTGGGGTTATATATATATATATATATATATATATATATATATATATAAACAGTCTATGCCAAATAACCCTTTGGTTATCAAGGGCTATTTGGCGTAGACTGTAATAATGTTTATTTAATTTTTATAAATGTTCTACTTGATATTGAGCACTCTTGTAAATATTGATTTTATGTTAATTTTATTAATATATTTGAACTTTATTAATAAATTTATACATACATATATATATATATATATATATATATATATATAAAATATTTATATATAAACATTAAATTATATTTACCTACATACGACGTTGTTTCCAGCCTTTTGCTCTCATCGGTGCAGGTGATAATTTCAGACGGTAATAAGGCGCGAACCTGGTTCACAGGGCCACCTTTGACACCGCACGTTTTCACTCTATCCTCACGGCCATAGGAAATTATCATACGGAGAATTTAAGTTATCTTATTATATTTATATTAAGCCATACACACACACACATATATATATATATATATATATATATATATATATATATATATATATATATATATAGTTACTAAGCTACACAGAGTCATCCATGTTTCATCACCTCAGCAAATCGTAAAGCTAAGTGCACATATTTTTATGTCCGACTTAGTAGGGTGTGCTCTGATGTGTACGAGTTTGAATAAGTAAAGGGTATTAAATGCTTTCAAACAACGATTGGGAATACCCTTTACTTAACATAAAAAAATTGGAATCTTTAAAACAAACAGAAGACCACGGCTAAATAATAGCATGCCACGTAAAAAAAGTATGTATTTTCTTGACAAGGACTCTTTTATGGATCGAAAGTTCGAATGTAAAATTTAAATATATCGTACACTTTATTAGAGTTTTTTTCAACTTATATATATTTATATATCTTAAGTAATCTCGATTGTTCCCCTGCACCTACAGTGTTAATAAGAAAATCACCGAACACTTCCTAAACAAATCTTTTACACTCACCACTTACAGCACTTCCTAAAGCGTGTTTCACGAACCTATGCGTGCATTTCGTCCCCGTTTACAAATTATTACACTTATTCCGAGATTTCTGCTTCTCCAAAAAACGTTTTTGAAAAAGAGGGTCCCTATAAATGTTCTAATAACACACAACTTTTTGATACCGGATCCATCCTCAATAGAAGAGAAATTCTTTTTAAACACCCCAAAAACATCCATATTATTTCATTCCAACTTCTTTATTCGCTTTTGCCTAATACATAGACGTCCAAAAGAAAATACTAATCGCTCCCTCCCTAAGCATACGGGAATATCGGATTATATAGTTCGATCGTTACTATTTTCTTATACTTTGTAAACCTATTCCGGAATTTAAGTGTGTTTAAAAACGAACAGATAATCGATTTAAAATACAAATCTTCATGTAAGTAATTTTCCTGCTTTCGAACAGAATTTCTGTTTTTCTATAAATAATTAATTTAATTTTTTAAATAGTCATATCAACCTTAAATAATCTTCTTTTCAACACACACATCTCGATTTTCAGCGTTTTTCATATGTACCCGTCTCTGTACAAGCACTGTTTGTTTTGTTAATTCAATATTTGTTTCGTTACTATTACTTAGAATTCGTCAAAGATGGCCGTCGATTTTTTTTCATTTCGAGATGGTCGCTAATATATTTAAACTAGCAAATATATCCAGTTGCATCTTTTTGCTAAGTTCGGAGGTGTTTTCTAGTCGGAAATGGTGAAACTTGTTTTTATCTTTGAAACTTAAAAGTAGCGACCATAAATATATTTGTCCCCCTTTTTTTTTTCATTGTAAACTATACAACACTGTTGTCACCGCTGTGATATTTAATAACTTGTTAATTAATATTTGTAAAAGAAAAAAAAATAGAAATCCGCAAAAAAATCAAAACAAATTAATATTTGCTAAATAATCCACAAAAAATGAGAAATCGGTTATATTGAAGCGGTTAACTCTCATAATTGCTGCCAAATATTATCGACTACTTATTTCTGATTTTCCGAGCTATGATAGAGCAAATTGAAACCACGTATAATTTGTTTTAATTTGTATTATTTTAATTTTATTTCATTTATTTAATTGTATAATATATTATAATATTATATAACCATATATATATCCATATATAACCATATATATATATATATATATATATATATATATTATATATACCATATAACCATATGTATATATATGGTTATAACTTATATAGATGGTTATAACTTAACTAAATATATATATATATACCATATAACCATACATATACCATATAACTATATATATACCATATAACCATATATATAACCATATATATAATCATATATAACCATATACTCATACATATCATATAACCATATAATATATTATATAATATATTATAATAATTAATATATAATCCATATATAACCATGTATAACCATATATATTATATAACCATAAAATATATTATATAATATATTATAATAATTCATATGTAATCCATATATAACCATATATATAACCATATATATTTAACCATATAATATATTTTATAATATATTATAATAATTTATATATAATCCATATATAACCATATATAACCATATATATTATATAACCATATAACATATTATATAATATATTATAATAATTCATATATAATCGATATATAACCATATATATTATATAACCATATAATATATTATAATAATTATTTACTTTTATTATGCATTTATTTAATTTATATAATTTTATTTATTTATTTTATTTTATTTGTATTATTTTATTATTTTTATTTTATATTAATTTATTTTCTGATTTTTGCGCATATCTGTGTTTAACTATGGCTTTAGTGAATTTAGTTCGTAACGCACAAGTCAAAAGCGTCATTTGTTTATTTTCTGCCTTTGCCTACTGACTTCAAATATTCTTTCACTTATAAATAACTACTTTTATTTTTATTTTTTTAAAGTCACATCTAAAATAACCCTCTCCCGCCATTTGCTTTGTTTGTTTCTAATGTCATATTCGCAATGCTATCTCCTCAATCTTCAGATGAAATCATCGAATTCTACGGTGCACACATGCAACACTTTCGACGCATTCTTATCGAAATCGAATCATCGCAGGGTTTGGGTGGAAGGGAAATAAAACATTGAATTATACCGAACGATAATCAGTCGAAAAAGACGTGGTCTATTCGCAAAGCCTTTGTTGGAACTCCCTCCCTGTCCCCTGTTTCCCCGACGGTACTGACATGCAGAAATTTAAAACTAATGTAAACAGACATCTCGCTGCGCAGATCCCAATTTAGGTTGACACCCCCCCCCCCTCACAAAAAAACCTTCTCCCTTTTTTTCTCAGTAGCCCCTTGCGTCTACAGTGGCGGCCTGCCTTGTTTGGGGTGAACTATGTTTTAAAAAAATAAATTAATAAAAATAAAAACTCCAGGTGATAAACTGACAGTAACTAGAATATGTCTCTAAACATATATCTACATAATATATCACTGAATAACTCTCGGACCTGTCATATAGATGGTACCACTAGTACGCGAAAGAAGGAATCGCGAAAATGAACTAGCGACAATTTAAGGAGAAAAAGAGCGATTTCACCAAGACCTTGTCACAAGTCGATAGGATCGATGGCAAAACTACATTGATTGCACTTTGAATTGCTTCCGCACCCACCCTAATCTAATTTAAGTTCATTCATTTCTTTATGAAACTCGAGCGTTTTTATTTACACAATTTACATACCTTCGTCAACGTTATTTGGTCCCCCGATTTATAAAATCGGGGGACTTATGTTTTGAGGCATGTCCGTCCGTCCGGATTTTTCTCCGCAACCATCCATTGAATTTCTCTGAAATTTTGCATGAAGTTGTAACTTTGGTCAGGTTAGAAAGTGACATTCTCCGATTTTTGAAAAAAGATCTGGTTAGCCCCCCAGGGGGTCAAAAGGCCCCGAAATGGCAAAAAATGACATGTTTTGACCCATAACTTTTCATCCATCCATTCAATTTCTCTGAAACTTGGCCAAAATGTGGAGGCAATTGTCCCTAATAGAAAATACGTATCGCTGACCTTGGAAAAAAATCTGGTTCGCACCCCTAGGGGGTCAAAAGCCCCCAAAATGGCAAAAAATGACCGTTTTCTCCCATAACGTTTGATCCATCCATTCAATTTTTCTGAAACTTGGTCAAAATGTAGAGGCAATTGTTCTGGATATAAAATGAGCATCTTTGAAATTAGAACAATTCTGGTTCGCGCCCCCAGGGGGTCAAAGAAGGGGTCAAAATGCCCACAATTGCCCAAATTTATTGCATTTTACACTCGCCACATCGAGTCACATACAGAGGGGGGCCACGCATGCGCGGTTTGTTTTCCATTTTATTCAAGCGGATTTCGTTCTTCAATTGAAAAAAGGAACATTATTAGTTCGCATTTATCGTTAAATGTTTAAACGCAGCGGTATTAATGAAAATGTCTTAGACTAGGGTATCCCGAGATGAATTGTACCACCGGGTGAAATAGACCACGAATGAATATCCCTATTTTCTCCCGACTTTTTCCAAGAGTTTGATGCTTCCATTATGGAAGTGCTAGGGCAACCTAACAAAACTGAATCGAGTTATTTCCCTTGAATCAAAAGAAAGAGTTATCGCCCTTGGATAAAAGAAGTCGTCTGCCATCACAGTTGAAAAAGTAAACAGAACGGCTCTCACGATCAAACAAGCATCTCGCGTCCAGCGGTTTTCTACATTTCATCTAAATCGGTGTCTTTGTTAAATAAATTTGTTAAAAGGTTCTATTTCGTCCTTCCTTCATGTTTGAGTTGAAATTAAACAGATAACAACGTGTAAACACCAGACGTAACAGGAAATGATACTGACATGACTCCTATTGTAAAAAAATGTATGCAAGAGTAAATTTAATTCATCTAATATACATGTGTTGATGAAAAATACTTAATACTCTTTTATGGTGATTTTTAAACTCTTAATATGGGTGGCCCTATTCATCTCAATTTGAAATTTTTTTTTTTACGGATATTTTTATAGTTAAATAATTTTTTATATTCCACTCGGGAAACGCTGGAACACGAGTCCTGCTAGTATATGATACATTAGTTTAAAAGTTATAATAAAGTGATCGATCGTATATTCTACAAGAGCTAATAATAATTAATGCAATTTTATCAAATACTACCTGCCACGTTGAGCGGGATTCATTGGTTGCACGTGTTTGTTTGTTTTTTTGTTTGTTTGTTTGTTTGTTTGTTTGTTTTTAATTAAGAAAAGAGAAGAGAATAAGCGATGAAAAGATCTTCGTAATAACTCAAAAGATTACATGGAAGGAAGTAGTATTCTAAACTGCAAATATTTATCTTCTTTACATTATCAGATGCATTATTTAAAATGTCTCTCTCGTAACAATCGTCTTGACCGGAATATTTGTAAAACAAAGTTAGAAGACTTTTTTTGTATTGTAAAAAAATATGGTAGGATGAAAGAAAAGGAGAAAATGGTTAAACTAATCTAAATATCGATGTTTGAGATGTGAGGTTATTTCGGTCTGAATTCTAAAATCCGAAAACATAACTTTATTTATTAGAAGAATAACGTCCTTACTGATGTTCCTTGATAATTGTACATATTCTGTTTGCTTACATTATTTCTTATTTTTTGTTTTGCATCTGTTTTTCAAAATCCTTTTTAAAAAAACTGAATTCAAAGACGGTTTGGTATTATGAAAATGATGGAATAAAAAAAAGAACGAAATGGTTAGACAGAATCAAATATCGATGTGTCAAATGTGAGGCTATTTGGGTAGAAATACCAGATAACTTTATCGATTAGAGTAAAGTCCTTACTGATGTACTTAAAATTAAAATAGTACACGTTGTTTTGTTTGCTTACATTGTTTCTTTTTATATTTGGTTTCTGTATTTCGAGATGCTTCAAACAAACTGAAGCCAAATATATTTTGACATTCTCAAAACATGCTAGAAAAAAAGAAAATAATAATGGTTAGACAGAATCAAATATCGACGTGTCAAATGCGAGGCTATTTGTGTCGAAATACTAAAGTTCAACAAAATAACTTTATGGATTTATAGAGTAAAGTCCTTATTGATGTACCTTAATAATTGTGCATATTTTGTTTGCGTACATTATTTCTTATTTGTACCTTGCTTCTGTCTTTCAAGGTCCGGCACGTGTCGAAGAACTGTTGATGGAAGTCAACGAAAAGGTGCGACGTCTTGAAATCAAATACAAGGCAAAGTCCGATGCCAAAAAGGTTTGTTTTGAACCCAGACTTTTCTCAACTTCAGAATGGTACAACTTCTTAATCTGATTTACTCCCAATAGTTTATCCCGATTCTCTTTTTAGAATCAGGTACCTACAATGAGGTCCACGTGAAGGTTGCAAACATCCTAATGCCGGTGTAAAGAACTCGAACACAGAACGCCGATACCCACTTTACTGCAGTCGGTCAGTCGCGCTTAAGTTTGAAATGACATTTTAATTGGTCTATCACGCTTACGTTTGAAATAGCATTTTCGTTGGTTTGTCATGGTTATGTTTAAAATTGAATTTTCGTTGGTCTGTCATGGTTACGTTTGGAATAGCATTTTTGTTGGTCTGTCATGGTTACGTTTGGAATAGCATTTTTGTTGGTCTGTCATGGTTACGTTTGGAATAGCATTTTCGTTGGTTTGTCATGGTTATGTTTAAAATTGAATTTTCGTTGGTCTGTCATGGTTACGTTTGGAATAGCATTTTTGTCGCTAAAGGCTCTAATTGAGTAATCACAAGTTGAGAATATCGAATTGTTTTTTGGTAGTCTTTAGCGTTACGCAAATCTGTTGTTGTTTGAATGCTGGCAACGTAACACTATTTTCCTTTTGTCATTTAATACGCATACTAAAATTTTACGGCATATCAACCCTTTCTTTAATATATTTACTACCCAAACCACAATGGTATAACATATCAACCCTTTCATTACTCATTTAATACGCAAACCAGAATTTCACTGTACTCTTTTTTTATTCATTTACTACCCAAGTCACAATTTTACGGCATATCAATCTATTTTTCAGTCATTTGTATTAAATGACAATTCTACGGTACATCAACCTTTTTTATTCATTTACTACCCTAGCCATAATTTTACGGCATATCAATCTCTCTAATATATTTACTACCCAAACCACAATTTTACGGTATATCAACCCTTTTTTCTATTCATTTACTTTTCAAGCCACACTTTTACGGTATATCAACCCTTTTCTTTAGTCATTTAATACGCAAACCACAATAATATTAATACCCTAACCCTAACCCTGTTAAAGTCCTTTAAAAGCTGGCAAAAATAAATACATGCAAGTAAAATATACGACTGGACGGAATATACATTTGCTAGTATTAATAATGGAGATTTAGTAAACGTCTGTCTGAAGCCGAAACTATACTATTTCTTTTATTTTTTTATTAATGGTTAATAACGTTTACTATACAATTTCAGACTAATGTACTATCTTTCAATGCTCTATTCAGAAGGGGCAGTGTATTATTTGGGGTTTTTTGTCATGATACTATCCTCCTAGGGATGACCTTCTACTTTTGAGGGGGTGTAGTGTAGTATTTGTTCTGTGGTCATGATACCATCCTCCTAGGGATGACCTTCTACTTTTGAGGGGGGTATAGTGTAGTATTTGTTCTGTGGTCATGATACCATCCTCCTAGGGATGACCTTCTACTTTTGAGGGGGGTATAGTGTAGTATTTGTTCTGTGGTCATGATACCATCCTCCTAGGGATGACCTTCTACTTTTGAGGGGGTGTAGTGTAGTATTTGTTCTGTGGTCATGATACCATCCTCCTAGGGATGACCTTCTACTTTTGAGGGGGGTATAGTGTAGTATTTGTTCTGTGGTCATGATACCATCCTCCTAGGGATGACCTTCTACTTTTGAGGGGGGTATAGTGTAGTATTTGTTCTGTGGTCATGATACCATCCTCCTAGGGATGACCTTCTACTTTTGAGGGGGGTATAGTGTAGTATTTGTTCTGTGGTCATGATACCATCCTCCTAGGGATGACCTTCTACTTTTGAGGGGGGTATAGTGTAGTATTTGTTCTGTGGTCATGATACCATCCTCCTAGGGATGACCTTCTACTTTTAGTAGGGGGTGTAGTGTAGTATTTGTTCTGTGGTCATGATACCATCCTCCTAGAGATGACCTTCTACTTTTGAGGGGGTATAGTGTAGTATTTGTTCTGTGGTCATGATACCATCCTCCTAGGGATGACCTTCTACTTTTGAGGGGGGTATAGTGTAGTATTTGTTCTGTGGTCATGATACCATCCTCCTAGGGATGACCTTCTACTTTTGAGGGGGGTATAGTGTAGTATTTGTTCTGTGGTCATGATACCATCCTCCTAGGGATGACCTTCTACTTTTGAGGGGGGTATAGTGTAGTATTTGTTCTGTGGTCATGATACCATCCTCCTAGAGATGACCTTCTACTTTTGAGGGGGTATAGTGTAGTATTTGTTCTGTGGTCATGATACCATCCTCCTAGGGATGACCTTCTACTTTTGAGGGGGTGTAGTGTAGTATTTGTTCTGTGGTCATGATATCATCTTCAGTCATTACGTCCTCCATTTTTTGGGGGGGTGGGGGTGGTGGTAGTGGAGTATTTGTTCTGTGGTCATGATACCATCCTTCCAGTGATTACCTTCCCATTTGGGTGTGGGGGAGGGAAGTATAGTATATGTTCTGTTGTCATAACCTCAATCTCCCAAGTATTACCTCCTCCGGCATTTTCATCGACCTGTCATGTTTATGTTTTGAATAGAATTTTCGTCGCTAAAGACTCAAATTGAATTATCACATCCTGAGAATATCTGATTTTCTTTGTTGTTCGTTGGTGTTATGCAAACCTGTTGTTGTCAGGTTTATCTTTATTTGAACGCGGGCGGCGTAAACAGGGCTGTTACCAAGATTACTAGATAAAACAAACGAGCTAGAAAAACAAAGGTGTGAAAATGTCGAGCTTTACCACGGTAATTGTATATGCGTGTTCTCTCTTCTTACGTACGTCTAGAAAACCATGAAACAGTTATAAAGAGGAAACAGTAACGAGAATAAAAAGAAAGACAATCCCAATGTGTCCTAATCTGTAAAAGCTATAATAGTTTGTTACAGACCCGGCGTACGTATGCCATCTCGTGGGTCAGTTTGCTAAAAGTATGTTACTCGTAGTCACCATCTTCGTTTCTGTGAAGGCATGGTTGTCTCTGTTTTTACACCCGTCGCGATAAAAGGGAGATAATTCCATTTGTTCTTAGAATATTTCTTTCTTTATGCATATCCGAATAGAGGTGTGTGTGAATGACTTAATGGATACCGATAACACTATGGAATGGGCAAACTTATTTAAAAGTAGGGGTCTCTTCTGTTCCTTACAGCCCCTTTCTCAAAGAAGACACGTTGCTAGTCTCTCTCTACTCTGTTGTTATTTTCATGGAAGGTCCTCGACTGAGCTCCAATCTCTGGTTTTCTTCCTCGTATAATAGTCAGATACATCCTAGGATGGAGTCCTGCTGTCATATCTGGGGAGATGTCGCTCAGACTATTTTTCCTGTCTTGCCATAAGTACAAAATCGACTTAAAAATCTAGTGACGGCGATCTCTTTTGTTCTCTGCGGTCTCTTTCTTACAGAACACACGTTGTTGGATTTTTCTTTACTCTATCGTTATTTCCATGGAAGGTGCTCGACTGAGCTTCAATCTCTGGTACCTCCTCGTAACACATTCACAGCAAGAACTCGTCTTCTACCACAACCAAAAAAGACTGTTCCGTCTTCTTCCATGTGTCTAGCGTGAAGATGAATTTCCATTGACAGAGTTTATTTGCAAGGGTTTCCAATCTGTGGAACACATTTCCCTGCATACTACATCATAGTCGTCTTCAAATTCAATGTCAACGAGCACTTATTGTCAACCGTCCCATAAGTAATCGTTGCATTGATTAATTTCAGCTGACAATTGTACCATCCGAGTAACCCTTATCCTTGGGTGGCTTTTCGCCTTGATAACTGGTGACTAAAAAGTAAAATAACGCTCTGTCTGTTCGGTAACGCACTAATAGAGAAAGACACGGATTCTAATAATTTTTTACAATTAATCCTATTGTATTCAGTTAGCTTTCAGAAATCAAGTGTTAGCCCCTTTTCTGGGGCTAACACTTGATTTCTATATGAGATACATAGATATCCGTGTGTCCCATCAAGATTCTCCCCTACCCCTCAGACGTTGGATTGAAGACCACTAATGATCCTCTCCCCAAATGTACCATTTAACTACGTCATAGTTTATCTTTATTGCGGTATTTTCTTGGTCTTGCCGGATTCCAGGACAATAATTCATCTGGTCTGGTGGAGTATCCAGCTAACTCGTATGAACCAGTGTATGGCCATGTAGAAGGGGTATTATTTAGGCTTCGAATACTATGTTATTTTTAATATTAGGTAAAGATGTACTTGTAGGGTGAAGAATCGTGATGTTAGGTTGCACCGATAAACCCCTTACCAAAGGACCGAATACACTCGAAGATGGTGTCTCGCAGACATTCAAACTCTCTCCGTCAATAGATACTGTGTTTCTGTAATGTACAAACTTTAAATACACAAATTGTTATATTGTAACGAAGTGGCTTCTGGGAGGGTTGTTGTGGTGATTCTAATTGTGACGAAAAGTTATATTTTTACATTTAGTGAAGAATGCGTTGATAGAATTCGAATATAATATTGTGAATTTATTAGCCGATTAGAAAAATAAACAAAAGTCATTTGTAAATTGAGTTATTATTGGATAGATATTGGATGTCAACCTCGAAAATCTCCATGTCGAGCTCGGGAATCCGCACGGAATCACGAACTGACCATCTGTAAAGAAGAACAAAGAACTGCTTAATATTTGATAGAATTCAGAATCGACTTCGAAATCTAGTCGGAGTGATCTCTTCCCTTTTCCTACAACCGAAAAGACGTTGCTAGTCTTTCTCTACTCTATCGTTATTTCCATGGGAGGTGCTCGACTGAGCTCCAATCTCTGGTTCCCCCTGTAAAATATTTTATAGCCAAATCTTTTCTGAGCGACAACTGCACGAAATTTTCCTTTCTCCGTCTGTGTGCCTAAAACTAAAGGAAACTTCCATGAACAAAGTTTCTTTCTAACGACTTCATATTTGTGGAATACAATACTACGGGTCTGCTTCCCAGCTGACTAAAACACGCTCGGTTAAAAGTCCCATGCTTACAAATTTTTGTCGAGACGCCGATTAAAATCATCAAATT
>OY744531.1:99222122-99229622 GCA_963556195.1 Sepiola atlantica
ATGATTTCTTACTGAAAGAAAAAAAAACAATTCAGAACACCGGTTCTTTTTTTGTATAGGAGGGAGGGGGTATTTGATAATTTTATTTTTATTTTTGTTTTATTTGGAAAGGTTTTTTTATTTTTGGTTTTATTAGTTTTCGTGGTGGGATTTCTTTAGTCGTGTTTAGTGTTGTGGGAAAGGGGCTATTTGATCCTATTTGGTTGGGGGATTACTGGTACTTTTTTGTTTTGGTATGGGGTGTTTATTTAGTATTTTGGGGGATTTTTGCCATTTTGTTTTGTTTTTTGGAGGGGAGAGTTCTTTTGTCCTTTTTTATTTTTATTTTTATTTTTATTTTTGTTTTTCTGGGGTGCGATTTTTTGGTATTTTTGTTTTTTTTATGATAGGGGAATTTATTTTGTCTTTTTTCTTTGTTTTGCTTTTTTTCCTTTTTTTTAATATTTTTGGTTGTTTTATGAAACAAAAATATTTGGTTGTTGATTAAATTTTGAAAAAATAACTTGTTTTATTTTTATTTAAATGACATTAAGCAAACATTGTTGAACATAACGGAATTCTGTGCTTAATTATAACTTTTTTTAATTTTGTTATTTTTTAATTTTTTTTAATTTTTTAATTTTTTTAATTTTTTAATTTTTTTAATTTTTTTAATTTTTTAATTTTTTTAATTTTTTTAATTTAAAAAAATTAAAAAAATTAAAAAAATTAAAAAATTAAAAAAATTAAAAAAATTAAAAAATTAAAAAAATTAAAAAAATTTTTTTAATTTTTTAATTTTTTTATTTTTTTTTATTTTTTTTTATTTTTTTTATTTTTTTAATTTTTTTAAATTTTTTTTCTAATCATCTTTATTGCATCAAAATCAAAAAGATTATGAAATGTTCCATAAGTATCACTATTACTTTCGATTCTTCGTCGAATACTCTTCATGTGATTTAAAGCAAATGAACAAAAATGTGGATAAAAGATAATTTCCAAAAAACAGCCGAGAACGCCATATGTGAAGTCGATAGACGTAAAAAAAAACGCTAAACCCAACTTCAAATTAACAGCATTTAAAATAAATATAACTGCACCCTCTAGTTTAAGACAAATTTAAGTAAATAACACAAAAATATTACCTTCTGTAACTAATTTTCAAAATAAAAAAATACTCGAAGCCATCTTTATTAAAACCCAGCAACCTAAAATAAATAACATTACGCAAGGAACGAATGAAAACATTTTAAAATGTTTAACGGAAAAGTGGAAAATCTTTTTTAAAAATCTAGCACCTGCAAATCAATGAACTCACCATGTAGATTATGTTTAAATGAAAAACTGGAAATTATCCGTTTTAAAGACAGAAATAAACTCCTAAATAGAAAACAAGAGACGTCTATCAACTGTAAACATACATGACGCTAATTCTGGCGCTCTAAACTATAAATTATAAACGTTCTTCTGGAAATGCACCGGTTTCGTGTTTTGACGTCAAACGACTTCACATATAGCGTTTCTCGGCTGTTCTTTTTTAATTCTCTTTTTATTTCTCTTGCTTTTTGTTCGGTTGCTTTTTTTCCTGGAGAAAATTCGACGAAGAATCGAAAGTGCTAGTATACATATGGAACATTTATTTATTTATTTTTGACACAATAAAAATTATAAAAAAACTTTTAAATAATTACGTTTACAATGTTTGCTTAAACGAAAGAATGCTGCCTAAATATACTTCATATATATATATATATATATATATATATATATATATATATATATATTCCTTGCTAGATATTCAGTTTTATTTGCATCGAAATATTTTCTTTCAGAATCTTGCAATTGTATACCCTTCGTCTAACTCACGAATCTACACGATTACCTAATTTCATTGTATGCATCACTTTATGTAAAATAAAAAATTTGAAAATATATTTGCCGACTGAGAATCCTTTATTTGAATCTGTAAATTTGAAAAAAATCGAAACATTTCACAAATCTCAAAGTTTTCTGCTCTCTCTCTCTCTCTCTCTCTCTCTCTCTCTCTCTCTCTATATATATATATATATATATATATATATATATATATATATATATATATACATCAATGTGTAATAGAACATATGATATTCTGTCCACATCAGCCACACACCAGGAGTGTTAACATAGTTTGGGTGGCTTATTGAAATGCATTTAATTTTGTCCGTTTATATATATATATATATATATATATATATATATATATATATATATATATATATATATATATATATATACAGGGCTTTACGCGCTCCACTACTTTTGGAGCTGCTCCCGCTCCTGCTCCAACGCCCAAAATTGGAGCTGGCTCCTCTCACGCTCCCCATTTTCAAAAAGGAGCCGCTCCTGCTCCAACTCCTATAAAAAAAGAGCGGCTCTTTTTCAGCGTTCCATAATGAAAATATACCTTCTTTTATAAACGTTCTATTCTGCCAATGAATGGTCGAAGGATAGGGGTGGGCGTCAAAGGATCTCGTCAATATGGGTTGAGATGTCACTTTAAGTGTAAGACCGTAAGATAATATTTAACAAAATCTCGCTAATATTTTGAGAGTTATAGGAGAACATGTCGGACGAAGTATAGGATTATACGTAAAGCCCTGTATATATATATATATATATATATATATATATATATATATA
Source organism: Sepiola atlantica (assembly GCA_963556195.1). NCBI lineage: Eukaryota > Metazoa > Mollusca > Cephalopoda > Sepiida > Sepiolidae > Sepiola > Sepiola atlantica. Next base: position 99,224,784 of record OY744531.1, read on the forward strand.
TATATATATATTTATATATATATATATATATATATAAACGGACAAAATTATATGCATTTCAATAAGGAGAGTGGATATAAAAATACCAAAATAGAGTATATTCCAACTACACAAAATAAACCTAGTAGGAACAAAAATAGGAATAGGAAAATTATCTGGTATACACCTCCATTTAACAATTCAACTAAAACCAAATTAGGGAACAAATTCCTGAACTTAATAAACACTCATTTCCCCAATAACAACATACTCCATAAAAATTTTAATAAGAACACACTGAAACTCAGCTATTGTTGTGGTGACAACCTGGAAAAAAATCATAAAAAAGCACATGAAAATACTAAACACCTCAGTAACCTCGAATCCTAGAAGAACATGTAACTGTAATAACAAATCAAACTGCCCCCTAAACCAAAAGTGCCTATCAACCCAAGTGGTCTATGAGGCATCTATCTCCTCAACCGAAAACCCATCCCAGACTAACTATTATATTGGTCTGGCAGGTAACAACTTCAAGGAAAGATTCTACAACCATAAACACTCCTTCAACAACCCTGACCATCCTGGCCAAACTGGACTTTCACTACACTACCACAAAATAAAAACAAAGAAAGAAACTCCCATAATAAAGTGGAAAATCTTTTTAAAAAATCTAGCACCTGCAAATCAATAAACTCACCATGTAGATTATGTTTAAATGAAAAACTGGAAATTATCCGTTTTAAAGACAGAAATAAACTCCTAAATAGAAAACAAGAGACGTCTATCAACTGTAAACATAGACTATACCTCCTTAGTAACCCACATACCCCACCTATACCCCACATCAACTCCCCACATATTTAAAAATGAAAAAAAATTAAAAATGAATGATTACATTAACCCCCCACCATTATACACTACTTCAAAACACATTACAACCCCCTACACACCCACCCACCCACCCAAATTTACCACCCAACCCCACCCCAACAAGTCCCGATGAATCTATAAATATATAACCACCCTACTAAACTATCAATAACATCAAATCTCTAAGTATTACCTATAATTCTCAGCCTCAATAGCCTCTCAGTCATACTACCAATTCTACCAAAATCATCTCCCACCTAAACCCATAACTATGATAGCTATTAACTCTGATATCACTTAGACTAATCTAATCTCAATTACTTAATCCTTCGATTACTATCTTGAACACTTAATTATTGACTGGTGCTTAGTCCTTATTATTCGTAGTAGAACTATAAAAGCCTACCATCACTTGTAGACTTATTTCGCCCAATGACTTCACAAGTAACAGGATAATAATAATAATTATTATCATTATTATTATTATTAGTAGTAGTAGTAGTAGTAGTAGTAGTAGTAGTAGTAGTAGTAGTAGTAGTAGTATTATTATTATTATTATTATTATCATCGTAGGTATGATTGGCATTATTATTATTGTTATTAGAATTGTTTTTTTAATACTAAAGATAGTAACACCATTAAACTTCTTTTATATAATAATTTCACTAGTATTAATTTTAGTATAATATAATCACAATTAAAAAATATTATCACAACAAAATTCACTACCGTTACTGAGCTTATTATACAAGCCATAAATAATTATATTAAAATAGAATGCAAAAGTAGCAATTAATACCCTAAATTAAAATTATCAAACATTTTTATCTACACGATAATCACCTATTACAACAGAAATGACAGTTATAACTTTATAATTATAATTCTATTCTCATTATTAAATTAAACCCACCCTGCCCTCTGCCCCGGTTGGAATTAAGGTCACGATGGCCCATACACTAGATATCACCCCACTCAACTTTCTGAAATATCACTTGTTGGGGTCTCCCCCTCCCCCTTTCATGTCCTTGCTATAGGCTGAGCCCCATCCCCGTCCCCCTCCCTCTTATGCATCTTCAATTTCCGGTTGGGGTTGAATTTAAAATCTTAGACATTTGGATTCCATGGACGCTTGAAAAGTTGGCGTTCGTTATGGGCGCTAATGAAACAGCATATATTTTGTCGCAATTAATGGAATAATAAAATCACCAACAAAAAATATATTTTTCTCTGAATTTTCATTGAGCACTCTCATAAACCCGTTTTCAACTTCCTTCGGATTTATACCCCCTGGATATTTGTAACAAGTTATATATATATATATATATATATATATATATATATATATATATATATATATATATATATATATATATATATATATATACTTGTGTATCTGTTAATTTGTGCGCACGTGTGTATTTTATATGGAGATCAGATATTTATGCTTGAATATGTATGTAGATCGTTTGAAACTTTGAAGTATTAAATGGAAAAGAAAGGAACCCAAGCTAAGTGTGTAATAAAAAAAATAGAAAGAGGAAAGAAATAAAAGGCAGGTAATAAAAATAATAAAAAAGATAGAAACTAATTGAACAAGTTAAAAAGTAAAGAATGAAACACGATACTAAATTATAAAAATTACTCATCCCAAAAAAAGATTTACTTAAAGGGAAAGTTTTCCAAATTCATCTCACTTCTCTGTCTTCTTTGGTCTGAAGAGGTTGACTCTCTGTGAAGAGTACAACTGAAACATGTATGCACATATGTAACCAATAATGTTTGTATAAATAAAAATTTATACTATATATATATATATATATATAACTATAGGTAACTATAAAATATTTTTGATGTGAGTGACAAATTCCCCCCCCCCCGTTAGTTTCGCATTTAATAGAAACTTACTACTTAAGTGAAAAATTCTGGGTAATTAAGCTTATCATAGTATTGATTGAAACGAGTTATAAATAAATACTAAACATCTTCCACAAAAACACCGAAGTATAACAATTATAATAGTTGCTTGAATGGATGGCTGAGTCTATGAAACTAGCTCTAAACTGTTGAAATTAAAAGAGTTTCGTATCCAAATGACCTAAATAGACATCTGAAGGCTAATTGATGTAACTTTAGAAAGTAACAAAATTACCCTCAAGTGAATTCGAATTTTTATAAATAAATTATAGAACTTATTAACTATTTTAAGAAATATTACTGAATTAAAATTTGTAAATGTCCGCACAACTTTTAGGATGTACTAGCTTTGAACGAAAAATTGAAAATGGCGTATTAGTGGGTTCCCCCACGTGTGAGTTTTTGATCTCTTTTATGGGTTTTTTTTTTTTTTTGCTTTCACCCAAAAATGAACCACTGTATAGTGTAGGTTTTTTCAAGACACTTTAATCCAAGAACTTTTTACTCTTTGTGAATTTTTTCTGATGATTTTGTAGTGTTGCAGACACGATATTGACATAAAAATGTTGTTTGGCACAAGACAAATGAAACGGACCGCAAAAAATATATCTCACAGAAATTTTATGTTTTTTGGAAATGTGAAAAAATACAAATAATAAAATAAAACCATGGTTATTGGAATATAATATGAACTTATAGCACATAGTTTTATAATAGCTGTATAGTGTGGTACTAGAGCTGTAATAGAAAATATATTAATGTTATTCACACGCCATCAATGTAGGGAACAAACTCACACCAATGTCACTTATTTATTTCAAATCGTTTCCAATAGATATTGTTTCCACACTGTCATATGAATTACTTCCCTTGACTGGAACTCTTCATGGTTTATTATATATATTTAACCCACTTATGTTGCGCTAATATGTATGCTTTCCTATCAGCAATTATGGTATGCTCTTAACTTTATATGTAGTCTATTAATTTGTTCATACTTCCTTCTTAGAAATTGGGAACTTGCATGGAATTCGGACTGACCCCTTTATTTAATCCACGGGGCTATATTATTCGCATTTTGTCAGACTGGGTAGAAGTGTTACTACAGGCAATAATAACCCAGATTACACTAAATTAACACTTCTAGACTGACAGAATGAGAACAATCTACCCCTATAGATAAAATAAAGGGTTCAGTTCGAAATTACCTCACGGTTCCCGAATTCGACATAAGACGTCTCAAAGAAGCAGCACATATATTTGGGCAAGAAGGGTCTTCTAAATGAGAACATGGACTCAATCAATGGTTAGTTCGAAATTGCGTACAGGTTCGAAAGTTCGACTAGAACGTTCTCAAGTTCAAATAGATGCACCTGAAGAAGGTCGGAGGTTAAATCGGCCGAAATGTTGTGAATAGTATTTCGAATAATCGAAATAATATAAATAGATCGCAATGTTTACATGTTTATATAAATCTGTTTTATTAAAACATAAATGAATATGGCTTTAATTTTAGGTTCAAGTGAGAGTGGGTTATGTCCCTTAAATCATTCCAGACAGCATACATTTTGGATTATTGCGTGTCGCACAGCTCTTTCACGTGATATGCCTAAACTAAGACGTAATTATTTTCGTTAGTTTTAAATGGAGAATAAATGCTAATTGTTGATCTATACAGAAGAGTTTGTATGCAATTTATTTCTTTATATTAATCCCATATCTCATTAATACCACCATTTTACTCAAGAGAGCAAAAAAGTATTGTTTTAATATGTAATAGAACAATTTGGATTATTCGGACTACTATTATCAAGTTGGTTATTATATTGACAATGTTTGAGTCGATGTAACTTCTGATCGACTTCAGTGGAATCTTTTCGAATTTTGGAATCTTCTTAGAAATTGGGAACTTGCACGGAATTCGGACTAACCCCTTTATTTAATCCACGGGGGTATATTATTCGCATTTTGTCAGACTGGGTAGAAGTGTTACTACAGGCAATAATAACCCAGATTACACTAAATTAACACATCTAGCCAGTCAAGACTGACAGAATGAGAACAGTCCAC
>OY744531.1:99232122-99249622 GCA_963556195.1 Sepiola atlantica
CTCTCTCTCTCTCTCTGGTTCGTTTTCTTTTTCTTTTCTCTTTGTTCTATCGTTTTCTTTTTATTTTATTTTTCTTTGTCTCTTTTCTTTTACTTTCTCTCTCTTTTCCCTTACTTTTTTCTCACGCAAAATTTTTCTTTTCTCGCATACGTTTTCTCTTCTTCTTTTTAGAGTAAAACAAAAATATAGTACCTCAAAATATAACATCAAATTATTCAATTTATTTACAACATTTTTCACAGAAAAGATCAGAAAAACAACTCACATTTTCGCAATTCTACTTCTTAATTTCCCATTAATTGATTGAGACATTTTATTGCTGTAGTACATGTTTCAGATGGACAAGATTCAAATGTAGTCTCCCGAATAAATGTACTAACATAGAAATAGTTTACAAGATCCTCATAAGCCAAATTAATATTATTATTAGTCAGTTGGGGTTTTCACACTGTTACGAGGGATATACAGAATAGAAGATAGCATCTAGAACAACAGACCGAGAGAGAAGAACAAGCGAACGAGTTTTCGTTAAAACCAAGTTGTAGTAAGTAGACACGAACACACACATACATCACAGTTGTAAGTTCAATAACGACTAAAGAGACAAATACACGTACTCTCCGACATATTACAGATCGTAGCAGTCTTTCACCTAAAGCATGAATGAATTTACAACAGATTTTCTCGGCGTGTTTCTCAGTCATTAACCAATCTAGCGATAGTCCACCACCTAGTTAATGCTAAACTTCTTTCTGACCAACAGTATTGATTTAGGCAAGCCCGTTCTATTGTGTGCATCATAACGGTCATCGCTGAATGCATATACCATACACTGGGTAAGACAGGTGAAACTATGGCGGTAGCGCTTGATATGTCCAAAACCTTTGAAAGGTCGGACATGAAATTTTTTTCATAAAAATGAATCCGGACAAATCTTTAATATAATCAAATCCTTTTTAGCCAAGAAAAAGATCCAGGTTTTTCTCGATGGTTGTATATTTAAACAACACGACATTAATACAAGTGTTCTCCAGGGGTCTATCCTTGGACTTTTATCATTCCTGATTTTCATAAACGACTCCCCCTGATAAAATTGTGTCCGAGATGGGTATATTTGCTGATGGCACCACGCTCTATTCTCGATATGTGGATAAAACGAACGCACAAATATTCAAGCCAATGCTGAATCCTTTGAAAATATTTGTTCATATTTATGCTGATTTATGAAAATTGCGAAATATTAAGGACAAATATTAATTCTTATTTTTTCTGCTTTGAACGTGAAATATTGGTTTGAAAGGTCAAGAATTGAACCACATAAACATGGTTGCGTCCCCTCGGTTATCTCCTCTTTCCGTTAGGTGGCATGGCAGTGAGATAAAGAGAGAAAAAGAGCAGCCAATATACAAGAGATGACGTAAATATGTCTCTGGACAGACTGAAGGGATTCATTGTGAACTTCATCTTTATATGTAAATGACATAAATGTGATAAACACAAAATTTACAATTATATGATTTTAAATCATATACACACATACACACACACACACACACATATATATATATATGTGTGTGTGTGTGTGTGTGTGTGTGTGTGTGTGTGTATATATATATATATATATATATATATATGTGTGTGTGTGTGTGAATGATTGTTTTTATTTAAACAGACATGTACAAAATCTGCGACACTGGCATGTCTATGTTATCGATCTACAGCAGTTAAAAGCTGACATCTCTTGAGGAAGAATTAGAATTTGACCGTTCCCTCAGATGGTATTTGGGAATAATCAATTTATAAGCCCAGTCGAAATTCTTTGGATTCCTATCCCGTGGATGTTTACTTAACCTAGATCTCTCTCTCTCTCTCTCTCTCTCTCTCTCTCTCTCTCTCTCTCCACACACACACATATATATATATATATATATATATATATATATATATATATATATATATATATAGTCTCGGAAGTTTCTCAACCATTAAAGCTATATATTAAATTAAAATGAATAAAAATTAAAATTTAAAAAAAATAAAAACATTTTAGTCCCAAGTCGTTCGGTTGAAAATCACTTTTTTGTAAGTCAATTTAATTTTGCAGTCACTATATAAGTTTGCTTCCAAGAATTTGCGCTAGTCTTAACATTATTTAAGGAGGCATCAGTTGTTTACCATGAAAAACTTTTTCGGGAATTTGAAAACAAAACAGTATTTTATTTCATGGCTTCCAAGCAGAGTTGATCAGACCCCACTTCCCTTAAAAGACAAGAAAACAAAACGTTCCGTATATTAGATCTAAGTTTTGTTCCAGATAAATGTTTTGCTAACTTATTTAGTTATTAATATATATATATATATATATATATATATATATATATATATATATATATGTATATATATATGTATATATATATGTATATATATATGTATATATATATGTATATATATATGCATATATATATATATATGTATATATATATGCATATATATATGCATATATATATATATATATGTATATATATGCATATATATATGCATATATATATATATGTATATATATGCATATATATATATATGCATATATATATATATATATATATATATATATATATATATATATATATATATATATATATATATATATATATATATGGGAAATGAAAAAGGAAAAAACAAGAGATATTTTTTAGATATTCATCAACGTTTCGTCTTTATTGTAAGACTTCCCCAGGATGATAATTTGAAGAAAAATTTCATGCGAGTACATTGAAATTTTGGGTTGACATGATGAGTTGATAAGGAAAAGTAGTAGCCGTGGCTACTGTGACCGCTGGGGGAATGTGCCTGAAGGCAAATTCACTAATACTCTCACCCCTCCCTTTTTCACTGCTGCCTTAATGGTACCCACTCAAAGCTTTCCATATTCATTTCATTCTCCGCCACTACTGACTTCTCGCAGCCTGGACTCTCCTCCAGCGCTCACAGTAGCCACAGCTACTACTTTTCCTTATCACCCCATCATGTCAACACAAAATTCATTTTTCTTCAAATTATCATCCTGAGGAAGCCTGACGAAACGTTGGTGAATATATAAAAAATATCTCTTGGTTTTTTTCTTTTTCAGTTCCCATTATGTCGGATTAATATCATCCTTACTTTCTCATATATATATATATATATATATATATATATATATATATATATATATATATATATATATATATATATATATATATATATATATATATATATGATCCCCGATGATCCCTACAATAATATTAAGTCTAGCGTAAATTCTTAGATACCAACTAATACAGTGATTACAAGAGATTAATTGTCTTACTAGCAAATGAATCTGTCCATGAAGTACTTGGGACTAAACGTTTTCTTTTTCTTTTTTCACATAGTTTTAAAGGTGTAAAAACTTCCAAGTCTTATATATATATATATATATATATATATATATATATATATATATATATATATATATAAGTATAAATTCCTTTATTTATACAAACATTATTGGCTACATATATACACACACTAGAAAAATATTCATCCCTGCATAGAGTAATAAGGTACAAATTGTTTATAATGAGTATTGCATTTTTATTCTTACTGTTAACTATTCGAAAACTAACACTAAAACTATGTCAAACAGTCAGTCAGCTGCTGATGATGATCTTACCCTTTTCTTTATTTCTTTATATTTCTATCTGTTATCAAAGTTTGCTCATGGTGCACTTGATGGGTGTCAATAAAGTATTGATTCAATGTTTGATATAACCCCCACAAATACAAATATATGGAAATAAGGTCATGTTGGATACTGGCCCTATGGGAATGGACGTATATGTTGGAAATCGTTGGTTTGACTTGCGCGATTTAACGCGGGTGCAGTCGAGTGCAGAATAGGGCTTGTTCTCACAGTCAGAGCTAACAGACGTGACAAGGTTACCGTGTGACGAGACCACAGATCAAGGGTCAGTCTGCACCTGCGAGAGGCTCTGTGACGTCACTCGTTCTCGTAAGAAGCGAGTTTTCGTCAGTCTGATTCGGAAGGCGAACCGAGCAGGACGTGCGATTCACGATGTAAAAATAAGGAAAATATTTCCTTTACGGGAATACAAGCGAGAGAAATCCTTTCCCCCCTCTCTATGAATGGTTAAGAAAACATTGTTAACTAACTACGATAAAGTAGTGGTTTGCTCTCTCTCTCTCTCTCTCTCTCTCTCTCTCTCTCTCTCTCTCTCTCTCTCTCGGCGTAGTGAATGACTCTCAGTTGAAATAACAACGCTTGTAATAAAATGAATTAAATTTAAAAGAAGAGTTTGTCTTCGGAGTGCGTCATGGGGGTTTTGTTGCAGACATGGACGGCGTGGTTCACGGCATGAAGGAAAGAACGAAGAATCCATCCACTAGACGACACACCCCCTCTACAACAGATGAGGGAGAAAATTAAGGTATGCAACAGTCCGATCAGGGTGAAGCCCATTGATGATCATACCTCTTACTGATGCAACACTCATGAAAGTGTCCCCCATATAATTGAATGGCAATGAAACAAAGACTGTTGGATATTCATGACTGAAACTTGGTGGACAAGTTACACATACACTGAGCTTTATGTGTACCAAATATGGTTGGATTGCAAAAGGATTATGAATTTTATCAACGATTCTATGGCTGATATTTTTTGGGGGGGGTGGGGGTCACCCTGTATATTTGAGTTCTGTGTTTATTACCGCTAACTCTACGATGTGTATTATCGGTGAAGTCTTGGAAACGGGTAGTTTCGACGTATATCCGACCCCTCCCTCGGCAACAAAAGTCTTCGATCAATGTCATCGGAGATTTTTCTCGATCCTACAAAGAACTATTGATTACAGTGTCCATTTCCATCGGATATAATTGGATATTCGTATTAACTGCATCTCTCCAGGCGTCTATAAAATATCGGCGAGTAGATAACCTTTAAATGACCTTTACTTTTAAATATTTAGTTTCCATGTGGAATCCCAGCTGAACCTGGAATTATCTGCCGTCCAATATTCCGGATAAACAATCTTCACCTGCGCCCTTTGAAATATACATATACTACGGCAAAGGCATATGTAGCATTTCGTGTGGGGTTTTTTTTTGTAATAATGAGTCACCACTTATCAAGGCCGATAGGCCACTCGAGGATAAGGGTTAATGAGTATGTCAGGAGGACAGTTAAACAACAACATGAACATTGGTAACAATGGTTGAGACTGGCCAGAAATGAGATTATTTAAAAGGACGGCTCAACAAGAACCAGTTTACATTGGACTTGAAAACGATTACGCTGTAGTACACTGTGGTATTGTGTTCTGTTTTTTAATGTAGTAATCAAGGCTCATAGACCACTCGAGGATAAGGGTCAATGAGTATGTCAGGGGGGCAGTGAAACAACAACATGAACATTGGTAACAATGGTTGAGACTGGCCAGAAATTAGATTATTTGAGAGAACGGCTCAACAAGAAGTTGTTAACATTACGAACGACCATTCTATAGTCAGCTGGGAAGCAGCCCGTGGTATTGTGTTCCACAAACGGATAATTCTTGTAAATAAACTTTGCTTATGGAAGTTTGTGGTACACAAAGGGGAAAGGAAAATTAAATTAAATTAATTAACAATTAAATTAACACGTGACAAACATTATTTCCGATCGCCTGAAGCGCCCCTATCGGGAGATGAGGGCGGGTTCATTCTTGGTTATTTTTATACCTAGCTTCTCCCCCCCCCCGCCCCTTTATGAGAGATGGCTATCTCCAACTTCTGGCCTTGTGCCACATTTTGCTTTGGCGGTAAGCAAGTAGATCCTAACATAAAACAAAGAAAAGCGATAATGATTAATTTGACGAATCTTTATTTCCGTTTAAGTTTTAAAGGGGTATGCCTTTACAGACTCCGTAGGGGTGTACTTAGAGATTTGGGACCACTTCCATTGTCTTCCCCGATTTAAATTTAACATAACAATAGGATCTATTTTAAGTTTTAAGAGAGTTATATCTTAACAGACTCCGTAGGGGTGTACTTAGAAATTTAGGACAACTTCCATTGTCTTCCCGAGAGAATCTTATACATATGATATACATTTCATAATAATAGGATCTATTTGAAGTTTTAAAGGGGGTTCGGCCTATATAGCACCCTTAGGTTAGGAGGGCACTTATAGATTTGAGACTACACTTTCATTGTCTTCCCTGATTTAAATTTCATAAAAATAGGATCTATTTTAAGTTTTAAGAGAGTTATATCTTAACAGACTCCGTAGGGGTGTACTTAGAAATTTGGGACCACTTCCATTGTCTTCCCGAGAGAATTTTATACATATGATATACATTTCATCAAAATAGGATAGATTTGAAGTTTTAAAAGGGGTTCGGTCTATATAGCTCCCTTAGGTTAGGAGGGCACTTATAGATTTGGGACCACTTCTATTGTCTTCCCTGATTTAAATTTCATAAAAATAGGATCTATTTTAAGTTTTAAGAGAGTTATATCTTAACAGACTCCGTAGGGGTGTACTTAGAAATTTGGGACCACTTCCATTGTCTTCCCGAGAGAATTTTATACATATGATATAAATTTCATCAAAATAGGATAGATTTGAAGTTTTGAAGGACGTTCGGTCCCCATAGCTCCCTAAGGTTAGAAGGGCACTTATAAATTTGGGACCACTTCCATTGTCTTCCCTGATTTAAATTTCATAAAAATAGGATTTATTTTAAGTTTTAAGGGGGTTGTTCCTTTATAACCAGAATTATTAAATCAAACATAACTCATCATATGTTACCCTGGTAAAAAGCGACTTTTACCATTATGTGGTAAATTCTTCAATCTCCACAAATTGCTGTCATCCTCTTCGTTGATAGAACCAGCTATCAGTCTCTCTCTCCCTCTCTCTCTCTCTTTCTCTCTCTCTCTCTCTCTCTCTCTTTCTCTCTTTCTTTTTCTCTCTCTTTCTTTCCGTCTCTCTCTTTCTTTCTCTCTCTCTTTCTCTCTCTCTTTCTCTCTATCTCTTTCTTTCTCTCTCTCTCTCTCTTTCTCTCTCTCGTTTCACGTTGTAAGTAGTTGCTTAGTGTAAACCGATATCTATCAGCAAGTGGTGAGTACAGTCGCAAAAGTTTGGGGATTTCTCCTTCTCTGGTTGTGAGGATAGGAGTCGTCTGCCTCTCCCTTCCAGTAGTGGTAATAATGAATGAATAATTTTTTTTTTTTTAACGCCAATTCTTACTCAATGTCGACCTGCTTTTCGATGTTTCATTCTTTTATAAAACTGTAAAATTATATATTCCCATCTCTGGCTCCCCAGAAGGGCGGGCGAAAAAAAAGAGCTCCGGAAAAGGTGACCGAATTCTCTCCGTTCGATGGCTAAAACGAGAAAAATCTTTTTTTATTTTCTTCCCCACATTACATTTCGGACTTCCTATCCGTGACGTAATATCGTAACGCGTAGTCGTAACTCTACGTTTTAGCTTCTAATGGAATTTTCCATTCCTCTGGTCAATTCACCCTGATGTCAAAAATACCGTTTGTAACATTATTTTGAAACACCTCCATAAAACATGCTACACACCCTATAGCGTCTACTATCAATGTTCAAAATTTCATAAATATCTGATTAGTTGTTTTTAAACTGTAAGTGCTTTCCTTCTCAAGGGTGTATGCCCCCTTTCTACCCATCAAAAATAAATCGAACCTAGCTCATTATGCTCCCTATAACGTGTACTATCTATGTTCCAAATTTCATAAAAATTCTGAAGTTTGTTCTCAATCAACACATTTATTTTCGAGAGGGTTATGCCCCCTTAGCTCTATTTGTATAAACCTAAATTAAATTAAATATTGCCCACCTTACCTAGTGTTACGCCTAGAAATTGTGTTCAAAAATTCATGATTATACTTTTTATTTTTATAGTCCAAACTATTCAAAGTAAAAGCTCGATGGTTGCTAACATTTAAAAACATGTTATAGACTCGAGTTATCGTTCTTCCTTAGCTCGCCTCTTTCTCGATTTGTTTAGATGGCGACTATATTTTCCACGTGTACGATGAAACTTTGCATAACAAAAAAACATTAAAACATTCGTTGTTATTTTTACTATATATTTATATATATATTGATATCTGATTTTTGTGCACGCAAAAATTAAATTTGTAAAATAATTATAAAAATCTGTATACAGTAAATTAGTTTATAAATAAATTTATTATTTAGTTTATATATATATATATATATATATATATATATATATATTAGTATACAAGCAAACACAACGATATATATATATATATATATATATATATATATATATATATATATATATATATATATTAGTATACAAGCAAACACAACGATATATATATATATATATATATATATATATATATATATATATATATATATATATATATATAACCGTGATATATAATGATCAATCGGTACCTCCGGCTTCTTGAAAACACTGGGAACTCAACCCGTAGGCTAAAGCATACCAAATGTGAATGTATAATCAGAATTAGTTTATAAATAAATTTATTAATTATATATATATATATATATATATATATATATATATATATACTTACCAAATGTGAATGTATCATCAGCCGATGCAATAATAATAGTGCGACTCACATCCAAAATGTTGTGGGTCACATTACCATTACATCATCATTATGATCCGGTTACATTTGTTATCTTAAAATCTGATGGTTAGGTTTCCCGTGATTCTATGAAATCGAAAATATCGATGGGTTGTTATAATATTTCATAGTGTCGATTAAAAAATATAATATAAAAACATGAGTTGTTTTTTGGTATGAGTCTATTCGCATTCTAAATAATTTAAGTAACTGAAATTTCAGATTATTGTTGATAGAATAATCTAAAAAAAACTTCTCCGTTTCTTATTTCAGTCGCGTAAATTGAACGAAAAATTTTTAAAAAGAAGAAAGGCCAGCATGACTGTTTTTATTATTATTTATTTTGGATGGCGAGAAATGTTGATGACAGGATTTATTAAGAAATTAAAGAAAACTTTAAATTAAAGAAAAATTACAATTTCAAAAGAAAATTACCCATCCCTCAAAATAAATACAATAAAGGAGGATGTAATACCTGGGATGATTCCCCCCACACCCTCTTAAAAACGAAAGAGTTAGTTTCTGGAAGGACGGCCTTATGATAACAGAACCGATACTACACTACCCACCCCCATTAAAAGATATTCCGATTTAATCGAGTTTTATGGGGGGGGGGCATTCATTTAAAAATGTATACTCACCAAAACATTACTTTTATGGTTACTTGGCCTATAGGCTAAGATCAAAGTATAGTACCTGTTTTCCACATCTCAGTGACATTTAATGTTTGACTAATGCTGGAAGTTTTTATGCAAATTATCTCCCTTGAAAGAGGAAATTTTAAAAATGTTTTAAAACGCTATCGTTTTTTTTAAATAAAATCTCTTTAATTAATTTTATTAATAATTATAATAATTAGAAATGTTTATTACAGAATATTAATTTATTAGAAACTTTTTTTTTAAATATGCAAATGAGCAATATCGATATTTGTTTGGGGAAGTTTGGAGATTACTATATATACGGTATTTGAAAATATTCTTCTATCGTTATAATTAAATAAGCTTAACCGGTGTTGATGTTAATCTAGTTAGGACAGATGGAAAGAAAATGTTCGCATTTATTCGTATATATATATATATATATATATATATATATATATATATATATATATATATATATATATATATATATATATGAAGAAGAATGGAAAGGAATTAGAGAAGCAAAAGCCAAATCAAAATTCAATTCAATTGCTCAGAGCAAGGTATATTCCGCAAAAAAGGCAATTTATTCAAGTTAAATATTCCTTAAGCCAGGCTTTTCAAAGATCAAAATCTTATCATCAGAGGAAGTCGTTGGGATAGATACTCTTCACAATAGGTTTTACTTTTCCTAAAAGTTCGCTTTTAGTACACCACTTTATATATATATATATATATATATATATATATATATATAGAGAGAGAGAGAGAGAGAGAGAGAGAGAGAGAGCGAGAGGGGGGAGAGAGAGAGAGAAGGAGTTAGATATGTGTATATATTTATATATAGAGAAAGATTTTTGTAAGTACAAAATTTGAAATAAAATTTTAGTAATATTGACGAAATAGCCATAATTACTGATAAAGGAGGAGGGCTTTATTACCACCACCACAAACCACAAGTAGAGGGGGTCAAGAATCTATTTCTTCAGATTTTATTTTTTTTACTTTAGTAATATGGTTAAAAGAAAAGAAATTGATGAATGGGAGAAGTAAAAAAAAATGTTATTTCTACTAAGACGTCTATCGGTCGACCCTTTCTCAAGGTAGTTGTCGGCGATATAATGGTCTGAAAACGTAGTAAAAGATATATTAAAAGAAAAGGCACGCTAGGAAGTAAGTGTAGTATCTGTTCCGATGGATACTGCACCCTATAGACGGGTGTCGTCTTGTCCTTCGGGACTTGATTCCACCTGTCTGTGGGTTTGTCCTGTGCAGTTCTAGGAGGTCCACCCTCCCAGGCTTCGCCTCCCCTCTTTGGGGAGGAGTAAGTTTATTGCTTACTGCCTGAGGCGCCCCTACCGGGGAATGCCGACTGGGCTGCCCAGGCAATTTTTAATGGCCAGAGTGCTCACTTTCTCGGGCGCTGGCTTTTCAAACCCCACTTACTCGACCCGAGCTGTGGTCACATCTTACTTGTGGGAGTAAGATAAAACTGGCCTTGTGCCTAACTCCTGCAGAGGAGTAAATAAATATATTAAAAGAAAAGGTTTTGGAGTTGGGTAATTCTACCGCGCCACCAAGTACCTGACTCCTGGCGCCATCCTCTATCTGTAGAAAGGTCAGATACGTCCTCAGATCGAGTACTGCTGCCACCTTTGGGGAGGTACCGCTCAGAGCACTCTGTCCTGCCCAGAATGGGGAATGATCACTTATCTTCCTCTAAATTATATTCTTTCTCTACTCTATCGTTATTTCCATGCTAGGTGCTCGACTGTTCGACAATCTCCGGTTCCCTCCTATGAAACATTCACAGCAAGAACTCTTACACCCAAACGGAACTTCCATGAACAAAGATTATTTTAAAGAACTTCGCATCTATGGAGCACAAGACCACGGGACTGCTTCCCTGCTGACTACAACATGGTCGTCTTCGTCCAATGTCAACAAATACTTGCCCAACAGTTCTCTTAAGTTATAAAATCCCGCTCTTTCCACTCACCATTTTCCAATCCTTCCATAGTATTGTTCATCATCTAGTTAGCAATCTCATTAACACTTATCCTCGAATGGCTTTTGGCCTTGACAAGTGGTGACTAATTAGTCTTTTTATTAATTAAAATGTACACGTAATTTATTACTAAAATATAATTCTTAGAAGAAAGGAATATGATAATAGATCGTATTATCGCATTTTATTTTATCTAGAAGTCGATAAAAGCGCCAGCATTCGCCACCAGCTTCCCAATCCGCCTAAACCCCGTATAAACTGATTTCACAACCAATTTTCCGGGGTTTTTTACAGGTTGAATGATAACAAGAAAAAACATGATAATAATGTGTGTTATCGATAAGGGCGCCAGCATTCGCCACCAGCTTCTCAAGCCGCCTAGAAACCTATCAACTAATTTCAAATTATCGGGGTTTTTTTTTACTAGTTGAACGTAAATGTATAATATGAGAGGTTTTAAAATCACACACTCAAAACAACAGCCAACCCAGAAAACAGCATGTCCTCACATACTATTAACGATGTTTCTGACAAAGGGGAAAGAATTACTGTTTTGAACTGTTACACTATCAATCCTATTGACCCTTATTCTTAGTGGATTTTACCTCGCTATGTGGTGTCAGGAAAAAAGATGAAAACATTTGATGTGGTTCCCATGTAGTTAATCTCTCATCACGTTCATAGCTCATCAACAAAAAAAGTGTGTGTTTCTTCCATTCGTCTTGTATTGTATGAGAGAAATACAAAACATTCTTAAAGAACCAGATGGTAGACAAGGCAACAGCTAAAAGTGTGATTCACTTTTAGATAAGGAGAGATAAAAAAAAAAGTGTGATTCGCCTCTGGGTATATTCATTACTAATGGAGATTAGGTATCTGTCTGTCTGAAGCCGAAAATATAGTATTACTTCTATTAATTGTACTATTGTACTTCTATTACTAATGGAGATTTGGTATCTGTATGTCTGTCTGAAGCACAAAACTATACTATTACTTCTATTAATTGTACTATTGTACTTCTATTACTAATGGAAGTTTGGTATATGTCTGTCTGAAGCCGAAAATATATTATTACTTCTATTAATTGTACTATTGTACTTCTATTACTAATGGAGATTTGGTATCTGTATGTCTGTCTGAAGCACAAAACTATACTATTACTTCTATTACTTGTACTAAACTATATTAGTTTGATCGCTCTCTTTTTATATCTACTTATCAGCTCCTATATATACCCATTCCAAAACTTCCCCAAACACCACGCGGCTTTCAAATGTACATAATTTATTTGTTTTAAAGCTTCTAATAAATTAATATTCGCAAATATACACTCATGATTGTTTTGTTTTTTCAGATTTCCAGATGTATTTAAAATATCCACTTTCCACTGTTAATCGAGTAATTTTTCCAAATGAGCAGAGGAAAAAGAATCAATATTATCTAGCCTATGCCGATTTGAATCATCTGGAAACAGTCTTCGTTATTAATCATATAATGTCTAGTTAGTTTTGCTGTGTCTGTAAATATATTTGTTTACATGGAAATCGCTCCATACAAGGCATGAAGTCACTGTAAAGAGCTCAAAAATAATTACCACTTCAAGGTAAAAAAAAAACTAGCCAACGATAAGTGTTAGATAGATAGATTTCGACTCAGAAAACAGCATTTCTTCCCCCTGTATCAGAAACATCGCTCATTGAATGTGAGGACTAAAAGGACAAAATAAAGGAAGTGAGAGTTACGAGGCTGCCGAAAGTAAACCCAAGGTCCACTTTCTACTCTCCTGATATATATATATATATATATATATATATATATATATATATATATATATATATATATATATATATTAATTTTAAAACAATCAAAATAGTAGTAAGCAAAAAAACAACGAACGCTGCAATGATCAATAAAAATAATTACATAAAAATACATTAAATATTTAGGTGATGAAAATCGTACATATTTCTAGGGAGGGCGTTGTGATTCAATAGTAAAACGCTGGACTATAGACATCAATATCGAAGGTTCGATCCTTGTCTAAGTTTGTCCATGGATTACTTTTATGTACGTATAAAATTAATTAAAAAAATATATATACAGGGTGGGCAAAAATAAGGGTCCTATTTTTAAAAATTCATAACTTTTTTATTTATTGATTTTTTTTTTTGATTTTTTTTAGAATAAGTAAAGGACCCCTTCCGAAGCAAGCATGAGTCGTATTAGTCCTAAGGAACGTACCCTCATTTAGAAAACATTATTTTTGCTTAAAAAACTCAAAACCGTGTAAAAAACAATACTTTAGTTTTTGTAAGTTTTAAGAAGTGTTTTTCGGCTAAAATTTGTTTTGTTTATTTCAAAAAATCTCGGAATGGTCAGTCTACACACACATAAAGTTTGGTGAGTTTAACTTTTATTTTGTGGAAGTTATTCAAATTCAAGTTATTCAAATTTAAAGATAGGACCCTTATTTTGGCCCACCCTATATTAACGAAAATTACGTCCTATAAAGTTAAGGGTGACGAATAATGCAATTTTCTGCATCTTAATCGCAATCGAAATAGTAAGCAAAAAAACAGCGAACGTTGCAATCACCAATAACAATAATTACATAAAATAATATATATATATATATATATATATATATATATATATATATATATATATATATATATATATATATATATATATATATATTTAAGATAAAATATACATATTTATATACACATATACGTACATATATATATATATATATATACATATGTACACAAACACATGCATATATACTTTCAAATTAAATTATATAGTAAAATTCTCAATGAGTTATGAAAAATATCAATTATAAACTTGCAAATACCACTAGCTCAATATTCATTGGAATAGAGCTGAAATATATACATATATGCAAATATGTGTATTTTTACGATTTAAACCATTTTTCAAATCAAGTTCCAAATAAATATCATGCACAAAGGTATTATAGTTGTTTACATACACAAAGGTATTATAACTGTTTACAGCTGTTTCAAGGCATTGTTTATTTTAAGCCATACAATGAATCATAAAAAATGTAACCACTAGGCTATCATCAGAACAGAATCTTCGAATATGTCAAACAAAAACACAAATCAGCAACAATGTTCCAAAAAGTTACAATTTCAACCAGCGATAAAACAAAAATCACAAGAAAAGATCTATTGTCAAATACCTCAGCATAAACTATTAATTATTAAAATTAATTCCACATAAAATGCATATCATTAATATCAAAGAGAAAGATTGAAGAGACACGAAAATTCGCTATATTGCTTTTAAAAAACTTGGCCATGTAAATGGGGAAATAACTACCGATTTATATTCAAAGGGGATTCAATATGGAATTTAAAAATTACTTAATTCCTGTACTGAAAAGGAATGTTTATATATTAAAGAAATTATTTCTTGCAGGTTAATTATATTCCGAAATAAATCAAAATACTCAACTCAGTAAGAACACTGGCGAAGCATAATTTTCTCCGGTGTTTGTAACGGTGGGTTACACTAACTAACTTGCTGTAATGGTTAACAGTATTGGTTTGTATTGCCTAACCCTAACCACTCGCACCTATTTCCCTCCATTTCGTATTGATGGTCACCAATCAATATATTTTAATTACTAAACTCTACTCATGTATTGAGCACTGTCGAATTAAATACTGAACCCCAAAATATATACGTAATATATTATCTTATAATATAAGTGTATATATATGAAACACTGATGTGTTTCTTGTGTCTCTTGTCTATTTGTCCAGGGATGCAATTAAAAACAAAACTCTATACCAAGATCAAATACAACTTTATTTTATTTCATTTGATGTCGCTGTTGTGTCGAAAGTGACGCTCGAACTAAAATACACTTTCTTGGCCTTCGGGCTAGGATGAATGTGTAGTATCTGTTCTGTCCAAAGAGTGTGCAATAATATCGTGGGGTCTGCGTTCGCGTCGGACGTCCATAAAATGGAAATGTTTCGCAAACTCTTAAAAAGGTTCTAGCGATAGACTCCCATAACCAGATATATTCTAAAACTACATTAATCAGAGTAGATAGACAAGTACGTTTCAGTTTGAACAAAGGTGGTACAATAATATCGTATGGTCTGTGTTTGGAGATAGACTCCAATGAGCACAGCAACGATGTAGAACAGATAAACGATACAACTGTGGACTTTCCTCGGGTCCCGCTAGTATAAAATTAATACGAGCATAGTAGTAGTGGTAGTAGTAGTAGTAGTAGTAGTAGTAGTAGTAGTAGTAGTAGTAGTAGTAGTAGTAGTATAAAAAATGTTTGTAACCGCCGATGGTAGTTGAGGATTATAGGTGCGAGTGCTTTATATAGGCAATAAAAGCCAATACCGTTAAATATTAGAGGAAGTTAGTTCATCGGCGAAGCGGCATTTGCACTCCAGATATGTGACGCTTGTTTAAGCTGCAACGCTCGACAAGGATCTCGCTGGGTTCGAACACCGATCAGCATATAACACAAAAAATATTTCCATTATTTTTTGTTACGTCAGGTTGATTTGATAATCGGACAAAGAGATCTTTCGAATATTAGAAAAATCGGCAGGATATCAGTGAGTTTGTGTTATGCTAAGAACTGGAGACCAGCAGTCTGGACGATGTCCATTCATACGGAAAATGTCCAGTTTGGATGGCGGGTATTTTGTATGCCAGCGACCGTTTATGGTAAATTCGAATTTACAAATTAATTGGACTTTCTTAGCTGGAAAGAAAACCTGCTGACTCGGTCGGTTTATTAAGGAAGAATTTCTTTCGTTGAAGAATACGAAGTATGAGAGAAAATAGAAGTGTGATATTTGGCGTGGGAGGCATTGTTATAGTCTAGGAAGTGAAGAGAAAGAAAGAAAGAAAGAAAGGGAGAAAGGAAGAAAGAAAGAAAGAAAGAAAGGGAGAAATGGAGAGAAGAAGAAAGTAAGGAAGATAGTAGAGGAAATGACAAAAAAAAAGTAAGAGATTAAAAAAGAGAGAAAAAATAAACAAACGGGGGTGGGGGGTGGAGGAGGCAAATAGGAAAGGGAAGGGGGAAGAAAGAAAGAGAGAAAGAAAAAGAAAGACAAGAAGAAACGAAAGAAAGGGAGTCAAATAAACGAAGGAAAATAGAGAGTTAGAAAGAAAGGAAAAAAGAAGGAAGGGGGGACGATTTTTTTTTAATCATTTAAAAAAACATTCAGTTGAATCGATTTATTTCGGTGCTTCTTTACTTTCGCTCCGACATGTTAGGATTCTGTTAACAAGAAAATAGCTACAGAAATGCATAAACTTTGTTATGTGCTTACGTGGTAGCTGAAAAGAAGACTGTACACCAAAAATTACGCAAATTCATCAAGTATTTATTAAATTTAAACATTTTTAAAAACACGATTTTATCTTCCGGTCACCATTTTTTAACCATTTCGATTTCTGATTGGGCAAGGGAGATAACTCAAAAAAAAATTACGACTTTCGGGAAAACAACTAATAAGTACGATATAAGATTTTTTTTTTTTAATTACATTTTATTAAACTAAAGTAAATATAAAATTTTTAAACCAAAATTTTTAAAATCAAAAAATTTGAGTTATCTCCCATTTTTTTAATTCAATAAATACTGGATGAATTTGCGTAATTTTTAGTGTACAGTCTTTTTTGTTTTTTCACCTACCCCGTAAGAACATGAAGTTTATACATTTCTTTGGCTATTTTTTTGCTAACATGTCGAAGCGAAAGTAACGAAGCATCTTCATTTCTGACAACGGTAAACAATGAAACAACTGTTCCATGTTTTTCCATCGAAAAATTATTTAAAACAAAACAAAAACACTCGCCCTGTTATTGTTGTTGTTGTTGTTTTCTGAAAGGTTGATGGCAAACAGTCAATTACAACATAGGTTAGGATTAGTTTAGGGTTAGGTTAGGGTTTTAAAAACACAACCATCTTCTGTGCATTTTTCCTTCGTACAGGCGAAATAAGAGTTAGATGAAGATGAAATAGAAGTTAAAGGAAGTTGTTCTAAATGGTACAACTGTAATTGAAGGGGGTGTTGGTCCCTTCCTTACATTTATCGCACGAAATGAATTGAACGAACAACAACCGAGTAGAAGGCAACAAAAAAGGGGGCTTTAT
>OY744531.1:99254622-99274622 GCA_963556195.1 Sepiola atlantica
TAAGAGTATTAAAAGAAAAAAAATCACAAGTGGTGTCTGTCATGATTTGAATAAAGCACTGTTTTATCATCGCATTCAAACTTTCTGTGAGCTTCAGAAGTAAGTACAATAACAAAGACTGAAAGGTTTCTTTGTCATGATTGAGATCGAGCGAAAAAAAATGTTATGAAAGAACCCAAACTCTTGCTCAATTTTTAACAGCACGCAGTCTTTAAAAAAATGTCATTTACTGGCACAAAAATAAAGTTTATTTGTCCTTTTTTTCTCATTAGTGGTGGGTGTTCTTTTCTCCCTCCTACCGTCTCTTCCTCACAAAAGAGACGTTGTTAATCTTTCTCTACTCTATCGTTATTTTCATGGAAGGTGTTCGACTGAGCTCCAATCTATGCCCCTCCTCCCCGTAAAACTTTACAGAAAATACCCTTCTACCTACCCATACTGTAAAGAATTTCCTTTTTCCTTGTGTGTAACTAGAACCAAGCAGAAGTTCTATGAACATAGCTACTTCTCAAGAACGTCACATCTATGGAACAAAATACAACGGGAGTGCTTCCCTGATGACTACAACATAGTCGTCTTCAGGTCCAATGTCAACAAATACTTGCTGAGCCGTCTTTGTTGCGAAGAAGAAATGTTCTTTGTAAATGAGATATTGATGAAGTCAAAAGTTAAGGAAGTCCATTACTATAATTCCCCATGCGTATTGATTTACTCCTCTCCAAGAGTTAGGCACAAGGCCAGTTTTTATCTTACTCCCACAAGTAAGATGTGACCCAAAGACGGGTCGGGAAAGTGGGGTTTAAAAATTGCCTGGGCAGCCCCGTCGGCATTCCCCGGTAGGGGCGCCTCAGGCAGTATGCAATAAACTTACTCCTCCCCAAAGAGGGGAGGCGAAGCCTGGGAGGGTGGACCTCCTAGAAGTGCACAGGACAGACACATAGACAGGCGTAAATCAAGCCCCGAAGGCCAAGACAATACCAGTCTATGGGGTGCAGTATCCATCGGAACAGATACTACACTTTTTATTTACCTCCCCAGGAGGTTAGGCACAAGGCCAGGTTTATCTTACTCCCACAAGGTAAGATGTGACCCAATGTCGGGTCGGGAAAGTGGGACTTGAAAAGCCAGCGCCTGAGAAGGTTAGCACTCTGGCCATTAAAAATTGCCTAGGCAGCCCCGTCGGCATTCCCCGGTAGGGGCGCCTCATGCAGTAAGCGATAAACTTCCCAAAGAGGGAAGGCAAAGCCTGGGAGGGTGGACCTCCTAGAACTGCACAGGACAGTACCTCAGACCGGTGGAATCAAGGCCCGAAGGCCAAGACAATACCGGTCTACAGAGTGAGCATCCATCGGAACAGATACTACACTTTGATCTTAGCCAAACGGCCAAGAAGTATAATTCCCCATGAGTAGGGAAGAGAGAATAGGTCGTAATATAGAATGTTTGTACACCGGCTATGGTGTCAGGACGTGTCCATATGTGTATGTATGTAAGTATTTGTGTTTGTTATATTAATTCCACGTGTATAAGGCAGTAGCCATTTTGGCTTCTCGGTACTTTGTGGTCGAAGTGGTCAGAGCTAGGAAGCCCGGCCAGGTGTAGTAGTCGTTTCCATGTCGAGAGAGGCGTCTCGTGCCGAAGAAGAAAAAAGAGAGCACTGATGGCGCTCAAGTGTTTATATAGTTATGTTAGCCATCCGAGATTCGCCTAAGAAAAGACCACTGATTGGTCAAGCCAAGGAGGAAGTAGATTGCTTGAACCAATCAGCAGGCAGCTAATAAGTCATTGATATTTAAACAATATGGCGGCTGTGCGCCAGCTTGTATCAAACTGCTACATTTTCTTATGTAATCAAAATCCTGTCCTTTTCACCCATTGGTTTCCGATCTTTTCATATTATTGTTCTTACTTTCAATCTTCCTATCTCATTTAACCTTTATCCTCGAGTGGCCTTTGGGACTCAATAAGTGGTGACTCATTAATATGAAACCAAAAAAAGGGAGAAAGGAAACTTTAAACTCATGCATCGATAGGAAATTATTCTTAAAACAAATATTTGCCATTTTTTCTCAGATACTTTCTGGCAACACTAAATTTTGTGAATTTGGGAACAAATCTGAATTAATATTATTTGAATTATTCGGACTACCATTCTCAGGTTGGTTATTATATTCATAACGTTTCGGTCGATGTAACGTCCTATCGTCTTCGGATGCATCTGGTCGAACTTGGGGAACTTTATATCGAACTCGGGAAGTACGATCAGTTGCACCTGAAGAAAGTCGTGGGGTATACCATCCGAAACGTTGTGAAAATAACAACCAAGATGAGAATAATAGTCTGACTAATGCAAATAATCAATCCTCATCTAAAAAGAAATTCCAAAACATGTTTTTTCCTTCATTTTTCTTTCTCTTTCTTTTATTATTTTTCTCTTTATTTCATTTTTCTTTCTCTTTCTTTTATTCTTTTTCTCTTTATTTCATTTTTCTTTCTCTTTCTTTTATTATTTTTCTCTTTATTTCATTTTTCTTTCTCTTTCTTTTATTATTTTTCTCTTTATTTCATTTTTCTTTCTCTTTCTTTTATTCTTTTTCTCTTTATTTCATTTTTCTTTCTCTTTCTTTTATTATTTTTCTCTTTATTTCATTTTTCTTTCTCTTTCTTTTATTCTTTTTCTCTTTATTTCATTTTTCTTTCTCTTTCTTTTATTATTTTTCTCTTTATTTCATTTTTCTTTCTCTTTCTTTTATTATTTTTCTCTTTATTTCATTTTTCTTTCTCTTATTATCATCTATTTCCTTCATTTTTCTTTCCTTCGTTAAAATCTCTCTTTTTTATTTTACTTTCTTTCTCTATTTCTTTTTTTTCTGGTGGAGACCCTTCCTTGCCTCACAAGAAAAACCCCAGGCGATAATGACTAAGAATACCATACAATTATTAGTTCTACGCAGCCATGACTGACGGAATGAGAATAATCTACTCTCGTAGATTAAATAAAGAGTTCAGTTTGAAATTCCGTACGGATTCCCAAGTTCAATAATTAAGTTCCTAAGTTCGAAAAGATGCGTTTGAAGAAGATCGAAGATTACATCGGCCGAAACGTTGTGAATAAAATAACGAATGTTAGAACAGAAATCCAAATCATCCAAATAATTCTAAATCCTGATCTAAAAAAATTCCTAAACATGCCTTACCTTTTTTTTTCTTACCCACCTTCTTTCTTTCTTTCCTTCTTTCTTTCTTTCCTACTTTCTTTCCTTCTTACCTTCCTTCTTTTTCCCCCTTTCTCTCTTTCTCCTTTTATTTTACTTTTTTCTTTCTTTCCTTCTTTCCTTCCTTCTTTCCCCTTTTATTTCCCCCTTTCTCCTTTTATTTTACTTTTTTCTTTCTTTCCTTCTTTCCTTCCTTCTTTCCCCTTTTATTTCCCCCTTTCTCCTTTTATTTTACTTTATTTCCTTTTTTCTTTCTTTCTCTCTTTCTCCTTTTATTTTGCTTTCTTTCTCGGCTTCTTTCTTATTTTCTTTCTCTCTGTTGAAGCCCCTTCCTTACACCCAACGTCACCTCCTCCTTAACGCACAATCCAGCTGACTGAATACATTCGCCCTCCCTCTACCGCCTAATAAATAAAAAAGAAACATGCTGATTGGTCAGTTTTCTATCGCTGTACATCACGAAATAATCAGTTCACCGGACATTGTCCTTTCACGGACACATTATTCATTTGAGTTTGTCACGCCAAACGATAATATCGAGATATTATCAGCCTGGATAATCCAAATTATGAATCTTCCTCGAAAGAATTCCGAAACATAATTCTCAAGTAAACCAAATTTATGTATTAAACGAAGATTGTTTTTTTGTTTTTGTTTTTTTGTTATGAGGCCTCAATTTAGGATCATTGTGGAATGTGGAGTTGTAGAATAGAAAGACAAAATCTCATTCTAACATTTATAACAACTTGATTGGCCATCTTCGTTAACAAGTGATATATATATAGAAAGAGAGAGAGAGGGGGAGGCGAGGGAATGTTAAAAGATAACATGTACAGGTGTCTAAACGATAAAAAAGGGTAGATAGTCCATATGTAAGATAAATGTCCTGATTGTAGGGAACGGAGAAGAGTTCATATTAAGAGAATGTTTTTAGGAGAAGTCCGTACGTACTTATTAGTTAAAGGCAGTCAGAGTTCATATTTTATTTGTAAGTATGTGTGTGTTGTAATGGTATAAGTCCACCTGTGCGTGGTTGGTTGCCATGTTAGATATATAAGTCTTCTTGTCGACACCATAAGCCGTTGCTAACGACGGGATGTTTGCAGACCAAGAGGGGAGTTTTACGAGGAAGTAGAGTTGCAAACACTGGTTTTATAACCTCCGGGGTCTATGGTCTGCGCGCATGAGAGATTATTTCTGGTTGGGCAAATCAGAATCGAAGTTGAATGTTTCCTCCAATCAATGCCCAGCTTAGAAGTCAAGCTGACATTTCAAACAACGCTAATGGCGGTTGTTGCTACTGCTGCTTTTTGTGGGTTGTAGAACTACTACTACTACTACTACTACTACAGCGCCGTCCCTTTGTCATTAATCCCAAGTTTATTCGGGCCCAAAGCGGTGAAAAGGCAATGACTTTTGTGTTTTTTTTTTAATAACTTCAACATTTTGGGTTACTTTCGATACATATTTGAGGCACACATCAAGGGCTAGAGTAACAATTGACACACCAATTTTTAGAAGCGAGCCTTTTTACAAAGCTATTTGCATTTATGGTAAATCGTTTCATAAACGACAATTTCCCAGTGCTTCTTATTAGTTAATATTTAAAATTGCTCAATAACTGTTGCAAGTTAGAAGTCTAGTTATTGGTTTCAGTAAATAAAACAAATTATCAATCCTCATCTTAAAAGATTTCGAAACACAATTAAAACTGCATTGTTAATTATCTGATCTATCGCACACCTGTAGTTAGAGAAAAGGCGTGAACAAGGACAAGTTTCACTCAAAATATATTAAACTCGAGAACGCAACAAGATTAATACAGCTACAAGTAAATAGTCTTAACTAATTATTTCGAGCAGTACATTTCTATTGTTGCAACAAAGTCCTAGATTATTTACGTAGCACTGGTCTCGGTTGAGAACAGTTCTGGCGCCATGACAGCCTAACATAATGAAAACAAGATGGCTACCAAAAAGCAAATAATTCTGCTTGCGTATATTAATTCTTGGTTATATAAAAATCAGTAGTAAAATAAACCCTTGTATTTGAAACCTTTTTTATAAATACGTGTAGAATACCCTTCCCAGGACTGGTATAAGCAATAAATATAGCATTAGTTTTAAATTATAATGTATTTTTCTTTCTTTGGACGGTATAGTATCGTTTCAGCGACACCGCTTTAAATGGTAAAGTTTACAACAACAACAACAAAAATAATGTGCCCACGGTATATCCCTTGTTGCCTAAAATACATAGTCCATAATGATCAAGTCAATGGTTTAGGAATTTACCAAACACATACATATTATTGACGCTCCCGCGCGTTCATAGATTATTTTAAAAACGTATTACTTAATATAATTCAATTTGATGTAGAGCAATTATGTTTGTTGATTTTTTTTGTATCTACCTTATTTAAATAAAATAAAATTTAAAAGTTATAAAATAAGTTAGATACAAAAAATATAACATGATAAAGTTTGCAAAAAATAATGTGGCCATGTTACTCGCTGGGTTACCGAGAATATATATTTCAAAATTCAGAATGAACGGTTTATAAAATATTTAAATAAATATTTATTTTTTCACCCCCTAAACGTTAAGATTTAAAAAGTAAATGTGCCCACGTTACTCGCCGTGTTGCCTCGAATATATATTAAAATAAAAAATAAAAGATAATCACACGATCTCTTCGTTAGTTGTAATTATATATACAGGGTGGGCAAAAATAAGGGTCCT
Organism: Sepiola atlantica; assembly: GCA_963556195.1. Taxonomy (NCBI): domain Eukaryota; kingdom Metazoa; phylum Mollusca; class Cephalopoda; order Sepiida; family Sepiolidae; genus Sepiola; species Sepiola atlantica. The sequence continues at coordinate 99,260,580 of OY744531.1, forward strand.
ATTTTTAAAAATTCATAACTTTTTATTTATTAATTTTTTTTAATTTTTTTTTTTAGAATAAGTAAAGGACCCCTTCCGAAACAAGCATGAGCCGTATTAGCCCTAAGGAACGTACCCTCATTTAGAAAACATTATTTTTGCTTAAAAAACTCAAAACAGTGTAAAAAACAATACTTTAGTTTTTGTAAGTTTTAAGAAGTGTTTTTCGGCTAAAATTTGTTTTGTTTATTTCAAAAAATCTCGGAAGGGTCAGTCTACACACACATAAAGTTTGGTGAGTTTAACTTTTATTTTGTGGAAGTTATTCAAATTCAAGTTATTCAAATTTAAAGATAGGACCCTTATTTTGGCCCACCCTATATATATATATATATATATATATATGTGTGTGTGTGTGTGTGTCAGGTTGTATATGAAAAGAAATCAAATAAAGTGCTCGATCATATAAGAGAGCTAATATAATTTATTTAGATACTGTATATTACATAATTCAGCAATGTACCGCGGTTTCATCCAAGAGGGCAGATTTAGACATCTTTAGTAAATCTCCGTGCCTGTTGACGCCATTCCCTGTCGGGCGTGACTACAATCGTTTCAGCTTGCCGATGATTCCACTGTGCACGGAGATTTACTAAAGTTGTCTAAATCTGCCCCTCTTGGATGAAACCGCGGTACATTGCTGAATTATGTAATATACAGTATCTAAATATATATATATATATATATATATATATATATTACATACACACACACTTTTATAGAGATTAAAATAAAGATCTTCGTAACTACAAGTACTGACTTTCTCGAAGACGATATGTTTAAGATACATTTATTTAATGCGAGGTCAGATAGGTTCGCTTCCAGTTGAATTGCCTACCTAAAATACAAATAAACAAACCCAATAATAAACCGGTATTGTCTGGGCCTTTGGGTCTGGATTTACGCCGATCTATTGGGGGTTACTGGTCCTGTGCAGTTCTAGGAGGTCCACCCTCCCAGGCTTTGCCTCCCCTCTTTGGGGAGGAGTAAGTTTATTGCTTACGCCTCTACCGGGGAATGCCGATGGGGCTGCCCAGAGTGCTCACCTCGAGCGCTGGCTTTTCAAACCCCACTTTCCCGACCCGATCTTGGGTCACATCTTACTTGTGGGAGTAAGATAAAACTGGCCTTGTGCCTAACTCCTGGGGAGGAGTAAATAAAAACCCTTATGTGTCCAAAATAACCACAAAAAAATCAAATTATTTATACTACAAAAAAATGTTAAGAAATAAACTAACTTACTCGTCATGAAGACGACCAATGACTTTCATTAATCCTAAGTCAGGTGACGGTTGAGAAGGAGTTTAATTTCGGTTTCACGCAGTGGTGGCGGGGTCGATACGATCAATAGTCACACGATCGCGCGCAGCTCGTGCCGTCGTCGTCACAGATTTGATTTTTATAGAATTATTTAAAGTTTACTTTTTATTAAATGCAATGTAAGGAAGAATTCTTCCCTTTGGCAGACATCTTGGTTTATTTTGTTCGCTAAAAACGTTATCTTGTCCAGGTTATGGTAGGCTGAATTTTATTTTTCTGAATATAAAATTCTGAGAAAGTCGAATATTAGTGTGGTGAGTACGGGAACAACTACATTTCTAACTTGCATCTATTTTTTAGCAATTAGTTTTAAATATTGTCGGTTAACGTTAAGATTAAAAGGCGGGTTAAGGCGATATAAATTGTGTATAAGCGATTTTGAACATTTGAGTTAAAAACAATTTAGGGTGCTTTTCGAATAGGTATCCAGAAATTTTTAGTCGTGACGTAAGCAGTTTCGACTACGAATGGAGAAAGTTCCCATGTTTCTACACAATACGAATCGAACTATTTAAAAAAAAAAAAAATTTTTTTTTTTTTTTTTTTTTAAATCAACCAACCTTACTATAAATGGGAAAAATAAAGAAAAGGGTGGGTAAAAGTCCAGAATAGTTAACACTAGATAACTATTAAAAAAACAAACATCAAATGCATAAGAAAGAAAAAGTATACTGCTAAATTAGTTGTTTAACCAACCTAAAATGGCGGACAACTATTTTTCAACCACAAATGAGTAAGTAAACCCAAATAAATTGTCTTGGGCTAATTCCCCCAACTGCATTTCCTTTAAAATAAAGGTAAAGTAAATTTGAAATTAGTCCAAAGCAATTTATTTTGGTTTACTTATTTGTGAGGTCGGAAAATAGCAGACGGTTCACTGACGTCAGAGTTGTCCGCCATTTTAGGTGGGAAACGACACATTTACCCAAATTCTTTACCTAGAAATAGACATTATAAACGTTAAAACTGGGCTAGCTAAACTGATTTAATTCTAACACAGATATAAAGCTATTAGTTGTGTTTCGGAAACGTCAACCATAGATTTTACTGGCGTGACGTATATACAACGAATGCTACGAAATCGAGAACGATGAAGCAGGTACGCCGTTCCGAATGTTACCGAAACCCCCATCCCAATGTTATATGGATTCTAGAACTCCAGCAGTAAAATCGATAGTTGATGATTACGAAAGTATTTTTTTTTTTTACAGACAAAAAAAAAAAAAAAAAAAAAAATTTTTAAGTCAAATTTATTTCAAAGTAAAACAATTCGTTTAAATAAAACAATGTTAAGATAACTTTTTAAAAAGCGAAACACATTGAGGCCATTAAATAAAAGCCGAATAACAATTCATGTAGATTTCCTTTTTCAAAGTTCAAATTGGTCCTTTCATTATTAGGAGTCCTTTCGATTAGCAAATTTAAAACAATTTTATTCATCGTATTGTGGTGTTAAAAGTCGGTATGAAGAATGAACAAGAAACATTTAACCCATCGAGAAAAAAAAACGTCCAACGAAAGTCATGAAGAAAAAAAAAATGTGTTCAAGAAATCTTAGTAATTCCGGGATGAAAATTTCAGACAACCGAAATAGAAAAAAAAAATATGTCAACAAAAAAAATGTTTAATTCTTATAACTCGAAATAAACTCAATTTCACAAATATTAATTTAACTTTTCAGGATCTAAAAAACAAAGTACAGATGAATATATTTACGAAACAAACCGAAAATGTTCAATGCATAAAACTTAGTGATGATAAACGTATCTTTCGCCATATTTGTTACGATCGCCGCCAAATGGGACGTCTATACTCCAAGACTTGTGGGCCCTTTCTCTTTCAGAGACCAGCCTTCCACGACCGTAAATAGACCGTGGATAGTAATCCCGGGTGTTGTTTTGCGGCAGCGTATAACCGCCATGGCCACCCATGCTGTGACAATTCCTTTGGTACGCGTTCCAACATGGCCGGTCGTTTCTTGGGTGATAATTAAAATACGGCATTGCATTAGCTTCGGGAAGTCTCATCTCAGACGAGTGTCTTTGGTACTGGAATTCGTCTCTTCGAACACGGTTTCTGGAGTAGTCCTGCTCGAAATACGAATCGTAGCAGGGAATTCTTGAATACGCATCGGAACGATAGTCACTCGCACCGTGATAGCCACCATGGTAACTTCGGGATGAAAGTCGAGTATCTGGATAAACAGGTTCGTAAAATGCGTTTACCGGATGACGAGACCAACTGCAACATCGACACGGTGCGTACTCTCGAGGGCAACCAAACCAGGGACCTCTTCGGTAAATCCAGTTTTTCTTTCTGTAAGGCTGGACCGAAAGTCTACCTCCTAAATTCTCGCTGTCATTTAAGCGCTTAATGGCGGACTGCGCGGCGTCGTTGGTCTTGAAAGCCACAGTCGCCTGGCCTCGACTCTTTCCGGTCACTCGATCAAGATGAATATGAACATCAGGGTCGCCGTTGTGGTTGCTTTTCAGGGCACCACATTCGCCGAACAAGTTCACTACATGAGATACGGTCGTTTCAAGGTCAAAACCAGACACAAACAAAATATTACCAGATTCTTGGACACCATTATAACAATTAAAACTGGGGCAGGTAGATTTCTGGTACGTATCTTTGTCTCGAACTTCGGCGGGTTGTATGCGCAAAGAATTAACTCCGGTTTCAGGATTCCTAGATGCTTCAATTCCAGACTCTGCATCGCTCAGACGAGACTGTACGGGTTCCTTTTGGTAGTTGAAATCAGATTCATAGTCAGGGACGGGCGACGGATTGAGTAGTAGCGACCCGGTGCTTTCAATAAGGCCTGCATCTACGTAGTCACAACTTTGTGAATGGTAGACTTTCTTCGGGTTAAAGTTATAACTTTCATGGTCCTCCTCTCGTGGGGAATCAGAACTGCTGTTACTCGCACAACTATTGTCGCTTGTGCTGCCCACTGCCAAATTTGAAGCAAGGCGACCACCATCCATGCTTAGATTATCGTAGAAACTCTTGCTATCTGAAAAAGACGACACTTGGTGGGCGAAATCCTGCCCACTGGTAGCTAACACGACTGACATGGCGATTATTGAAACAAGGGGCAGATAACTCAGCACAGCCTCGCTTGTCTTAACATTCATTGGCCGTATGCGTGGTTCTAAGTGGCAACCTCCTTGCTTTTATACGAATTAGTGTCTCGCTTGGAACTTTGGAATTTGCAAAAAGTTCAGGCTTGGGGAACACATCCTTTCTATTATTCCCTATTTCTTTTACTTCTGCATAATTCCCACTCCCACTTAGAGATCAATGAGCTTGTTTTCTGGGGGGGGGCCTTATTAACTTACCCTCTTATTTTATTTATTTATTTTCTTCTTTTGTTTTAGGGCGGTGCATTTAATTGTCCAACTCCTCATCATTTTTCATTTATTTTGTATATTTTTTTAGGGTGCTTATGCAGTTTACGAAAGAGACTATTTTTTTAAATAGGATTTTCAAGTTAAATTTAATTTTTACGGTATCTTTTGTTTATCTAATTGTTAGCTGAAAATACAGAATGATTAATCACCCCACCCACCCAACCTCCATATGTTAAGAATGGGTTTCTAAATTATAACGTTATTATTTCAGCCTGGTCCGTAAACTGCATAAGTACCATATTTTGTAAACAATATCAATTAGAAAACGTTGGGGTATTTTAAGTAGATCAGCCCCATAGAGTAAATGTGGTATTGTGGTGATAGTCTAGTTTAGAGTTATACCATATAGTATGATCCCTCGACCCCCATACCCCCCCCCCCAAGAAAAACTAAATATTTTGGCCTTGTGCCTAATTCGCAATGCTTTTTGTATTTTTTTTAGTTGTGAATAAATAGATTACCGCTTGGTTGTTTAGTTTTACGGCATATCATTATATATATATATATATATATATATATATATATATATATATATATATATATATATATATATATATATATATATATATATATTTGTTTTTATCTCCCATTCATACAGGTCACAGGATTCAAAACCCCGGAACACGAGTCATGTTATAACCCAAATTCCGACGCCTTAACCCACTCGGCCACTATGAACAATCTGATAAATCAGCGAGAGTTTAAACCTGTTAAAGGCAGTCGTCGTCAAGTGTTCAACTACTGAAGGAATATGTATTAAAGCTACGACGACGGCTCTGTTAAAAATACTCGCTACAGTGCCCAGCCTAGATTGGGGGCGACAAATAATTATAAATATTTGTTTTTATCTACATATGTATACGTTTCATCGTTTCTGGAATCGTCAGTGTAGAGATAATTATCCATACCAGTCGCAAGATTCGAAACCCCGAATGTTATAAGCCAAATTCCGGCGCATTAACCCACTCGTCCACTATGAACAATCTGATAAACCTGGTATAGGCAGCCGTCGTCAAGAGTGTTCAACTACTGAAGGAACATATACTAGCAAATATATGCTCCCTCCGGTCACATATTTTTGCTAAACTGAGAGGATGATATCATAATGAACGAACTACATACACTGACCCCCAAAGGAGGGGGTAATTACTCAGGATGATATCATGACCAACAAATACTACCCTCCCCCCCAAAAAAAAGGAGTTAATGCTTGGGAGCATGATATCATGACAACAGATAGATAATACACTACCCCCTATCCCCTAAAGAATAAAATAAAACAGGAGGCAAGTAATCCCGGAAGGATGGTATCGTGAGGAACAAACGTATACTATACCACCCACCCCCCTCAAGAAGACGTAATGCCTGGGATGAATGTATCATGACGAATAAAAAAAATATACTACACATAATTAAATAAGCATAAACCGTTTTACTGTTAATATAGTTAGGATAATTGGAAAACTTTTCGCATTTATTAATTTAGATAACATAATAAAAAAAACAATGGCAAGTTTCATTGTCCACGTGAAACGCCTAAATGAAAATTGGCAGGAAAAATATAGTTACCATCTTCGTAAACAAAGAGAAATATGCTAGAACGATAACTTTTGTAATTTTCTAGTTAAAAAAGACATCTTTATAAACTTGAGTCATCGTTCTTCCTTAGTTAGTATTGTGGTGAACGAACATATACTTTTTTCCCGATGAATGTTTTATGACAACAGAACCGATACAACACTACCCACTCTCATTAAAAGATATTCCGATTAAATCGAGTTTTGTTGTTGTTATTATTTTTCTGTGAAGATTCCACCACACACACACATTAAAACGAAGGAGGTAATTCATGGGAGGAAAGTCTTATGACAACAGAACCGGTACTAAACTACCTACCCCATTACAAGATATTCCGATTAAATCGAGTATTTTTTTCATTTAAAATGAAATTAAAAATGCCTAGTCACAAACAAAATATTTTTTATGGTTCCTTTGGCATTTTGACTAAGATCAAAGTGCAGTATATGTACTTCACGTATAAGCAACATTTGACTTTTCAGTAATGCGTGAATTATCTCCCTTAAAAATGAAAATTTAAGAAAGTTTTTGAAACGCTATCCTTCTTTTATAAAATCTTTTTATTTAATTTTATTAATAATTGTAATAAAAGTCCTATTGATAAAACGATTGCGTATATAGTAGAAAATTTAGCAATACAAATTAGAAAGGTATATTACAAAACATTAATTTATGAGAAACTTAAAAAAAAAGAAATACGTAAATGAGCAATATCGAGATCTTTTTAGTAATTTTGGAGATTCCTATATATATATATATATATATATATATATATATATATATATATATATATATATATATATATATATATATATATATATATATATATATATATATATATATATATATATATATATACAGGGTGGGCCAAAATAAGGGTCCTATATTTAAATTTGAATAACTTGAATTTGAATAACTTCCACAAAATAAAAGTTAAACTCACCAAATTTTATGTGTGTGTAGACTGACCCTTCCGAGATTTTTTGAAATAAACAAAACAAATTTTAGCCGAAAAACACTTCTTAAAACTTACAAAAACTAAAGTATTGTTTTTTACACTGTTTTGAGTTTTTTAAGTAAAAATAATGTTTTCTAAATGAGGGTACGTTCCTTAGGGCTAATACGGCTCATGCTTGCTTCGGAAGGGGTCCTTTACTTATTCTAAAAAAAAAAAATTTTTAAATCAATAAATAAAAAAGTTATGAATTTTTAAAAATAGGACCCTTATTTTTGCCCACCCTGTATATACGGTATTTAAAGATATTCTGGTATCATTAGAATTAAATAAGCATAACCGGTTTTGATGTTAATATAGTTATGATAGATAAAAAAAATTTCGCATTTATTCATTTAGATATATATTGTATGAAAATTGACCAGAATTGTTCAATGTAAAATCTCGATGATAAACAACAGAGCGTATATAAGAAAACGATGGTATTTTAACTTCTAATGACCAAGTCTTTATTCATATTTTTACTTGCCGAATTTTTTTAAAATTCAATGTAACTCTTGACAATTGTTTCGCGCACAAACAACTAGGAATAAACATAAAATTACCAAATCTTCCGTTCATGCAGCTCATCAGAAGACCATCAGATAACTTCCGGAGGAAAATAATCAAGCAAAAAAAGTTTTTAAAAAAAACTATTTTTATGCATTTCCCACAGAAAATCTTTCCCTAAAGGAAGCAGAGGTTCCATTCATAGACACCGGCCATTTTTCTGCTTGAAGAATTTTTTCTAGATTGTTCTTTTATCCGGCACTGATTATCCGTCACTGTTAATTTCGCCAATAAGTTAGCCAAGTCTATCAAACAAAAGATGTTACATCCACATTTTTCAATAGAATACAATCAAACCAAATCAATTCAAGTGGATAAGTAAAAGTTAGTATTTATTAATCAAAATCCTTCATCGATGTGAGGTTCAAATTTGAAAGAATTATAAATTTTGAAATGAAAAGGGATGAAAAATTAAAAAAGTTATGTGCGTGTATACATGTACGTTCTCCTTCCCCCCCTCTCTGTCTCTCTCTCTCTCTCTTTCTCTCTCTATCTCTGTCTCCCTCCCTCCCCTTCTGTCTCTCTCTTCTCTCTGTCTCTATATCCCCTCTTCTCACTCTGTCTGTGTCTGCGTCTCTGTCTGCGTCTCTGTCTGTATGTCTATCTGTCTGTATGTCTGTCTCTCTCTCTCTCTCTCTCTCTCTCTGCCTCCCTCCCCTCCCGTCTCTCTCTCTTCTCTCTGTCTCTCTAACCTATCTCCTCACTCTGTCTGTCTGTGTCTGTCTGTGTCTGTCTGTGTCTGTGTCTGTGTCTCTTTCACTCTCTCTCTCTCTCTCTCTTTATCTCTCTCTCTCTGTATCTCTCTCTGTCTCTCTCCCCTTCCGTCTCTCTCTCTCTTTCTCTCTCTATCTCTGTCTCCCTCCCTCCCCTTCTGTCTCTCTCTTCTCTCTGTCTCTATATCTCCTCTTCTCACTCTGTCTGTTTGCGTCTCTGTCTGTATGTCTCTCTCTCTCTCTCTCTCTCTCTCTCTCTCTCTCTCTGCCTCCCTCCCCTTCCGTCTCTCTCTCTTCTCTCTGTCTCTCTAACCTATCTCCTCACTCTGTCTGTCTGTGTCTGTCTGTGTCTGTGTCTCTTTCACTCCCTCTCTCTCTCTCTCTCTTTATCTCTCTCTCTCTCTCTCTGTATCTCTCTCTGCCTCCCTCCCCCTCCGTCTCTCTCTCTCTTCTCCCTGTCTCTCTAACATATCTCCTCACTCTGTCTGTCTGTGTCTGTGTCTCTTTCACTCTCTCTCTCTCTTTCTTTATCTCTCTCTTTCTATCTCTCTCTCTCTCTGTATCTCTCTCTGTCTCTCTCCCCTTCCGTCTCTCTCTTTTCTCTCTATCTCTCTAACCTATCTCCTCACTTTGTCTGTCTGTCTGTCTCTCTCTCTCTCTCTCTCTCACTCTCTCTCTCTCTCTCTTTATCTCTCTCTCTCTCTGTATCTCTCTCTGTCTCTCTCCCCGTCCGTCTCTCTCTCTCTCTCTCTTCTCTCTATCTCTCTAACCTATCTCTCTCTCTCTCTCGGGGGGGGGGGAGTAAATGCACACACGTAAGATAAGATAGAGAGAAACTGTAAGAAGCGAAACATACAAACGAGAATGTAGGTCTTGGTGGCAATGAACCTGAAATCATGGCTACAAAAATAACCTTCTTCTCCTTATCTCTTTTCTCCCGCCACAGAAGTGACATAACCTCTGGATTCTTTTTCTTTTTTAAAAAAAAACATATTTAAATGGAAAGAAGAGACTTTATAAGTAAAAGAAGACAAGCTCAACTGTTCAGAACAAAAATAAATAAAAGAATCTCGAAACACAAGGAACTTTTTGTATCCCTTGAGTTTCAATGTGGATACGTGACTGATAGTTGCAAAGATTCGACAATAAAACAAATTAAATTATATGCTGGCACCAGTCCCGTTGTAGTAGTAGTAGTAGTAGTAGTAGTAGTAGTAGTAGTAGTAGATTTTACTAGTATATGTATATAATGTAATTGTTGAGGAGATAATTCCTGGGAAGATGATCTCATGACAACAGAACAGATACTACAGTACTCCCACTCCACCCAGACAAAGAAGGAGTTTATGCCTGGAAGAATGGTATCGTGACAATATAACGTATAATTACATACCTCTCCCCCAAAAAGGAGGATGTCATGCCTCGAAGAATGGTATCATAATCGAACAGATACTACACTACACTACCTCCAGGGAGGGTGTAATGCCTGGGAGGATGATATAATGACAACAGAACAGATACTACACTACCCCCTCCTTGAGTTGAGCATTGAAAGATAGTACATTAGTCTGAAATAGTACACTGAATTGAGTATTAAAAGATAGTACAATCAATAGCACAATTAATAGCAGTAATAGTATAGTTTCGGCTTCACATACCAAATCTCTATTAGTAATAAATTGTTATCATCATCATCATCATCATCGTCATCATCATCATCATCAGCAGCATCGTCATCGTCATCATCATCATCATCATCATCATCATCATCGTCATCATTATTATTTAGTTCTCACACAGGTCATCATCAGTGATTCCTCACTGATAATTATTGGTGATGTTCCCTGGAGTTTGAGTGACAACAAGTCTCGGATTTCCAGTACTCGCCACCTCTTTTGATAAAGCATTACTAATGATGTTGCGTTATCGCAGCAGCCGCTTACCATTGATTTCTCGCCGGCAACGATCATTGTTCTTCGTTGGGATTCGGGTGGCAATGTGCCAGTACTTTCCGCACCCTTCCAGGTTGGTTAGTTTTCTCCCTCATCGGTCTTCCGATCCTCCTTGACCCTTCAAGAATATTCTGTGTGGTATCAGTCGAGGCTGGTCCCTTTACTTTTTTTTGGGGGGGGGGGCATTTTATTAAATTTCTTGCAATTTAAGTTCCCTTGGGTTAATGTGGCGATGTTCTTTCTGTGGTTTTCTTTTTTTTTTCTTCTTCTATTGTTACTTCCATGTGACTGGTTAGCGTTCGCAATTCATGTGGGTTGGTTTCCGAATTCGAAGATTTTTCTTAAGATTTCGGCTATTTTCATTATTACTGTCCGCTTTAAACTGATTTACATACTGTTCCTAGTACTCCTACGATTATTGGTATTATATTGACTTTCTTCATGATCCATATCCCTTTCAGTTCTCTGGCAAGTTCTGTGTATTTGCTTCGTTTTCTGTCTCCTTGATCTTTGCATTGTGTTCTACTGAGAAGGCAAAATCTACGATTTGGCAGTTACTTTCCTTCTTGTTGACTATTAAGACATCCGATCTCCTTGCTGTAATGACTTTATCTGTTTGTGCCTCTATGTCCAAAAGGAGTTTCTGATTCTGATTTTCCACTACTGTCTTCAGTTGGTGTCTGTACCATTTTTCTGCATGTTCAAAACGCAGTCGTTTGCATAGTTCCCAGTGTACTCCCTTCCCCGTGCAGTTGTGTCTGTTCTTGTATTCTTTTGGGGCTAGTTTACTGCATTCACTTATGTAGTTAACTATTTCGTCTCTTTGTCCACGAATCTGATTTTGTTGTTTTTTTTTGGGGGGGGGGGTATATTTTAGTTTTTATATAGTTAGTTTTAATCGCATTGTTCTGTGCAGCTGTCATTAGCAATTCCATTTCTTTGTTCCAGTGTTCTTTTCGTTGCTATGTCCAGGGTTTTTTTTGTGAATCTCTTCTCTTGGCATTCTTATGAATAGTCCATGTAACCGTTTCTCTTCCCATTTTTCTTTTCTCATCTTTTCGTTTCTCGTTTCACTGCTCCCTGTATTGTTCATGTTGACAGTGTCTCTTGATACCGTGATCAGCTTTTCTGTGTTCTGAGTTATGTATTTTCTAATTATTTTTTGTATCATCAACACGGTCTTCTATACTTACCAGTCCTCTTCCCTTTTCTCCCCCTTTCATGTAGAGTCAGTCAGTATCATCCTTCAGGTGTAATGCATTGTGCATGGTCATAAGTTTCATAGTCTTCTTGTCAAGATGCCTAAGTTCTTTTGTCCAGCCTATGAATGGACTAGAATATATTACTAGCAATACTGGCAAGGTGTTTATTCCTTTTACTACATTTCTACAATATAATTTAGTTTCTAAGAATTTTCTTGTTCTTCTGAGGTATTCTTTTCCAATCTTCTCTTTCATTTCTGTTGATTAGCTATTTTTTGAAGTTTCGTTATTATTATTATTATTATTATTATTATTATTATTATTATTATTATTAAGTGTTCTTAATTTATGTAATTAATTTAATGTTCTTATTTAGTGTAAGTGTTTTTTTCACGAGTCATTACCAGTGATCGCTCACTAGCAAAAACAAGTGGTGTTCTCTGGGGTATGAATGACAAGTCTTCCCAGATATCCAATACTCTCTACTTCTTTCGATAATTATTACAAATCACTTTGCATCGTATCCATATATATATATATATAATTATATATATATACATAATTATCCATATATATATATATATATATATATATATATATATATATATATATATATATAATATTTATAAATAAATATTAAATATTCATTACCTATATATATATATAATTATCTATGTATATATATATATAATCATATATATATAATTATCCATATATATATATATATATATATATATATATATATATATATATATATATATATAATTATCCATATATATATATATATATAGATATAATTATCCATACATATATATATATATATATATATATATATATATATATATATATATATATATATATAATTATCCATAATTATATATATAAAGATATAAATATATAATTATCCATAATTATATATATATAAAGATATAATTACCCATATATATATATATATAAAGATATAATTACCCATATATATATATATATATATATATATATATATATATATATATATATGGATAATTATATATATATATATATATATATATATATATATATATATATATATATAATTATCCATATATATATATATATATATATGTGTGGGGGGGGTGTATATTCTGTGAAGCAGGCTACCCAAGAAGAATATTTCCCGGCATGTGAATTGCCTGAGAACAATATGCATATGTTGTGTACCATTCCTACCACATTTCGCATTACTCGGTCCAGTAGTTGGTGAAATGGTTAAACCACGTTTACTTTGAAGTGGAAATTCATAGCATTAGTCTGGAAGCGTGCCAAAAGTATTTTCGCAATGTCAACTCTTTTTACTTGACTGCGTGGCATAGATTTGTAGTCACAAAAGTAATCATCATCCACTCTATAATAAAGAGCAATGGGCATTTATTTGTATGTGTATATCCGTCCCATCGCACAAAAATTAACGAATAAAAAGAAATGCTGGACCAAATCCATTTCAAGTATTTAAAGGGGATTGAGAAAACAAATAGCAAGTCAGACAACCCCTCGCCTTAAATCTATTTCCATAGTGAGACATCTTCATTTTTTCTGTCTGCTTTTTATACCGATTTATACTTTTTTGTTTTTTTTTTGCTTTACTTTTTCTTTTCTTTTCAAACGTTCCAGAGTGAGAAGTTTTGTTTTGTTTTTTTGTAACATTGTCTTCGTGCTCTTTACTGGTCCCCAAATACAAAAGGTGTTTCAGCAGTAATGAAGAAATCGAAAACAAGAAAGGATGTTTACTGTATTGGTAATATGTTTACTGGATTAGTAAAATGTTTACTGTATTGGTAAAATATTGACTGTATTAGTAAAATGTTTACTGTATTAGTAAAATGTTTACTGGATTAGTAAAATGTTTACTGTATTAGTAAAATATTGACTGCATTAGTAAAATGTTGACTGTATTAGTAAAATGTTTACTGTATTGGTAAAATGTTTACTATATTGGTAAAATGTTGACTGTATTAGTAAAATGTTTACTGTATGGGTAAAATATTTACTATATTGGTAAAATGTTGATTGTATTAGTAAAATGTTTACTGTATTGGTAAAATGTTTACTGTATTTGTAAAATGTTGACTGTATTGGTAAAATGTTTACTGTATTGGTAAAATGTTGACTGTATTGGTAAAATGTTTACTGTATTGGTAAAATGTTTACTGTATTGGTAAAATGTTGACTGTATTAGTAAAATGTTTACTGTATTGGTAAAATGTTGACTGTATTAGTAAAATG
>OY744531.1:99279622-99447122 GCA_963556195.1 Sepiola atlantica
GATAGATAGATAGATAGATAGATAGAGAAAGAGAGAAAGGTAGATAGATATTCTTTTCTATCCAGTTTTGAAAATTGTGAGATCCTATTTACATCATGTACGAACATACATGTTACCAAAAAAATGCATAGCTGTACCTATTTTTACTTGAGAAGAATTAATCCGAGAACATGAGTCGAGTGTGTGAAATGAAAAAGAAGGGGGGTCGTTGACATTTAAAGGTAGGCTTCCAAATGTGAAAGAAAGCGAGAGAGGGGGAGATTAAAAGAGGGGGATTAAAAGAGGGGGAGATTAAAAGAGGGGGAGAGAGAAGAGAACAGGAACCGATATCTTAATCTAAGCTTCGGAATCCCCCTTTTCTCGTGAGAAACCGAAGTTTAAATACTAACACATATTAAGTTCAAATAGTATTTGCATTAGAAAGACGTAGCCCATGATCCCTCATGGTGTGTCGTAACAACAAGAAGAAGAAGAAGAAGAAGAAGAAGAAGAAGAAGAAGAAGAAGAAGAAGAAGAAGAAGAAGAAGAAGCTTACAAACAAAAGCGCCCTCGACAGGGGAATGCCGACGGGGCCGACCATGGCAAATTTCGTGCCCATCTAGTTTCCCTTTTCTGGGGGAACTGGAATCCCTACAATAAACTGATCTTGTGTCTAACCTTGCCGCTGCGGGAAGGGGTGGGGCAAACTACTCAAATTGTCGTTAACGATTATTTAATGTCGAAATGCGATACCGATTTTAAACGATTCATTGTGTACAATTAATTGAACAAAAGTTGCTATTTGACGCATGGCTAAGTTTTATTGAGGGTTCATACCTTTCCCATCAGCACAATTAAACACAATAGATCCGATAGTATTGAAAGTTGGCAGTGACGATCGAAGACTCACTGATCCTGGTTGGAGCCTCCATAAAACAAGTACTAAAAATGATCTGACAAAATTATAATAAGCAAGAAATAATAAGTAACTCTCTCTCTCTCTCTCTCTCTCTCTCTCTCTCTCTCTCTCTCTCTCTCTCTCTCTCTCTCTCTTTATTGCCCCTTTTGAGCTTTTAGCCACTGGACGATCATATGGTTGAATAAAACGTTTTATTCGATTTAATAGCATTATAATTATAATAAGAAAGCGTGTCAGACGGCCTTGTTTTCAGCTAACGAAATTATCCTCGGTTCATGAAGGAATACAGCAACAAACGCGGAAATAGCTCCGTTGGCCAGCAACGAAATTATGGATTTTAAATTAATTAGAATAAAGAACTAAATGATTGCATGCGTTCATCTTGATGATGTTCCTGCGCCTATGTAACAGTAATTATTGATAGATAATGACAAAAACATAAGTCTGTAGCAGACGCTACTACCGACCAGGGGATATTTGTTGCGACTTCTTTTCTTTCTTTGTTTGATCAGCCCTTCTTCGTCTCTGAGATAGAGAAGAGGGGATGATCTCGTGAAAGCACGTTGGCTGAAGATTCCGGCCAATCAGGGACCAATAGGTCAGCTTGACCACGCGTGATTTGACTCCCTACCTATAAAACAAGTCACACACTATCTTTTCGCTCTCTTTTTCTCCCGCTTTCCCGCCGAACGCACACAGAGGAGATCGTTAACACCCCCACCGGCTCGACCGATGAGGTGGGGGAGGCAAAAGTCAAAAAGTAGGTAATCTCTTTTAATTCCTACCACGAATAATGAACTATTCTGTCAAGCACACACACATTACAATTGCCACAAAAATACATCAAACACGCTCGCATATATGCATTCGTACAAACATGAACTTAAACAAACCGAACATTTCACTAGTACACGTTCGTACAAACGGAACTTTTTACTCCTTAAAAATATGAACTCTGTAACTGATAGCTTTACAAAATGTCTTAGTCAAATAAATTGTTTTGTTTAATATAAATGTTTTACTCCAATTATTGATTTTGCAAAATACCATTTTTGTGTGTTAGCTTTATTATTCCTTCGCTTTCTTTTAATATAATTTCAGATATTATAATAATGTTTTCTTTCTTCCCTTTGTTTGTTTTATTTTGTTAATTTTATCCACACGTGGTCGGGCCACGTCGAACAGTGGGAATGACTTGCTGCTATAAAGGCATCTCTCCCACAACCATTGGTCGGGGCACCCCACATGGGTTTAACCCTTTGTTCGAACCAACCCCCGACCATAAGTCCTTACCGATTAACATCGGAGACAAAAATATGAAAGAAAGTATTTCTAATCGATTGAAGAATATTTTTTTAACAAATCTAACAGATATTCTGGCTGCGTCGTATTCAGTGATGTTATGTAAGGCACTTCGAGGGTTTTGGGCCTTCCAACATCAGACCTACTTGTCTGGCAACCCCTAACTTCAGAAATCAAGTGAACGCTTGCATCTCGATAGCAACCGATCACATACTTCCGAACCTGAAAATATTAACAGAAAAAAATGACAGTTCCGATGACAATTCATTCATACCCAATTTCAATATCATGTCGACGAATCAAAGTGCATGTAGTCTATTTTAATACGAAGATACGCACAAGTTTGAATATGGCGCGCCTAGCTCTGAATGCTTGACCTTATTCACGGGACCCTATCTTTCGTTCTCCTTCACGCCAACATCCGAGGTAGACGGACGTTTGGCTAATGTCATCCTCGGAGTGCTTTCGGCATCTCCGCAACGAACAGTTCTTGCAATTAGTTAAAAGCAAAATATATGCAACATACTCACTCGTTCAATTATTTATACACACGTGTGCAACATCTTCTCTTTCACATCACACACTGAATAGATAGTGTTATGCTTAATCATGTTTTCTTCGTTTCGTCATTGGCCTCCGAGGGATTTCTCTTTCAGCTACTCTTCTCAACTAATTGCCTCTAATATATCGTTCATTTAAGCGTAAATTGGCCATTTATCTCTCTTCGAGTCCCGGGAGATAGACGACCATCATGCCTTTTTTATACACCAATCAGTCACCACTTACCGAGAATAAGTGAGTACACAATAATAATAATAATAATAATAATAATAATAATAATAATAATAATAATACCTGACTTACTGACATTAAAATACAGAGAGGCATTTTCCAAGCAGACTCCCTATAACCACTACTGTTTACCATAGCCATGATGCCACTCACTTTTATCAGCGATAAATCCAAGTAAATAATAATAATAATAATAATAATAATAATAATAATAATAATAATAATAATAATAATAATAATAATAATAATAATCATCATCATCATCATCATCATCATCTACCAATCCCTGAACAATCATGGACTACTCCCCAAAGAAAAAAAAAGGATGCCGGAAAGGGAAAAGAGGGACGCATGATCTGCTATACATAGATCAAAAGATCCTGAAGGAGATAAAATAAGAAAAAAAAAGAACATATCCATGGCATGGATTGACTACAAAAATGCTTACGACAGAATCCCTACAAAAATATAAAAGAACTAATTTCACAAAAAAAATCACTTAATTCACTATGAATTAGACACATTTTAGATATTTCAAAAATCATTATTATTTAGTAGTAATTTTGGTCTTCACATGTCCGTCCCCAATTGTGGACCCCAGTCGTGAACCTCAATCGCATGTTTGCCAGGCTTGTATTATACATCGCCTTGATGGAAGGACAATGGGGGTAAATGATTCACCAACTCACACAAAGACAATCGGAAATAGGATAGATGAGAATGGCCAGTTTCTATTGTTCAGAGGGTTGGTGAATTAAACAAAAACAAACACAGATATAGGATTTCCAATATGACTAAAGATGTTTGGGGTGGCAGGGTTTTGCGACATTTAACGATTACATTAGTTTACGGGAATTTAACTTAGTTTCATGGCAGGCGAGAGTTTACGAGACAGTTGACGAGTTGACGACTCGGAGAAAAGACGATCAGTTGGTTATCAACTTCAGGCGAGAGCAGATTGGGCAGAGCTTTAGTGGATGAAGAGATAAGCTGACGACTTGAGTGACGACAATGTGGGTCTCGACAGTTCTCGACTGTGTCACACACACACACATAGTTTCAACTAACTGATACACAATGTATATGAGTTTGTGTTTTTCTTGTGAGTTGTTTGCTTTTCTGAACTTGTAAACCAGTGCTGTCGACGATTCGACATGGCCAGAACTAGAATGAAAGATGAAGACGATAAGAAAACCACGGCACACACAACATTGGGGTTGACGATTGTCGAGGGACGCACGTGGTCTTACACTGGAAATCTGTTTGAAAGTTGGATTGCCTTTGTAATCTTTTTTTCTTCTTACAGTTAGATTACACTTAGGCAGATGAGCTGATTGGGTTCGGTCACCTTTTTTGAAGTCTTCATTCACACACGCGAGAGGCAGGTGATGGGAAGCTTACGTGTAACACTTAAGTGTTGTAAAAGAATAAAACATCAACGAACAGAAGCCATTGAGCAACGGGGTTGTTGGAGTTTGTTTGTTTTTTCAGCTACCAGGCGAGAAACTTCAGTTTTCACATTCATCACCACTCTGACTTCAGAGAACTGAACAGCTGGTTCTTTCGACGAAGTGGACTACAGACAACCCGCCTGGATTAAAGAACATCCACAGTATAATACAATATTGATTCTCGTTTTTGATTTTTTTTTTTTTTGCTTTGTTTTTTATGGTAATCGCTCAAGACAAAGCACGAAGACAGCTAACAAGAACGAAAAATGATTATCGCAAAGACAATAAAATGCCTATTGGCCTTAGTCTTGAAAAGACCAAGATTATAGGTAGGCAGAAAACGGTCAGCAAAAAGAGAATTCCACAAGCCTGCAGTTCTTGGAAAGAAGCTACTGAAATAGGAAGCTGTTTTACAATGAGCTATCAAAACAGCGAATTAATGGAGTCCACTAGACCAACAGGTCAAACAGGTTGGGACAAATGCAGCAGGGAATAGATCACATAACCTTAAAGAACGCATGCCATCAGAAAAGACTGAGACTAGCAACATCACGTCTTTGAGAGAGAGGATGCAGAGAAGAAAGGGTGTGGCCAATCAAATTACATATATGTTTCTGCACCTTATCAAGAACCCTCAAATCGATTCACCAGCTCAAATATGACAACAGTGCTCAATACATGGTCTGATAGTAGATTTGTAGAGAATAGCCTCAGGTATGAGAAAGTGTTTGTTGCGATAGAGAGAACCGACTGTATGAGAAACAGAAAGAGCAGTGGATTGGCTCCAATAAAGAAGTGATATCAGAAACTGGGGTGCATTTTCATGTCAAAGACAAATCGTTCTACAAAAAAGGCATCGAACTGTTAGAGAAGCGTTGAAATCAGTGTATCACTCTAGAAGGAAACTATGTTGATGAATAACAACTAATTTTGTCTAAAAGTTCATTTATTAGTTAAGCCCGAGGTCTATTGAATGATGTGTTATATAGAAACCTTTGTACATTTTATTTGATTTTAATCATCAAAATCTAGCAGCAAAATCCCACCCCTTCAGTGTAAGAGGTCCCTAAATGCCGGAAGATGTTCTACTCTAATAACTTCTTTCCTCCAACCGCTTGCCTTTGGAATTCCCTCCCTGCTCCCCCGACCGTACAAACATTCAGAAATTGAAATGTAATGCAAACAAATATCTTTCTGCACAACTCCCCTCCCAGGTTTCCCACTCGAACAAAATAGCTCCTTATGCTTCATCATCATCAAGTTTGGTATCTAAGATGCTGCCACTATCCCAGATTCTAGGGTGAGCAACACCAGGCAACGTATCACGCATGCTCTCCATTTGGTCCGATCTCTAGGGTTGATACCGGTTATGTTGGTTGCAGTCAGGTCACTTTGTACGCACTTAAGCCAGGTTTTCCTTGATCTTCCACATACCCTCGTGCCTGGGGTTTCTATGCTTGTTTTTGAGTTGATGTAGTAGGTGGCATGCTGTACATGACACAACCACCAGAGACGCCAAGCGCGTAAAGCATTTAAAATCCCACCAAGCGTCTGATAAAGCACGGCTGAAGAGATTCTTTCCTCTAGTTTTCTGACACACTCGCCTGATCACAGCATAGTCATTACGCTTCAGTAGCAATATGTCTTGTTTGGGGAAAAGTTTGTTTTTTTAAGCGGAGTTGGGTATTATTTAAAGCCAAAATCATTCATTTTGTTAAAAGTTTTGATGCCCCAAACTCTTAATATCCTCAAATGGCTCAGTATTTTTATGGGATCATTAAAATGTTCTAGAAGCAACTTGTAGCAATTTTGTACGTGGTTAGGGTTAGATTATGTAGAAAGGAAATTTCCACTTTGAAACTACATTACATAAAAAGGAAATATCCATCCACTCTGTAATAAAGACCAATGCGTATGTGTATGTGTATGTATGTATATATATATATATATATATATATATATAAAATATGAAACTAAAAGTATACTTTTAGAGAATTGAACCTATAGTGAAATGGTTTAAGCTCAATATACGAGATAGAGCAATTATAAAGATAAATGAAGGAAGAGGGATAAACATGTACGAATGACAAATCTATTTCAACTTCGATTGTTCAATGCAAGGTGTACTCGATAAAAACATGTTTATTTTTCTTTCCTTAAGCCAGTCTTTTCAAAGATTAAAATCTTATTATCAGAGGAATTACATAGATGGATAAGTTGGCAGTGGAATAGCCAAAGTTCAAAATTTGATGAAATAGATTTGTCATCCATACATCTCTCTTCCTTCATTTATATATATATATATATATATTTCAATTTTATTAACTTTCCATGCAATACTTTGAAACTTGAACGATACCACACACTTTACTTGACAGCGTGCCAGCGCATTTCTCGTTCGACACCGGTTTTGAATCCCAACCGCCAATTTTTAACAGCACGGCGATGAAGTCGTACCACCAAGGACGTTTATCAAATTAACAAAGAAATAAGTTTCTTTATTCTTGTTTTTTGATGAAAAAAAAAAAAAAATGACTCAATACTGGTCACCCCTGAAGAAGGAATTTTATTCCGTAATCGATAGGATTAATGTAAAAAAAAAAAAATAATAAATTAATCTTGTATTGCTAATTTGGCTTATATTTCAATTATATATATATATATATATATATATATTAAAGTGAAATATTTTGAAAATCAAACAATCGTTATTTATTTAATTTTTTTTTTCGCGAATTTTCGTTGTAAACACAACTTTCTCAAGCGAGACTGTCTTATAGTGTTTTTTTTTTCTTTTCTTCCTCCTCATATTGGTGGTATTAATCCTGAGGGGTCGAAAACACGTCACGATCTTACGACGTTATTTTTTTTTTTAGTCCTGGCGATGTTGTATACGCTGATTTGGCGCTTTTTTAAGTAATGAAAGGAAGTCAACATCTTATAAGCACGGATTAGAATGTATTAAAGTGAAATATTTTGAAAATCAAACAATCGTGCAATTTTAAACAGTCTCGCTTGAGAAAGTTGTGTTTACAACGAAAATTCGCGAAAAAAAAAAAATAAATGAATTTTTCATTTATTGTATTTAAAATATCTACACTAACATGTTAGTCTGTCTCAACAGAATTACGTAGGGGCAGATAAGTATAGTCATTTCCGGTTTGGATTTAGTTTGGTTGTTTCGTTTTACGGCATATCAACCCTTTTTGGGAATCTAGTCATTTACGCAAAAGTTTTTATGCTTCAAGTTCTTCATATCTTCAAATATTTATTTACGGTGTTTGATTTGGTTGTTTTGATTCACGGCATTTCAATACTTTTCAGGTTATTTAATGCCGAATTCAGTCATTTTGATAAAAGCTTTTATGCTTCAAGTTCTTCCCATCTTCAAATATTTATTCATAGTGTTTGGTTTGTTTGTTTTCAGCTTTGCAGAACATGATTGAGTTTTGCAAAGGGAAAGAAAAAAAACAACAGTAACATCAATGTTTGGTGCATTTTAGGTCAGGATCCGATTTGGAAATATAAAATTCCTAGTATTCTGTCAAGGATTTGTTATATATATATATATATATATATATTTTATTGTTTATTATCTATTTTTCAATCGAGACTCATCAGCATAGAAGTATGACTATTCACTACCGGTCACACGATTCGAAACCCTGGATTACAAGTATTTTTCAACCCAAATACAACGTCGCTAACCGATCGGCCAATTCTGAATAGCTTATAAACAATGATAATTTTAACACATTTAAAGCGGCGAGACGTACAGCCATTCTACTTCTATAAGGGAAGGAATGATGCATATAAAGCAAGTGACGTCATGCTGTGTCAGTACTACCATTTACAGTGCTCTACTTTTTTACGAGGAGCTTCAAATATAAATATATATTCAAATTTTCAAATATAAATATATTTCAAATTCAAATATATATATATATATATATATTGATGTTTCACTGAGAATATTCAGTAAAGTCCGGAACAAGGCCAATAAAAACAAGCTCGATGAGCCCCGATTATAGGGTATAGAGAATTTAAACGTATATTTGGATAATTTACCAAGATATTTTTTTCAGAGAGGATTCATCACAACGAAAAGATCTTTTATTTTATTATTTATTTATTTTGTAAAGTTATTGTTCCCTACACATGTTTCGCTACCTACCTAAAATATTGACCTCAACAATATGTCTATATATATATATATATATATATATATATATATATATAAACCTCTTGGATATCTTTCCTGGATATGTTTTAAATTGTATGACTTGGATGAACTGTATAGCTTTAACAAAAAGTATGTTTTGGCCTGATATATTTGATGTTTTATATACTTTTATGTATTTATATATATATTTTTATATATTTTCAAAGTTTAATTTTATTACTTGCAGTAATGTCATGGTGGTAATTGTCCTCTGAGGAGAAGAATTTTCTTTGAAAGCTCATGAGTTAAGGACTTTAAGGTACTTTGCCTGAACATTGAATTCTAATAAAATTTGATTCGCACTTTATTTCACTTTATATAATGCTATACATTATATATATATATATATATATATATATACAGAGAGAGAGAGAGAGACATGTATATTTGAGCAACATGTTTTCTGCGAGACATTTTGTTAAATCATATGGACGACTTGTGTCTTCATTTTTTTTTGTTGATCCTTTCTAGACGCCTGATTGATGAGCGAGTTTCAGACTGGAAACTGGCAGATGAAATTGCCGTACTGGTTGGTTAAAAATAAACTAAGACTACCAATATTAGAAGCTCTACATATTATACCTAAAAAAAGCCAGCAGTTAATAAAATTAATTTTGATAAGTGAAAACTTGCTAAAATTTCTTTAATACTAATACTCTATTAATACTACATATAACCTTAACAGTATTATTATTAGTAGTAGTATTAGAAGTATTATTATTATTATTATTATTATTATTAGAAGTATTATTATAATTATTATTAGAAGTATTATTATTATTATTATTAGAAGTATTATTATAATTATTATTAGTATTAGAAGTATTATTATTATTAGTAGTAGTAGTATTAGAAGTATTATTATTATTATTATTATAATTATTATTAGAAGTATTATTATTATTATTAGAAGTATTATTATTATTAGAAGTATTATTACAATTATTAGAAGTATTATAATTATTATTATTATTAGAAGTATTATAATTATTAGAATATTAGAAGTATTATTATTATTAGAAGTATTATTATTATTATTATTATTATTAGAAGTATTATTATTATTAGAAGTATTATTATTATTATTATTATTATTAGAAGTATTATTATTATCAGAAGTATTATTATTATTATTATTATTATTATTATTAGAAGTATTATTATTATTAGAATATTAGAAGTATTATTATTATTAGAAGTATTATTATTATTATTATTATTAGAAGTATTATTATTATTAGAAGTATTATTATTATTATTATTATTAGAAGTATTATTATTATCATTAGAAGTATTATTATTATTATTATTAGAAGTATTAGAAGTATTATTATTATTATTAGAAGTATTATTATTATTAGAAGTATTAGAAGTATTATTATTATTATTAGAAGTATTATTATAATTATTATTAGAAGTATTATTATTATTATTATTAGAAGTATTATTATTATTATTATTATTAGAAGTATTATTATTCTTTAATATCCTTATTTAGAAGTAAAAAGAATTATTTTGCCATCTAATTTACATATGTGTTTGAGGTATGTACAAACACACCTATGTAAATTAGATTATGACGCTGGAAAAGGGAGAGTCGCTCTCTCTCTAAATGGGCAGAAACATTAAGAAGTATTAGACAGAGGTTGAAGCAAAAGAGTGAGAGAGGATGAAAGAAATACATAGATAGTTAAGAGAGAGATGAGTGACTTGTTCAGTTATGGCTAATTAAATCTAAAACATAATTTTATCTGTAGAATTTGGTATATTCGGACTACTGTTCTCATCTTGGGTGTTTTTATCACAACGTTTCGGCCGATGTAACCTCCGACCTTCTTCAGGTGAACCTTGTTGAACGCGGGAATCTGGACGGAATTTCGAACGGAACCCTTTCGTCAAAAATAAAAACAGCTGTTATATTGGAAATGAATGTTTAATTGCTCTATTCAATATATTGAGCTTTATATTATTACAATAGATTATTATTAAACGATAATTCAATTATCTTTAACTTAATTCAACATTTAAATATTATATACATATATAAATCACTTGTTTTTGTCTTCCTTCTCAATGCCAACATATTTCTATTTCTTACATTGTTACAGCATTCTAATACTCGTCTATATTATATTAATATATAATTAATATTAATACATAATTAATATTTATACATAATTAATATTTATACAATTAATATTAATATATAATTAATATTTATACATAATTAATATTTATACATAATTAATATTAATACATAATTAATATTAATACATAATTAATATTTATATATAATTAATATTAATATATAATTAATATTATATAATTAATATTATATATTAATATTAATATATAATTAATATTAATATATAATTAATATTAATATATAATTAATATTATATATTAATATTAATATATAATTAATATTAATATATAATTAATATTAATATATAATTAATATTATATATTAATATTAATATATAATTAATATTAATATATAATTAATATATAATTAATATTAATATATAATTAATATATAATTAATATTAATATATAATTAATATTAATATATAATTAATATATAATTAATATTAATATATAATTAATATTAATATATAATTAATATTAATATATAATTAATATTAATATATAATTAATATTAATATATAATTAATATTAATATATAATTAATATTATATATTAATATTAATATATAATTAATATTATATATTAATATTAATATATAATTAATATTATATATTAATATTAATATATAATTAATATTATATATTAATATTAATATATAATTAATATTATATATTAATATTAATATATAATTAATATTAATATATATATTAATATTAATACATAATTAATATTATATATTAATATTAATATATAATTAATATTAATACATAATTAATATTAATACATAATTAATATTAATACATAATTAATATTAATACATAATTAATATTAATACATAATTAATATTAATACATAATTAATATTAATATATAATTAATATTAATATATAATTAATATTAATATATAATTAATATTATATATTAATATTAATATATAATTAATATTAATATATAATTAATATTATATATTAATATTAATATATAATTAATATTAATATATAATTAATATTAATATATAATTAATATTAATATATAATTAATATTAATATATAATTAATATTAATATATATATTAATATTAATATATAATTAATATTAATATATATATTAATATTAATACATAATTAATATTAATACATAATTAATATTAATACATAATTAATATTAATATATAATTAATATTAATATATAATTAATATTAATATATAATTAATATTATTACTTATTACTATGGAATTATTTTTGTAGAATTTGGTATATTTGGACTACTGTTCTCATCTTGGGTGTTTTTATCACAACGGTTAGACCAATGTAACCTCCGACTTTCTGCAGGTGTACTCTGTCGAACTCAACAATCTGGACAGAATTTCGAACGGAACCCTTTATTTAATCCACAGGGGTAGCATGCTTTCGTTCCATCGTCCATAACTGGGAAGTTTTCAATAATTCGCAATTCTTCGTATCGCCCACACTGAGGATTGAACCTTCAACCTTCAAATGACTGTCTCTTAGAACCCGTGGCGCAGTGGATATAGTACTAAGTAAAATTCAGTTCTAAGTGACAGTCAGCGATACGAAGAATTGCGAATTACTGAAGACTTTTTCCCAGTCATGGCAGATGGAACGAGAGCATGCTATTAGATAAAGGGTCCTGTCCAAAATTCCGTCCAGATTCTCAAGTTCGACAAGGTACACCTAAAGAAGGTTGGAGGTTACATCAGCCGAAACGTTGTGATAAAAACACCCAAGATGAGAACAGTAGTCCGAATATACCAAATTCTACAAATTATCAACCCGTATCTAAAATTTCCGAAACATAATTTTATTTTTTCAAACTTAACTAAATCTAAAAACTAAGGAATATTTTAGCACGTAGTTTGTGATATTAAAATATACAGGAAAAAAGGGAAACAAACGTTGATAAACTCACATCTGCATCTTTATGAAGTAATTTTGTTTTTTTATGTTTATATATTTATATGTACAGGATTCACTCCTAAACTAATTAATCAAGCATTATGAATTTTTGAAGATAGGTGCTACTCATAAGCGGTCCAAATGTGGGCTATATTTAATTTAAGTTAGTTTCATGCAAAGAGAATAGAAAAAGGGTGGAAGCCCTACGTGAAAATTCAGATATCACCGATTTTTGTGAAATTTTAACAATATGAATCAGAGATCAATTAATAAATATTCTTCAAATTTCAAGATTTTTTGAGTATTTTAAAGGGTTTTTAGGGGTCATAATATAGGCACAACTTCCCATTCGGAAATTCAAATATTTCAGATTTAGATTAAATTTGATCCATAGTCAGTAGACACCAATTAAGCACGATTACCTGAAGACCCATTAAACCTTAAATTTTAGACATTTTCTAAAATCAAAATCATGTAATGGATTTTGATCAAAATTAGAATAAGGATTCTAGACATAAGGTTTAGCATCATTACATATTGATTTTAATCTTCGTAAGGGGACATAAAAGTGGTGCAAGATGAATTCATTTTACCCGTCCTGGGACAGGTACTTTTCTAGTTTAATATAATAATCACTAATTTAATAGCGTGTTAGAGATGAATGAACACAGGACAACGCAACGCATTTTAAATACACTCATTGTTTTATTCACAAGTTTAGTCAAACAAGCTGTAAGCAGTTCCGACCGCTCTTTCGTCATCGTTGTAGTCATCCATGTCAGCCTCTTCCTGAATCTTCACTAAGGGTGGGTCGGGAATCCGGGGATTATACGTCCACTTAGGGAAGACCCTTTTGTATAGATTCATCAAAACTGTGTCCTGTGATTTCGGCTGGTTGTCAAAGATGCACTTCATGTGACCATGAGTACCTGACATTTAAAAAAAAAAAGTAAAATTATAAGTAAAATAAAAAAAAGTATATTAAAGAATAAATCGGTGCTTGTGCTGTTCAGCGGCCGTACGAAAATATTATTTTTTTATAAAAACAATGTTATATACTTATTCAGCGTTATATTCTTACTCATTGTACAAAAAAGTAGGAAAAATTATACACTAGAACTTTAATTACAAGTATTTTTCCATACTTCGTATCATACCAGCGATTCATTCAGTAATCATCCATCTTTTTTCTTAAAAATAATTCACGGGCAGATAATTTGCAAAGGAGATAATCATGCAATTAAAAAAAAAAATCAACTACATATATAAAAATTAAATTTATTCCAATAAAATATTTCGTTATAATGCAATAAATTAATTTAATTCTGTTTATTTACTTTCATTTTGTCTTATTGGAATAAATTTAATTTTTATATATGTAGTTTTTTTGTTTTTTTTAATTGCATGATTATCTTCCTTGCAAATTATCTGCCCTTGAATTATTTTTAAGAAAAAAGATGGACGCTTACTGAACGAATTGCTGTTATGATACGAAGAATGGAAAAATACTTGTAATTAAAGTTCTAGTGGATAATTTTTTCTACTTGGTTGTGGCATGTATGACACAAGGTTGAGAATACAAAAGGAGTATGGAGTCACTCGTTAGTTGCCATTACTCTCAGGATGGAAGGTCTCAGCATTATCTCCTTTAATAAATTCAATCCTTGTAATAGAAGGTCATCGGAAAGAACGCATAATGAAAATGTTACAACTATTAAGTTACAAACTACACTAGAATTTACTCTATTCTTCAAGTTGAAGTCTAATCAAATGTATTGCATTAAGAATGTGTTTCAATGGTAAAAAGAACGAGAAAAAACAAAAAACAGAAGAAAAAAATTGTAGGGAAAAGAAAAAGTGATGGAAAAAAGAAAGAAAGAAAGAAAGAAAGAAAGAATAGGTATGCTGAAAAAAAAAATATGCCAGGAGAAAAAAAGTACAAAAGGAAAAATAAAACCAAAGAAAAAGAAATTAAGAAAAAAGAAATTAAAAAATTGAAGAAACTTTTTGTATTCATTGAAAAAAAGGGTACTCTTATAGATGACGCACCATGTTTTCGTGACTTTACGTCGTCAATGTTCGGGCAGGTCTCGGAAGCGCCCGAGAGTTGATGAAATTATTAACCAATCAGGCTACAGCAAGCAGCCGATAACTTTTGGAAGAAATTAATCGCGTTCAATAACAAAAAATGAATTTCTATAGTCGCTGTTAGCTCGTTGAATCTCCTGAAAGAACTAATTGCTTTCTGCCAGCAACAGAACTAGTACACAAAACTTTTGGCCCAGCTGCAATCCTAACCCTAACCCTAACTGAGGAAGTGTCATAAAAGGAGAAAAAAACATAGAAAAAAGTTGGAAAAAATAAACCATTTGCTTTAAAACAATTCGTTCGTCAAAAAAAAAAATTGCTTAGAAACAGTTGTTTCGGTGTTTATGTTAAGAAAAAAAACATTGAAAAAAAAAACACATTGAAAAAAAACACATTGAAAAAAAAAACATTGAAAAAAAAAACACATTGAAAAAAAAACACATTGGAAAAAAAACACATTGAAAAAAAAACACATTGAAAAAAAAACACATTGAAAAAAAAAACACATTGAAAAAAAACACATTGACAAAAAACACATTGGAAAAAAAACACATTGGAAAAAAAACACATTGAAATAAAAACACATTGAAAAAAAAAACACATTGAAAAAAAAAACACATTGAAAAAAAACACATTGAAAAAAAAAACATTGAAAAAAACACATTGAAAAAAAAACACATTGAAAAAAAACACATTGAAAAAAACACATTGAATAAAAACACATTGAAAAAAAAACACATTGAAAAAAAAACACATTGAAAAAAAAACACATTGACAAAAAACACATTGACAAAAAAAACATTGACAAAAAAAACATTGAAAAAAATTAAAAACCCAGAAACGTTTGCTTAAAATATAAAAAAAAAAATCATCTTATATATTTAAAAACATTTCATTAACAATGTTTCTTTTGTACAAAAAATAAATTAATTAATAAACATCTAATTAATAACAGTTGTTTAGCTATGGTTTGCTATTATCGCCAGACAGTGTTCACCTCGTCAACTCTCGGGCGCTTTCGAGACCTGCCCGAACGTTGACGACGCGAAGTCACGGAAACATAGTGCGTCATCTATAATAGTACAAAAAAAAAACTGAAAAAAGTAAATAAAAATGAAGACACAAAAAATCTCACCCATTGCTTCTTTGATGTGTCCTCGACGTCCCCATTTTGTTCTCAGCTCAACAGGCTTAAACCAGTGGACATCCTCTGCAAATAAAAAGAAAAAGATCAGATTAAGAAAGGCAATAGCATTGAAGAAATTGTAACCTGAAATTAGATAAATTCAGAAATAATGGTAAAAAAGGAATTAAGAGCGCATTTTTGGTAACTATCGGATGAAATATTTTATAGAATACTGATATTGTATTAATTAATTCTACAGTGTATATCCTTTTATGTCATTAGAAGAAAAACGATTAACGACCCCAGTGCTTCCCAGGAGGTAGGGGAGTTAACTCTATTGATGATATCATCTATTGGAATCGAATAGGCATCATCTAACACAGGGGTTCTCAACCTGGGGTTTGCGAATTAGATTTTTTTTAAACAATTGTAAACCGCATGACTTGCTTTCAGTATAAATTATTTCAAAAAGATATAATAATTTTGTAATAAATATACATATATACATATTTATATATATATATATATATATATATATATATATATATATATATATATATATGACGAACATTGAATATTATATTTTTCAATCCCTATTTTTAATATATGATTAACCATAGTTTTTTTGATCGGATCTTACTGCGTATTTCTACTCCATCATTTTCGCTATATGCGACAGACCATGAAGTTATGGTTTGCAACATTCCTACGATCAGCTCCTAAGAACCCTTAATTGGACATTATAATATTCAACACCGAGTGAGTCTTCTGAACTTTTTGTATGATTTCGCTTTTTCTATGGTTTTGTTATTAATTTACATACACCCTGAATACACTCTTTATTGTCATCTACTCCATCGATAGCAAGCAAATTTCCCACCTGGGTAACTTTTTCGTTTTTTGGATTATCATTCACCACTTGGATTGTTTTTTTAATCGACTTCTTTGAGATTTTACTTGAAATTGTTTTAAACTTTCCGACTTGGATAAACTGTATAAGTTTAACAAAATAGTGTATTTTTGGCAAATATATTTGATGTTTTATATATTTTTTTATATATTTTTACAGCCTAATTTGTATTACTCACAGTAATGTCATTGTGGTAATGGTCCTCTGAGGAGAAGATTTTCTTTGAAAACTCATGAGTTAAGGACGCAATATAACTCCTTGTTTTTGAACTTTAATAAAATCTGATTAATTTCTCATTTTATTATGTCATTCAATCCATTAATAGATTATATATATATATATATATATATATATATATATATAATAATCCAGGTAAAACATCCACAGGGTAGAATCCAAAGAATTTCAACCGGGTTTATAAAAAGTGCTCAATATCAAATAGAGCTTTTATATATGATTATTTTTATTTACACAGACATGTACAAAATCTGCAGCATTGGCATGTCGATGTTATCGATCAACAGCTATTATAAACTGAGATCTCATCAGGCAGAGTTAGAATCCGGTCTTAACCTTAGATCATATTTGGAAAGAATATATATATATATATATATATATATAGATTTAGATTTTTCACTTATAAAATAGATCATTCAGTGAAGACCGGGGTTGTTCCAATAAAAAACAAGCTCGATGATACTCGATTACAGAGTACAGAGCATTTATATGTGATTTTATGAAGGCTTACCAAAGCATTCCTTTCAAGACACCAATGATCACCATTAAAGATATTTTTTCTTACAAATACTATTTATTCAAATTAAATGTTTTTTCCTACACGTGTTTCACTACCAAGCAGTTACTTGCTTGGCAGATCATCAGGGAAATTAAATGTCTGGAATACTGGTTTCAGCTGCCGACAAAACACAATGTGGCGTTGTAATAGTTGAGGTCACTTAAGAAGAGAAGAGGAAAAAAAAATAAAAATAAAAATAAAAGTCAAACTTAAAAAGCAAGGAAGAACAACGATAAAAAAAGAAAGTCCTAGAAAAGTCTTAGAAAAGTAGCTCGTGCATTATTTCTTCCACCAAGCCAACAAGCAAATAATCGGTCCCAAATACATTCAATAAAACCACAAAACCGGAACAATGTGCGATAATACACTTTCACGTCGGCCGGTACAATGATGAATAAATCCCCCCCCCCCCCCCCACAAGAAAACAAAAGAACTAAATCATTCAAGATACCGCTCACAAGTTACCATTCCAATCCAATGATAGTATGGGAATTCTAAATCCAACTTCTCACAAAGAAAAGTCAACACAAATGTTCGTCCGAGTTCAAAGAGACTTATTTCAATTGTTGATTTATTACCCTTCGAAACAAACACACGACGAGTTGAATGTCAATCCCGCAGAAAACTCCCTTCCATTAAGAAAAAATCTTAATATAGAAACTATTTATTCAAAATACTGTTTTTAAAAATATTTATTATTAAACCTATTCCTTATAGAAATTAATCATCTAGTGTCTGGGACGTCATTTTACATTTTGGGAAAATATCCTTCATTTAATTAACTGCCGAATTATTATCGTTTTGTTGTTTAACGAAGCGAAAAAAAGCCTATCCCGCAGAATTTGTTTTTAAAAGATTATTCATATATCAAAAATAAACTGTTATTATAAAAAGGCCTTCTACAAAAATCTAGTTATTATTTTAAATCATTTAAAATATTTCCTTAACGGCTGTGTCTGTTTGTGGAGAATATTATTCTATATTCCATAAATAAATGTTACTACGGAATATCGTTATCAGAAATCTATTTTCTATTTTGAAAAAAACTCTTTTTAATGAACCGGTTTATTTTTTTGTCAACTTTACGGGAAAATATCACTCTTACTCGTTAAATGACAGGAGACTTTATTATTACTAATTTAAAATCCCGTACAAAATACTTTTTATAAAAATCCAATTGTTTCTATTTTTAGAAATTAAGTCCGTGTCGGCATGCATGTTTTTAAAATTATTTTTTCCTTAATTACTTTTCCCCATTCCTGCCACCAAATTGTTTTATTTATTTTAATCTAATTAAAAACTAATTTAATTTAACCTAATTTAATTAAATAGTGATAGCATCCATGTTGCTATTTCTTATTTTTCACTTAAAATTACTTGAAATCCCCAATGCATTTCGTATAATATATCTATTTCTGAGAATAAATTGTGATTTATTATTTATTATTCCACCATCTTTTTATATGTAACACAATTTCCCCCCTCTATTCCGCTGAATAAGTATTTACTATAGTTGACTATCACTGGGCCTTATTCCGATAGAATATTCCTACCTTATCACCCCCAACCTAAGTCTCGAGTATCCGCTAATAATTGAATCAAGACATATCTTAGCATAATTACGTGTTACTAATTCTCATCCTCCATATTATACACTAATTATTGCCCCAGATTGCCTCAGGAAGTGTCTATCCTGCCTATCTCTGTTGTAAGTTTATACTTCCCCCAATTCCCCTCCTATCCAGGTTTTAGGCTTGATAACAGGTAACGGTTTCTATGCAGACAGCATTGTAGTATTTCCTGCCTAGCGTTCAGTAAATTATCTCTAGATGTCATGATGTGGTACGACTCCAATGCACATAGGTTGCATCTCTTCTTTTTGTTCGGTTTATATTTGTTAGCCCTCCCTAAAATTGACCATTTCAGTTCGAAAGGGTCTTGCCTAGCAATGAGGTTTTCCACAAAACGGCCAACAGAAGTGTTAGGCCTATCTATGTCTTCCCTTTGGCCTCCCCTGAAGGAACTCATGTGGTTTCTGAATCTATCTTTGAACTCACCCCCGGTTGAACCGATATATGATTTCCTACCATTCTCTGTTATCACATCGCATTTGTAGACAATGCTTGAAACTCTACAGTTCCCCCCCAGTGGACAGATGTTAGAAGCTCTGCAGTTACAGTTGTGTGCTGGGCCGTTGCTGGATGTTCTACTACTATGGTTATTTATAATGGAGGTTCTCACTGAACTGGTGTTACTGGGATCAACACCAGAAGAGAACATGGCTTGCCTTGTTTTAGTTATCTTAGAATTATTATATCCTATGATGGATGTGGCTATATTTCTACAGGTTGAATAAGACAGTTTTACAGTATTTTTGTTAATGATTCCCCCCAATCTGCTATCCCTTGGAAAGTTTTTTTCCACTATGCTATAAAAATTCTTTGGGATATTAGTCTTAATATGCTGGCTATAGGGGGGGTTGAACCATGTAGTGGTCCTTCTCCTATTTTTCTTCCTACCTTCCCCCCCGGTTTGGGTAGCATGTGAGTTCAATTCGTTACTTCCAACTTCACGAATATTATCATCAACCGGTTCCCACTCTACCTGGTTTACATTACCGTGGGATACACCAGGTCTCCTATATCTAGCCTTGCCCATTGCCCTATTATATGAAACCATTGATCGAGAGGCAATCGGTCTCCCGTTTAGTCCCCCATTCCCAACCGAAGGAGGCACAAGGTAATTAATTTTTTCCTTGTATCCTGATCTGTTTAAAGCTTCATTGTAGAATTGCTTACTGCTGTTGAATATTTGTTTATTCTTGGACAGCTTAGATATCCTACTCGATATTGCAGGAATAATGGCTCTTTTCACCATCGGTGGGTGATTCGATTTAGCGTCGATATAGTAGAGTGTGTGGTTGGGCTTGTGATAAGGTTCATATGTGTTGTTGCATAGATCAAGCGTAATATCCAAAAAATTGACCCTCCGGTAGTTTATATCTATAGTTACGCTAAGTTGTATTGAGCTGAAGAATGTATTGAGTTTTTTCTTCTTAGTTTCAAGATTCCTTATACTTGTGTTGACAAAGAATAAAGCGTCGTCCCTATATAGACCGCCCGCCAGTTCAGGTATTTTCATACAAATTTCTCTGAGGATATATATCCCTACCAGGTCAGTAACCTGCGCTGAGTCCGGTGCCCCCATAGTAATATCGAAATTGTTTTCCCTATCCTTTCTAGTCCATAACTTATCATTGTAGGATATTAGCGTCCTTCTGGCTAGTCTAATTATATCCATCTCTAAGTTTGTAATGTTGGATTCGTTTCTAGCCATGGTAAGCGCCTTTTCAAGTAAAGTAGAGGATATGGAGGGATAGTATGAATCTATATCAAACATTATAAATTTACTTTGATTAGTAATGTGTAATTCTTTATACCAGCTTAGCACTTCTTCTGATGAGGTCCACAGATTCAATTGAGTTCTGCGTTTAATTCCAGGCAATATTCTGTCTAGTATTTTTTTGCTGATTACACCCATGTCTGAAATACACGGCGAGATCAGCCTAATGGATGGGTTATTACTAAAATCTGGCTTATGATCCTTAAGAGTGAAACGAGGGCATTTAGGGGTATAGATCTCAACATTACCTTCCATACCAATCTCAGAGCAGATCTTAAGAGCGGCCAAGTTAATATCCTGTAACACCCCGTTCCCTACGGTCTTGTAGTTTTTATTCAGTTCCTTCAGGATTAGGTTGTTGTATGTTTCCATATTCATGGAGTATGTGTTTAAAGTTTTATCCGCTGGAACTGTGATGTTAGAGTTATTCCTAATCCGTGTCTGTGTCCTATGGATATGTTCAATGGTAGGATTCCAATATTGTGATCTGTATTTGGTTTTGATGTTTTTAACCATATTATGCATATCCGCTTCGAAGCTTTCTAATGCAGGGATGTGAGGTGGGTTCTTGTGAGTTCCTATTTTATAGAATTTTCTATATGAGGCCGTAGGTAAATTATCCTCAGTGTCAGATGCATACTCAGGGGGTTCAGAGACGCCAGAAGGTGGATTCACGTTGCTCAACTCCCTAGTCGATCCCAGGTTGTGGTGAATAACCCGCCATCGGACTCTCTTCAAGAATGCATGGACCGCCTGGACCATGTCCATTATGTATGCTTTGTGGTTTGGTATGGAAATGTTTTTGGGTGAGAAAGTTATCTCCTCTTTGGCAAACATCCTGGTCACTCCGGTATTAAATAGTAGCTCACTTTGGGGAGCAGAATATAGATTTAGATTTTTCACTTATAAAATAGATCATTCAGTGAAGACCGGGGTTGTTCCAATAAAAAACAAGCTCGATGATACTCGATTACAGAGTACAGAGCATTTATATGTGATTTTATGAAGGCTTACCAAAGCATTCCTTTCAAGACACCAATGATCACCATTAAAGATATTTTTTCTTACAAATACTATTTATTCAAACATTTGTGTTGACTTTTCTTTGTGAGAAGTTGGATTTAGAATTCCCATACTATCATTGGATTGGAATGGTAACTTGTGAGCGGTACCTTGAATGATTTAGTTCTTTTGTTTTCTTGTGGGGGGGGGGGGGATTTATTCATCATTGTACCGGCCGACGTGAAAGTGTATTATCGCACATTGTTCCGGTTTTGTGGTTTTATTGAATGTATTTGGGACCGATTATTTGCTTGTTGGCTTGGTGGAAGAAATAATGCACGAGCTACTTTTCTAAGACTTTTCTAGGACTTTCTTTTTTTATCGTTGTTCTTCCTTGCTTTTTAAGTTTGACTTTTATTTTTATTTTTATTTTTTTTTCCTCTTCTCTTCTTAAGTGACCTCAACTATTACAACGCCACATTGTGTTTTGTCGGCAGCTGAAACCAGTATTCCAGACATTTAATTTCCCTGATGATCTGCCAAGCAAGTAACTGCTTGGTAGTGAAACACGTGTAGGAAAAAACATTTAATTTGAATAAATAGTATTTGTAAGAAAAAATATCTTTAATGGTGATCATTGGTGTCTTGAAAGGAATGCTTTGGTAAGCCTTCATAAAATCACATATATATATATATATATATATATATATATATATCTTAATAAAGTTAGGTATGTTTATATGTTTGTATGTACAGCATTCAAATCATTATGAATTTGTAAACATAACTGCTAGGCATAAGGGGTCCAAATGTGGGGTATATTTAGTTTAATTTAGTTTTATGAAAAGGGGGTAGAAGCCCTTCGTGAAAATTCAGATATCTCTGATTTTTATGAAATTTTAACAATTAATAAATATTCTCAGAATTGCAGTTTCTTTGGATTATTTTAAAAGGTTTTTAGGGGACCTAATATGGGAAAAACCTCCCAATTCTAAAATTAAAATATTTCAGATTTGCATTAAATTTGATCCATAGTCATTAGACACTAAAGAAGCAAGATTTTCTAAATTTCAATTTCTTTTTAAGACCCCTTATATGCTTAAGCCTTAAATTTGAAGCATTTTCTAGAATAAAAATCATGTTATGGATTTTTAACAAAATTAACAAATTCTAGATATAAGGTTTAGTATCCTTATATCTTGATGCTAATCTTCATAATGGGACCGGAAAGTGATGAAAAACTGTTCTGTTCAGGGAATTTATTTTACTTGTCCTAGGACGATTACTTTTCTAGTAGGACATTTAGGGCATCTTTTACGAGACTCAGCAGAGTAAAAACGCTAAAAAAACAAATATACAACAAATGAAAGTAACTGTCGTCGATAAAAGTTAATTTAAAACTGTCCTGTGATATTTGTTTATATTTGTAAACCGTTCCAACTGCTATTTATTAGAAATCAATAGTTTTGTCACACGAACTTGCAAATACAAAATGGCGCTTGCTCGTAAGAGAGTGAGTAGAAGACGCCATCTTGTCTAGAAAAAAGTACTAGTTGAAAATGAACAAGAATTTTTTTTTTACATCTAATAAAAACCCATTTATAGTACGTAAAAATACAAACAAATATCATAGGTAAGTAGACAAATATCTCTTCTCAACGTAGGTTAAACTCACTTGTTGCATATTTATTTTTATAACCCCGTTCTCGTTAGTTTTTTGGACCCCGTTCGCGCCTCTGCTGAGCGTCGTAACATATACCCGGACATTTATTCTTATATGAGTGTGTGTGTGTGAGTGCGTGAGTGAGTGTGTGTGAGAGAGTGAGTGTGTGAGTGAGAGAGAGAGAGAGAGAGTGTGTGTGTGTGTGAGAGTGAGTGTGAGTGAGAGAGAGTGAGTGTGTGTGTGTGAGAGAGAGTGGGTGTGGGTGAGTGAGTGTGTGTGAGTGAGTGAGTGAGTGAGTGTGTGAGAGTGTGTGTGTGTGTGTGAGAGTTAGTGAATGTGTGAGCGAGTGTGTAAGTGAGTGTGTGTGTATGTGTGTGTGTGAGTAACATTTCAAAATATATACAACTGGGGTAATATAAAAATAAAAGAAGAATTAGCATCCCATTTTATACATAGCTTCCTATTTAAATTCCTACAAAAGAAAAAAAGACAACGTTTAATAAAAAGAAGGCCACCCCCCCCCCCTCAAAGTTGGAAGCATAAAGAATTCCTGCAAATTCAAAAGACAAAGAAAATCAAAAGACCAATGAATAAAAGTCGAACGGGTGGCACGCCTTACCTCGATTGAAGAACATGTAGCGGATCACAGCAGACTTTTTATGGATTTTGAATGGATGTCCACTAAGCACAATACGTTTTGTGATGATTCGATCAGGGTTCGGAGACAATACAGACCCCGACGCGACCAAAGTGTGGTTTCCTGATGAAAAGAAAAAGAAGAGTACATTAGAGGCAACTAAAACTCAATTATTTGCTCATACAGATGACGTTTCGAGAAACGGAAGCCAAGTAAATTTGAATCAAACCAACCAACATGCATCACCCCAACGAAGGTCGACTGAAACATAGACTATAAAAACCTATAAAGAGGTTTTAACAATTGGAATATTTGGGATATTTTAAGAATACTACTAATAACTATATATATATATATATATATATATATATAAAATACAGAAATTCAATGTAACATCAGTACCGTCGGTTTCAAAGCGAGAGGTTAATCCTGATTATCGTCAGCTGATAAACATTTTACAAATGGTGGAACTTATTCGGTCATGCCTAAGATCACGAAGGACGTGATTTGTGTGAAATGGGAGGGGTTACATTTCGTGATCTTAGGTGTGACTAAATAAGTTCCACCATTTGTAAAATGTTTATCAGCTGACGATAATCGGGATTAACCTCTCGCTTTGAAACCGACGGTACTGATGTTACATTGAATTTCTGTATTTTATAAATAAATATTTACGTTCCTTCGAAATCTCGGATTTCTTAATTAATCGAGTACTCTGCTGGGTTTTTCCTGCCCTACCACACAGTACTTATATATATATATATATATATATATATTGAAATATAAGCCAAATTAACCATACAAGATTAATTTATTATTTTTTTTTTTTTACATTAATCCTATCGATTACGGAATAAAATTCCTTCTTCAGGGGTGACCAGTATTGAGTCATTATTTTTTTTTTTTTTTTTTTTTTTTTTTTCATCAAAAAACAAGAATAAAGAAACTTATTTCTTTGTTAATTTGATAAACGTCCTTGGTGGTACGACGTCATCGCCGTGCTGTTAAAAATTGGCGGTTGGGATTCAAAACCGGTGTCGAACGAGAAATGCGTTGGCACGCTGTCAAGTAAAGTGTGTGGTATCGTTCAAGTTTCAAAGTATTGCATGGAAAGTTAATAAAATTGAAATATAAGCCAAATTAGCAATACAAGATTAATTTTTTTTTTTTTTTTTTTTACATTAATCCTGTCAATTACGGAATAAAATTCCTTCTTCAGGGGTGACCAGTATTGAGTCATTTTTTTTTTTTTTTTTTTTTTCATCAAAAAACAAGAATAAAGAAACTTATTTATTGATGAAAAAAAAAAAATGACTCAATACTGGTCAC
The DNA here is from genome assembly GCA_963556195.1 of Sepiola atlantica. Classification (NCBI taxonomy): domain Eukaryota; kingdom Metazoa; phylum Mollusca; class Cephalopoda; order Sepiida; family Sepiolidae; genus Sepiola; species Sepiola atlantica. The sequence goes on from OY744531.1 coordinate 99,305,304, forward strand.
CCCTGAAGAAGGAATTTTATTCCGTAATCGATAGGATTAATGTAAAAAAAAAAAAAATAATAAATTAATCTTGTATTGCTAATTTGGCTTATATTTCAATTTTATTAACTTTCCATGCAATACTTTGAAACTTGAACGATACCACACACTTTATATATATATATATATATATATATATATGTAATTACAGAAGATTAAGACGTCAAGATCTTCAAAGAATAGGTGGAATTCCGCTTTTTACCGATTTACAAAAAAAAGCAGAATTCTGCTAAAAAGCAAAGGTCTCACATTCCTGATTAAACGACACAGAAACGTTCTGTTGTCATGATATCATCCTACCAGGCATTAGATCCTCCTTTGGGCGTCAGTGTAGTATATGTTCATTCAATGATATCATCCTTCCAGGCTAGCAAAAATATGCAATCGGAAGGCGCACATTTTTGCTAGTATATATATCAAGCAAAGATGTCTGTGTGTGTCTGACCATACTTCAGTTGCTAATGGTATATCACCAAGCACAACCAATGGAATATTTGGCAGACTCTTGCAGATTTTTTAGGCTGGTTTTAAATGATCAAAAGTTGTTTTATTTCTAATATAATTTAAGCAAAAACAGTTATTCTTTTAGTTAGAACACATACAAAATTGAAACTCTTAACATCTTATTGAATTTCTAAATCATCTTTGTTGTCTACAATAAAATTGTGGAGTCTGCCTTCAGCTCCATGAATAAGAAAATTTAGAAATTAAAAAATTGATGGTGCAACTCAATAAACCTATCCGTATTTTCGATTGATCGGTATAGTTCAAATAAGTGTTTCAGGGGTAGCCCGTGCAATTGATATAAAACACTTAAGAACTAGACGAGTATCCAACATAAGGACAAAAAAGGTTGACGTATATAATTGAATCTTCCGATTCTTTTTAGAGGGATATTTTTAGGGGCACGGTGGGATCTGTTTTGCTCTACGGCTCAACAGCTCGGACACTGACACTTGACAAAACATACACAAAGAGTTGTGTAAGACAACGCCTATGGATGTGACAAAGTTACTTGCTTTGACCGAAGGGGTATATCTTGGGACCGGCACCAATGTGGCACCATGGCTTTGGACGGCTGGGCAACATGTGTACGTATGTGCAATGTCTCGTCTAGTTATCGCCAGTGAGCAATCATGGTTTGACGATAGTCACTGTCGTCTGCTTCTGGGACTGGCTGGTTGGCTGGCTGTTTGGTTGGGACCATCGTGCTGCAAATCAAACATTATGTAATGATGGAACAAACCATTTTACTTTTTATAATTTATTATATTTCGTTCCTCGTTCAAATTCCGAAACCAGTCTCTGCATGTTCAATCTCTTTACCAGAGAGAGAGCGGGGGAGAGTGAGAGAGAGAAGGAGAGATAGATAGAGGGAGAAAGAAAAAGAGAGAGAGAGGGAATACAGCCGTCATCGTTGTACACCTTGTCAAATGTTTTGTTTTGATAACTGATTTTCTCGAACGACGACTGGTCTGATCTCTGAACCCATCACATGCACCTGTCATTGCATTGGTTTGACGCAAACCTTCAGTCCTCCAAAATATGACTGCACTCAGTGATCTCAAAACGCAGAGAATTACTGTTTTTGAAATAAGTCTGGCATAAGGATTACGAACATAAAGGGGAGCACTTAGCTCCCCAAAAGCTCACGCATTGTGCCACATGGACACCTTCCTCCTACCTCAGTCTCGTGAAGAGAAAGAAGGCTTTAGCTTGCTGGTCACTCCTGGAGAAGTCAGTCAAAACTTGTGAGTGAAATGCGCCTCTAAAAATCATTACGCAGCAAAAGATCGATCGGAAGACTTCATGAGACCTACACTGACTGACTCGTAGAAGACTCTGGATAGCATCTGGAGGACCTGCTAATGGCAATGTCTAATAGAGACAGTTGGAACGACTCAGGAGAATCCGAGACGAATTCTCTAATTGATTGAGTGTATAGCACCGAGTAACAATTACACAAATTCTCTAATTGATTGATTGTTAAATTACACAATTGTTTTGCAAGAAAAAAAAAAGGTTTACCTGAAGCCAACTGTTGGAAAACAAGCACTGGTGATGGAGGGAAAGAAATTGGGGCATACGCGGTGGCTACAGTTGATACACCCATGGGTAAGAACCTCTCGTACTGAAATTGAAAATATATAAAATCTTTTAAGGTGTAAACAGTAATCGTGCAGTTTGCAATTGTCATCAGCGAGTTTGGAAATGTACACAATTGATAGAAGCATCGGAAAACAAAAGTAATCAATTTGATCAAATCGATTTTGAGCGTAAAAATGATTTGCAGCTGATTTAGCAAAGAATGCACTGAGACCTCATTAAGTTTGGCCGGCTGTCAAGAATCATTTTGACTAGGTAGAAACGGGTTAAATAATGGGTGCTTATGCATATCAACCCTGACATTGAAATATTTAAAGAATGTATAAACTTTATTATGTACTTACGTGTAGCTGAAAATAAGATTGTGCAGAAAAAATTACGCAAATTAGTTATTTAATTATAAATAAAAAACGATTTTAACGATTTTATCACTCGGTAGATATTTCCACCATTTTGTATCTTAGATTTTCCAGTGGTCAAGGACGATAACTCATTTTCACGATTTCAGGGTTTGGGGTCTCCATTGTTTACAAAAATGTCAAAATGTACGTAAAATCATTTTTTTTCTTTTTCTTATAATTTAATAACTACTGGATGAATTTGCGTAATTTTTTCTGCACAATCTTATTTTCAGCTAACACGTAAGTAAATAATAAAGTTTATACATTCTTTAAATCTTTCAATGTCAGGGCTGATATGGATAAGCACCAAATGTTAGTGACATGTATATTATCATCTTAATAAATAAAATATGACATCCTTACATATGGATTATTTGCATTTTTCACACTGCTATTCTCATCTTGATTGTTATATTCACAACGTTTCGGCCGATGTAACCTATGACCTTTTTCAGGTTTATCTTTTCGAACTTGGGAATCTTTGTCAAACTTGGGAACCTATACGGAATTTTGAAATTTCGTATAGGTTCCTAAAGAAGGTCAGAGGGTACAGTGGCCGAAACATAAAAATAACAACCAAGAGGAGATAAGTAGTCCAACACTTTTATCACCGATTATACATACATATATATATATATATATATATATATATATATATATATATATATATATATATATGTATGTAAAATGAAAAAAAGAACAGCCAAAAACTATGTGATGGATTTATTCATCAACGTTTCGTCTTTATTGAAAGACTTCCTCAGGATGAAGAAAGCAATGTAGAAAAATCATACAGAATATTAATTTTGATTTGTTAGAAAGTCTCCAGACTTCGGCATGGTTGTTGACATGAATAAGCAGAGAGTGAAAAACATGATTTTGGTAGTAGCATTATCAGCAGTGGCTTGTCTCTTTCAAATGACGCGAGATGAATGGGATTGATGGCTTCGACTTGTTAGTTTATGGCTATTTTAGCTAGGCAGTTTTTCAGGGTCAAAATATGTCACAGCCAAGCTTGGCTGGCAGTAGATAGGGGGACGGGTGGGAAGTATGAATCTGCCGTTTATTCTAAACTGGGAGGGGAAAAGTTAGTGGAGATCAATAAAATTTGAACATTGTTTTAAGAATTCAAACCCAACTATTATTAGGTGTACGATCGTTTCCAAGACTTTTTGGAAATATTTTATTTTTCATTATTTTCGATGATTCCAAAACGTCTCTTTGTCAGCGCCTTTTATAGCATCACATACAGAAGTCTCTTGAGAAAAATCATCAGATCTCAGTACTTAAAGACAACACCAGTGAAAGGACTTCAGAAATAGCAAAAAGACAGCAAATTGAATAACAAATCAAACATTTAAAACATTCAAAGCATTCACCATATAGGTTGAATCAAGAAGAAGAAATTACACGAGAGAAAAACAATTCATCAATAAATAAAATAAAAATAAAATATAAACAATAGTTACATTAAACAATATTAAAAAAATACTGATAATAATAATAATAATGTTAGAATACAATAAAATAAAATAAAACTAGATACGGTAAATAAAGAAGAAAAAAAATAATAACGGATAAATAATAAAATAAATAAATAAATACACAAAATAAGAATTTTATTTTAAATAGAAAACAAGATAGAGTATAGTTTAAATTAATGAAAAATTAAAATAATCAGAAGATAAAAAAATCTCTAATCTCCTTTTAAAGTGTTTTTAATTTCTGATTTTTATAGGGAATTTTGAAAAGGAAATACCCTTGATAAAATTCTTGTTATTTTTTTTTTTTATTTTAATATGTATCATTGATTCTTCACGCCTCTGATAAGATTTTTTTAATTTTAATTTTTTTGCAGAATTTTGAAAAGGAAAAATCTTTGGAAAATTTTGTGTTATATTTTTAATATGTACCGGTGATTTGTTTATAAGTATCATTGTGTTTTTTCCTCACCTATGCTATCAGCATATCCACCTGTGATTTTTTCTGTCAGCGGATGTGTCTCTAGAACCAAGTTTTTTTGATTTTCTGTAAGATGTGTTGCTATAGGTGCTGATGAAGTGGCGTTTTGGACCAACTTCATAAAATAAAATAAAGTATTTCCAAAGTGTTTTGGAAACGATCGTACGCCATAATGGACTTGATGTTGTAATTCTTGGAACAGTAAAAGTAATTATTTGATTCATTAAATATATATATATAGCGTGTGTTATAATGAAATACATTCCAGGAGGAAATCCGGGTATGAGAGCTCAATGTAATAAACAGAGCAAGAATAAAATAAAATATAGTAACACGAAATTAGATAATCATCGATGCAATAATTTATTTCAACCTTGTGGTATTGTCAAGCATCCAAGTAAGATGATTATATTTTTGAAAATTAAAAAAGAGAAATTGACACTCGACAATTCAAATATAAGTAGAGAGAGAGTGAGAGAGAGAAAGAGAGAGAGAGAGAGAGATAGACAACATATCTAATACATGTTTAGAGAGAGGGGGAAATTTGAAGCATATTTAATCTATAGTTTTAGAGAGGGGGGTATTACATGATTTATGACGGAAGGCAATATAGAGAGAGGGAAGAAAGGGCCATATATATATATATATATATATATATATATATATATATATATATATATATATATAGAGGTACAAATCACGTTGACACACCGGTTCCCGTTAGATCACCGAAGTTAAGCGACGTTGAGCCTGGCCAGTATTAAATGGGTGACCATTTGGGACTACCAGGTGCTGTATGTGCTCTCTGTTTATTTCGGCATTGTTTCCAGTCGTCTTGACCTGCTTGCCATTGGAATCAAGCAGTGCCGAGGTGTTGTTAGGGATTGCGCACTCCTTGCTTCATAATTACACGCGCAGCCAGCCCGTTATAGGGGTATCCATAGTCTCTCTAGACTGAACGGAGGGCCTATATATATATATATATATATATATATATATATATATATATATAGAGATAGATAGATAGATAGATAGATAGATAGAGAGAGAGAGAGACAACATATCTAATACATATTTATAGACATATGTTAGAGAAACAGTACATGCTTATAAAAATAAAAATCTCATAAGGAAGCACTTCTTCCCAAGGTCATCATCATCATAATCATTGTAATAGGCATCATTCCTTTTCTGAAGACATTTTCTTTTCGTAAGTATAAATAAAGCAAAAAGGATGCACAAATTTCTAACTGCATCGAATAAGTCGAAAAAGAAAAAACAAAAAAAGAAAATAATCTGGCTTTTGGCAAGGAAGTAAAAATCAGATTTGGTGGGAAATTTAAAAATGTGCGGCCGATGCCGACGAGGAAAAGGTGGAGCAACCAAGGCTTGGAATGTTTTTCTTGGATATATATATATATATATATATATATATATATATATATATGTGATTTTATGAAGGCTTACCAAAGCATTCCTTTCAGGACACCAATGATCACCATTAAAAATATTTTTTCTTACAAATATTATTTATTCAAATTAAATGTTTTTTCCTACACGTGTTTCACTACCAAGCAGGTACTTGCTTGGCAGATCATCAGGGAAATTAAATGTCTGGAATAAGGGTTTCAACTGCCGACAATACACAATGTGGCGTTGCAATAGTTGAGGTCACTTAAGAAGAGAAGAGGGGGAAAAAAAAAAAAAATAAAAGTTAAAATTAAAAAACAAGAAAGAACAACGATAAAAAAAGAAAGTCCTAGAAAATGTCTTAGAAAAGTAGCTCGTGCATTATTTCTGCCACAAAGCCAACAAGCAAATAATCGGTCCCAAATGCATTAAAAAAAAACAAAAAAAAAAACCGGAACAATGTGCGATAATACACTTTCACGTCGGGCGGCAAAATCTATATATATATATATATATATATAGATAAAAATGTTATGCTTCAAATTCTTAATACCTTCAAATATTTATGATGTAAATTGCTGTGTAAAATTTCAAACATTAACTTCTATTCATATACGGCACAATACTGTTGACACATTGGTTCTCGTTAGATCACCGAAGTTAAGCGACGCTGAGCCTGGCCAGTACAAGATGAGTAACCATTTCGAAATACTGTATGTCATCTCCCCCAACCGGGATATACATGCCGACTGGGGGCCGCATGTGTTCCCCATAAACTTCTACTTTCAGTGGAAGGCGAAATGCCCGATGCTGGGCAAATATCACAAAAAGTGGTATTACCGGTTATTCGATATACTTTGATAATGTTTATATTTTTATCTAATCGTTAATCATCTTCATATAGACCCAATGCTTTTTGGGAAGATAGTTCAGCATCTTTTCTATTCATTTTTAAAGAAGTCTTTCATTGGAATTATTTGGATTATTGGGACTACTGTTCTCATCGTGGATGTTATTCTCACAACATTTCGACTGATGTAACCTCCAACCTTCTTCAGGTGTATCTTGTTGAACTCAGGGAATCTGTCTGTCGAACTCAGGAATATGCACGGAATTTCGAATGGAACCGTTCATTTAATCCCTCCAAAACGTTGGTAGAATAACATACAAGATAAGAACAGTAATCCAAATAATCCAAATAATCCAAATTATCAAAATAATCCAAATAATCCAAATAATCCAAATTATCAAAAGTTCCAAAACAAAATTCTTTCATATTGAAATATAAATTTATGTACTAAATGCAGTTTTCTGTTATACACAGAAGCAATTGTATTTTACTTATACACAAAACAGATACTACACTCTAGGTCAGTGAACCTGGAAGTAATGGAGCTGTTAAATCTTCGCCTTCTTCTTCTTCTTTGCGTGTCTTTGAAACATGTGGTCATACAACAGTTTCCCCGCTTTTTTTATGCAGTCCTTTGCATTATTTTGTACTCTGCAATATCTTTCAAGCTGCACCAGTTGGGCAGTAGAGGGCAGACAACGCAATATGGCATCGTATGGTCCTCCTCTCCACATTCGCAGATGGTTGGGTCAGTTTTGTAGCCCCATCTAGTCATAGCAACCTTTGATCGTCCCATTCCCGTTCTGAAGCGGTTGAGTGTTTTTCACTGGAGCCAGGGTGCTTCTGAACCTAGAGGGAGGGACACAGAAAGGGGAGATTCTCATGTCAATAGAAGGGGGGGGGAGATTCTCCAGTTGTCCACAGCTGTAATCTGGCTTCTTCCTGAGATGTTGTTAGGGGTTCGACATGTCTGAGGAAGCTTCTCCTTGACTTCAGTCGTTGGACCATTGGTTCACATCCATGAAGGAGATGGCATTCATCACTGATAGCCTTTCTGATCTGTACTCGGCTGGCAACTTCCAGTCTCAGATATGACTCTACAAAGTTCTCAAATTGAAGCCTGAAAGGCGCTCTTGTATAAGCAGTGACCGATCTGAGGGAGATAACTCTATTTGACTTAGCCGCCGCTATTCCGAATTCGCTTATACTTTGGCAAGGGAGATAACTTTGACACGGTTTTGAAATACATTCAAAATAACTTTTAAACAATTAATAAAAAAAAAATGTTACGGGTTTTAAATGCGTTCAAAATAATGTTACAGACGACGATATGTTCCACCTTCATCTGATGGAGTTTTTTGTGGGGGAGAAGGGGAACTGGCCAAGTATTCCCTAGAATTATAATCTGCATAAGAGAACAATACAGTATATAATTTATAATTTTTTTAAAAAAAAGTCTGTCTTAAATAAAAATTACAATTTATCTGCAACTATCATCGCATTTTCTTTCTATCTTTGAGTAACATTTTTTTTATTAATTGTTATAAAGTGTATACAATTTGTGGCATGTAAATAAAAGTGATTAAAAGTGCATTTAAAACCCGTAACATTTTTTTTTATTAATTGTTTAAAAGTTATTTTGAATGTATTTCAAAAGCGTAACATGTTTTTATTAATTGTTATAAAGTTTATAAACTTTGTGTCAAAGTTATCTCCCTTGCCAAAGTATAAGCGAATTCGGAATAGCGGCGGCTAAGTCAAATAGAATTATCCCCCTCAGATCGGTCACTGCTTATACAAGAGCGCCACCTGAAAACCGGGTGTAGCTAAATGTCTCACACAGGAGATAATTGAATGTAGTCGTATATCGGACTGGCTTTTAAGTCAGTGTTCTATAGATCAAAGTCAGATTAATGGCTCGTAATACAAATAAAACAGAATTTTACAAAATCATTGCTGATACGAATGCAAAAATTTCATATTAAAATAGAAAAAAAAATTTTTAATCTTATTTGTAAAACAGTTACAATCTAGATGCGGATGTTCACTTTCGTTCTCTAGAGCCCCTAACCCTTTCTCACAGAAAGGACGTTGCTTGCCTTTCACGACTATCAGTATTTCCATGAAATTCAATCTCCGGTTCTTCCGCGTAAGACATTCATAGCAAGAACTCGTCCTACTATCACCACTGCAAAGAACTTTCCTTTCTTCCTCCGTGTGCCTAGCATCAAACGGAATTCCCATAAACAGTTTCTTTCAAAGAATTTCTCATCTGTAGAACACATTACTACAAGCTTGCTTCCCTGAGGATGCAACATAGTCCTCTTCAATCTAATCTAAATAAATCGCCCTTATGACTCATCAGCAAAAGAAACAAAACAAAAGTTATCTACCTTAAATTTACTTCCGGTCGTGTGTTGCGAGAAAACCGTGCTGGCCGAATATCGTCGGAATCCCACGTGAAAGATGAGGGCTTCCTTCGATTTGATTGGATGATCAGAGTCTGTTTTACGTTGGATGACAAAGTTCATTACTGTCATTTTGTGTTCATGGGGAAGCAATCCGAACAAAGTGACCGGCTTTCCTGGTTTGCTATCATCTGAAATTTGGAAAATAAAAATAGTTTTTTATTGTCTAAAAGCTATGGTAAAAATTTCACAAAAGTCAGTATTTGAATTTTCACTAAGAGCTCCCATTCTCTTTTTGCCACCTTTGCGTAAAACTAAACACAGCCCACATTACTCACCCATACGTTGAGCAGCTATGTTCCAAAATTCATAATGATTGGTTAATTAGTTTAGGAGTGAATTCTGTACATACAAATATATAAACATATACACATACCTAACTTTATATGAATAGAGATGGTAGTCGTTTATTTCATTATCTAGAGATTCAAGTTCAAACTCTGGTGCCAGCAGTGAAATTGTTTTCATCAGGCATACGACGAGCGAATGGCAGAAAAAACTGAAATATGAATTTCCTCCCCCTGCACACACATGTGTGTGCTTGTGGAGAGGGCAGTGAAAAAAGAAAACAACTAAAAACAACTTCAGAGAAAGAGACTAAGGGAAGGAAATAGGAAGTCATTCTTTGATTAAACAAACGTCATCTAACTCCCCTAGCTCCACCATGAATTGTTTATAGCCTTAGACTTCACGGTAAAATGAACATTTTTAGAGAGAACTGTCACAAGAGTGAAGACAAGATGGAGAGAGGAAGAAAACAGAAAGAAAAAAAACAGGAAACATAAATAAAGCGAGAGAAATGAAGAAAGAAAAATTGCGACAAAAAATAATGAGCGATTTGACAAAAAACAGCTTTTATTATTAAAAAAAAAAAACGGATTTTGACCAAGAAACAGAAAACTCACATTCATGTTGAAGTTTTAGTGATTTAAACGGAAATCAGTTTTTTCTGAATTTTAAAAAACAAAAAACTCACATTCATGTTGAGGTTTTAGTGATTTAAACGGAAATCAGTTTTTTCTGAATTTTAAAAAACAAAAAACTCACATTCATGTTGAGGTTTTAGTGATTTAAACGGAAATCAGTTTTTTCTGAATTTTAAAAAACAAAAAACTCACATTCATGTTGAGGTTTTAGTGATTTAAACGGAAATCAGTTTTTTCTGAATTTTAAAAAACAAAAAACTCACATTCATGTTGAGGTTTTAGTGATTTAAACGGAAATCAGTTTTTTCTGAATTTTAAAAAACAAAAAACTCACATTCATGTTGAGGTTTTAGTGATTTAAACGGAAATCAGTTTTTTCTGAATTTTAAAAAACAAAAAACTCACATTCATGTTAAGGTTTTAGTGATTTAAACGGAAATCAGTTTTTTCTGAATTTTAAAAAACAAAAAACTCACATTCATGTTGAGGTTTTAGTGATTTAAACGGAAATCAGTTTTTTCTGAATTTTAAAAAACAAAAAACTCACATTCATGTTGAGGTTTTAGTGATTTAAACGGAAATCAGTTTTTTCTGAATTTTAAAAAACAAAAAACTCACATTCATGTTGAGGTTTTAGTGATTTAAACAGAAATCAGTTTTTTCTGAATTTTAAAAAACAAAAAACTCACATTCATGTTGAGGTTTTAGTGATTTAAACGGAAATCAGTTTTTTCTGAATTTTAAAAAACAAAAAAAGCAGATTTCCACTATAAAGCGGAGAACTCACATCCTTGATTCATACATTACAGAAAGAATATTTTACACTCACCCATGAATTCTTTCGGAACATCTTTTACGTGAACAGTTATGTAAAGTCCTGGCTATAAAAAAGATGAAAATTACCAATCAATACACAAATTATTATATTGGAATCATAATAGAAAATTTGTTAGACTAGAAAAAAGGCCAATTTTAAATACAATGTTTAATATCATTTTAAAATCATCTACTCATACACAGTATCTTAAGGAATTTCTTGGCCTTTTGGCTAAGATCAAAGTGTAGTATCTGTTCCGATGGATACTGCACCCCATAGACTGGTATTGTCTTGGCCTTCGGGGCTTGATTTACGCCGGTCTATGGGTCTGTCCTATGCAGTTCTAGGAGGTCCACCCTCCCAGGCTTCGCCTCCCCTCTTTGGGAAGGAGTAAGTTTATTGCTTACTGCCTGAGACGCCCCTACCGGGGAATGCCGACGGGGCTGCCCAGGCAATTTTCAAGCCCCACTTTCCCGATCCGACCTTGGGTCACATCTTACTTGTGGGAGTAAGATAAAAACTGGCCTTGTGCCTAACTCCTGGAGAAGAGTAAATCAATACTCATACACAGTATCTGTTCTGATACTACACTTCATCTTTTCTATACTCATTAGTGAAGGAGAAATCCTTCTAGACTCAGGCAATTTTTATTTTTGTCCAAATCCAGAGTGCCCTTTTTTGGGGAACTAGATTTTCGCCACATCAAAAACCAACCTGTTCTCGTACGGAGGCAAGTAGATAGGGAATTCTTGTTATTTACAGATTCACTCGGTTATATTTCACAATTATATTTTCAGAATTGAATTATTTTTCTACTAGCAGGGGTTACCTGGCGTTGCCCGGGGTAAAAGTGTAACAATTTCTCTCTTCTCCAGTTGCCCGAGGCAAAAGCTGTCTCTTCCCCGGTCGCCCCCTCATCCCCACCCAACCCCTCGGTCACTTGAATGCTTTTAGAATCCATACTTTTTGTTTTGCACCTTGCGCATACGCAGAAAAACGTACAGGTGACAAAAAAAAAAAAACAATTCGACCACCCCCACGCGACAGATTTTGTGTCGGTTCTACGTAAAAGGACAGACCTTTTTTTTTTTCCAATTTTTGCATATTATATGTCCGAAAGATGGACGATTTTGAAAATGTCAACTTTGTGGTTGTCTGTCGCATATTTTTCAAGTTTTAGCCGGACATACAAACATACACAGACAAATCTCCTTTATATAATAGAAGAAGATATTAATATGCAAGATGTACCTACTCGGCGTTGCCCGGGATGCAGTGAAGTCATTTTAGTTTTTAATTTTTCTTTGTTTGCACATGTTTTTAAACTTATACAGAAAAAGAAATAAAATTTTAGTTGTAAGACAACTCTTCTTTATATTCTTCAATTTGAAATGAATTATACCCCTTGCTCATTTTAATTTTTCTGTAATAACTAAAAAATGTTTCCATATTTGTGTGCAAGAAGTGTAAAGCAATAAGACGGATAGGTACTCAGATGTGGACAATGTATATCTGGATGGTGAAGCTATTGAGGTCGTCGAGAGGTTTTGTTACCGTGAGGATACCATTGGATGTATAGGGTGGAGCATAATAGATGAAAATGATACCAATATTTTATAATAGATCACAACAAAATCGATATCTTATTATAATAGATGAAAATAATATTGATGTCTTATAATAATATTTATGAGAAACTCTGGAAATGGTTTCTTGTTTAAATCTTAAAAGAAACTTAAATGTTGGTCAATTAAGAAATTCTTATGTGCAACTGTTCAAAATTTAGAACGGTCGCGCCAGACTTACCCAAGCGCCATCCATTGCCTCATCTTTTAACACCTTTTTCTTTGTTCGCCTGTAGTTGCCAAACTGGAAGATTCTGGCGTAATCTAAAGGTAAATTTTCCTTCGGATCCCAGGGAGAAGTGCGGAAACTTTGAAGACCCCGGTATCTAATCACAAAAAAAATTATAAGAAAAGTATATATAAAGAAAATATTTTTAAATACTTAAATATTGTCATATAATTTTTTTAAATACTTAAATATTGTCATATAATTTTAAACACAAATAAGTATATGTTTGTCCATAACATTTCACATTTAAAACAAAAACGAATAATATTAATAATATTAATAATTTAGGGCAGATAAAAAAAATCAGATATTTACGAATATTATCACGAATAATAATGAAGAAGTGACAATGCGTGCTGACATCAGACGATATAAAAATCGATTAATTAATGATTAAAAATTTTTAAAATCCTATTAATAATTTGGTAAAAAAGAATGGCATACATCTCTGGCACTTAGCTCATTTTTATTCATAAAAAGTTAGGTATTTCTATGCACAGGATTCACTCCTAAACTAATTAACCAATCATTATAAATTTTGGAACATTGCTTCTAGGCACTTTGTGAAAATTCAGATACCTTCAGATATTTGTGAAATTTTAACAATAGGTATTAGACATTATTTAATAAATATTCTCCAAATTTCAGTTTCTTCGGAGTATTTCAAAGGGGTTTAGGGATAAAATATGGGCACAACCTCCCATTTGAAAATTCAAATATTTCAGATTTACATTAAAATTGACACCAATGAAACAAGATTTCCTGAATTTCAATTTCTTCTAAAGCCTTAAATTTATTTACCCCTTAGACGGTTAGGCACAAGGTTAGATATGGGTTTAAAAAGCCAGCGACAAGGATCAGTGAATTCTGATCTGCAAAAAATGCCTGAGCAGCCCCATCAGTATTTCCTGGTAGAAGCACCTCAGGCGATTAGCAATAAACTAACCCCTTCTCAGCGAGAAGGTAAAGCCTGGGAGAATGGACTTCCTAGGACTGAACAGAACAGCAGCAAAACCAATGTCGGATTTATCCAGCTTTTAAGAAACATGATTTCTTAAGACTTAAATTTTAAACATTTTTTAGAATCAAAATCATGTAATGGATTTTGATTAAAATTAGAATACGGATTCTAGACATAGGGTTTAGTAGCATTATATATTAATTTTAATCTTTGTAAAAGTGGTGCAAACTATTCATTAATTTATTCGTTGTTTCTGTAGTTTGGCAGAAGTTGGCATTCTTATGTAAAATTGTATGTTCTTTCTGATTCTACACTCAAAGTGTATGTATCTCCATTCTGTAACCCATTATCTAGAGAATAAGAGGTACAGATATCAGCAGGTTTTTTTTTAAAGAAATGAAGCGATGGATAAACATGTGACACATACAATATATATATGAAGAGTTCGAATGCAAAACGCGATAAACGCCATTTTGAAAATCACAAAACTGTCCCTATAAAAAGTGTTGCATTTTCAACACTCGACGACACCCAAAAACTATGTCTTACATAATATGATACCAAAATTATTTCTATTTGATTTAAATTAAAATCAGCTTTTATTCGAAGTCTAGATTTAATATATTCGCCTTTTTTTATTGTTTAAGGTCTCAATTTAAACGAATTGGATTTATCGCATTTTGTGCTCGAACTCTTCATATATAGGTATATATATATGACTCTCCTCTCCATATAATTTTTTTTTTTTTTTTTTTTCTCCTAAACTTGTCAATAGTGTTCATTACAAATTATTTTTAGGTTTTAGTCGTATTCAATCACTTCCACATTTTACTCTGATGAGTGTGGACGAAAACCGGTTCAGTACATTAATTAATTTCTTTTTAATCGTTTTCTCTCGTTTTTATATTTGTTTAATCTCATTCGACCCTCCAAAAAATGTCCCAAACGTCCGTATTCCTCGCCGTTATCAAATTTTGTACCACGAAAAATTTATTTAAATATATATATATATATATATATATATATATATGGAGGAACGACACCCAACTACGAATCAGTCGTGATTTGTAAAACCGGGTTTGTGCCTACCGACAGACATGAATTAACATCCCCTACACTGAAGATTGCGTAAGCATGAAACATCGATGTTTGTAGGTAAAAATAATTAATATTTATTTAAAATATAATTATAGCCCCCTTTACTAAGATTGGTGCACTCTGAGAGAATCTATAAACAGGCAGTAATACTATAGCTTAAAAGCGAGATTCCGACCCGTTTCACTCTCCACTGTTCGCTATACGCGCCCGTCAATCTGGCGTTTATAGATTTAAATCCCTCCTAATTGTCATGCGAATTGACGCCGGCCGAGAGGAAAGACACCCGACTACGAATCAGTGGCGATTTGTAAAACTGGGTTTGTGCCCTCCGACCGACGTGAATTAACATCCCCTACACTGAAGATTGCGTAAGCATGAAACATCGATGTCTGTAGGTAAAAATAATTCATATTTACTTCAATATATATATATATATATATATATATATATATATATATATACACTACTACTACTAAAACTGTGGACGTTGTTTGTTGTTATCTTGTGTTTGTTTGTTTGTTGTTA
This sequence comes from Sepiola atlantica, assembly GCA_963556195.1. NCBI lineage: Eukaryota > Metazoa > Mollusca > Cephalopoda > Sepiida > Sepiolidae > Sepiola > Sepiola atlantica. The sequence goes on from OY744531.1 coordinate 99,320,721, forward strand.
TCTTGTGTTTGTTTGTTTGTTGTTATCTTGTGTTTGTTTGTTTGTCTCTGTGCACAATGGATGACGCCGCTAACGAAGTTGGAAGAAATCAGGCAAATCCTTCATAACATCACAAAGGAATCCCATCCTCCAGTAAAACAGGTTAAAGATATCAGGAAGAGATCCTGTATGACGTAATAGAGGCTCAAGTAATAAAAGGATGACATCATCGAGTAAGACAGAACATCCGGCTAAGATCACAGTGTAGTATCTGTTCCGATGGATACTACACCCTATAGACCAGTACCGTCTTGGCCTCTGGGCCTTGATTCCACCGGTCTGTAGGTTTGTCCTGTGCAGTTCTAGGAGGTCCGTCCTCCCAGGCTTTGCCTTCTCACCCTTTGAGAAGGGGTTAATTTATTGCTAATCGCCTGAGGCGCCCCTACCTGGGAATGCTGACGGGGCTGCCCAGGCATTTTTTGAGGGTCATAAGTGCTCTTCCTCTAGGGTGCTGACTTATCAAATCCCACTTTCTGACCTTGTGTCACATTTTACTGCTGTGGGAGGTAGCTAAATACCCATAGCTGTAATTTATAATTAACTGAACAAATCACCCATTTCTCTCTCTCTCTTAGATATCTATGTATTTCTCTCATGTTCATCCGACCACTCTCTAATATTTCTTAATGTCTCTGAACCAAGGCTATGGATTGCCTTGCTCTGAACGCATTTAGAGAAAGGATACTCTTCATTTTTTTCAGCATAGAGTCTAAAAAAATGTTTATTTTTCACAGTTTTGGCTGTTAGAAGTAAATACTGTTTTAACTCGTCAAAAATTATTCAATGCATAAAAATACACACATAAATTACATATTCAGAAAGACTGTTTTATTTTATTTCCAACTATATATATATATATATATTTAAAAAATTGGCTTAGAAAAGTACAGTTTTGTCAATGTCGAACGCTAATGGCTGACAGGCTGGGAATGCTATACTTACCTAGCAAAGCGTGTCCGTGCAGGTGTTTCAACAGGTGTGTCCATTTCATCAGGAAACATTTCATTAATTTTCTCCTCGCGAATTTTCAGCAATCTACATAATAACAAAATTATAAAATTTGAAAAAAAAATAAATAAATAATAATTTTTTTTCTTTCTTTAAATCACTGATTTTTTTACAAATTCAAATAATTGTCTATCATACTGTAGAAAAAGAATGCATGGACCGTATAATAAGCCCAGTCTAATAATCTTAAACCAGCGGTGATAATGTGGGTTTTGGAATAAAATATAAAATCTAGATTTGAACAGGTGGTGCTAAGACAGGGATCTTAAAAGATGTTAGGTCGAAAAAGATGCTAGCCGAGTTAAGATCACAAAAGCGCCCAGTGATGAATGCCTGCAACATAAAGGACTAACTTAAAGTCAGGATCATCAAGGGGGTTTCCTTCTGCAGCTGTATCAACCTTGGCTTTTAGGTTGTGCACCCCTTTTCTGTTGGGTAACACAATGTCCAGTGTGGCGAACGCCTCAGTCCGACTGTTCTTTTGATCCTGTGTTTGCATCATGTGGAAAGTCATTTTTTTTTAGCTGTCTCCCATTTGGTCGTGAACCTGAATGGAATTCTGATTCTGTTGGTTTCTGTAAGAGTTTTGTTGTTTTTATAACCTTGTAAAATTAAGTTATAATAATTAATAACTCGTAAACAAAATGAATGAACTTTCAACAGAAACTTATAACAGATTTATTAAAACTGAACACAGAATAAATTAATGAGTTAATTGACCGCTGTAAGCGAGATGAAATATACACAGTCTCCAGACGTGGTCTGTTTACTTTTCTACTCCAGGCAAGACTTCATTTACAAGGGCAATACTCTTAACTTTCCGAAATGATGCAAGGGAAGTAAATTGTTTTCGTTAGCTGTCCTAACAGTTGTGTTGGATGTTTTTTAGTCCAGCTTACTTGACTGTCCGACTTTTCTTTTTTTTTGTTTTGGCACATCTTAGCTCAGTGTTTTTTTTTCGTCCACATGCTGAAAATGTGCTACCTCGAGCTGGACATTTCCCATTTTGATGGGTGAGTTCACATTTGTTGCAAAAACTCCTGCTTCCCAGACCTGTGCTTTATTGCATTTATTTTGTGGTCGTCACTCCCCTGTAGTTCGCCCATTTGCCTCATATAATTTATTGAGGCCTCGTAACTCGTACAAATGTTCAGAACTTCCTGAAACATCATCGTTTGTTTTTGAAGTTCCGGGTATTTAGTTCCCATGATAATTTGGTCGATTATATGCTCTTCCACGCTCTTCGCGTCTCGGAACTTGCATTTTTGTGCCTGCAGTCTGCATCGCGCTAGGAAATCGTCTATGTTTTCCGTTTCCTTCTGCAAGTATTTTTGCAGATAAAGTCGCACAATCCGGAAGTTAGTTTATGGTTTTAACTGTTCCAAAAAATTTTCCAAATAATTGCAGGGTTGCGCTTGTTGGCTTCTTTCTCAAATGTCCACGAATTATATCATCTTAGGTCTTACATAACAAAAGAATGTTGTCAACTTGTTTGTGTTCCGTAATGCCTTTTACGGAGAAATAGAAATTACATTGTTGTTGAAAATATTTGACGGATTCCACCAAATTTGAGATTTCCCAATACATCGTTCGCTCGTGCCGTTCGACACAGTTATAAACATTTTTTAAAAACGATCAACAACTTTGAAAAAGGGAATAAATGCACGCATAATTTTGGTCAGTAAAAATCCAACATGGCGCTTGCCGTGCTTTATAAAATGCACATGATACAATTATGTCGGGAAAGACGTATTTTTTAAAATTCGCTGTAGAATTCATAATTCCTTTTTTCTTGTTTATTTTGCTGCTGCCACCAAATAAATGTTTTGTACATTTGTTGTTAGTAAAGCATCCTTTTTTAGTATGTGGAAAAGAGAACAGAGACACGTGTAGACTTATGCGGGGGTCGCAATCTTGAATCTAAGGGGACGTAACTAAACCATACTGTGACAGGGGCATACATTTATAAATGCCTAGTCATAAAAACAATTTTTTATGGTTTCTTGGCCCTTTTCCTAAGATCTCACTCTCCATTTTAATCCAATGAATTTCTGTAAATAAATGTATTTATGATAAATAATTTTTTCAACAATTTGGAGATATTTTAAGTAGGATGGTCCCCAAGAGTAAATGTGGTATTGTGGTGACTGAGATAATTCTAGTTAAGAGTAAAATAGAAATTTTTATCCATTTTTCCCCACACTTTTGATGGCCTTGTGCCTAATTTGTTCGTAATTTAAATTTTTATATTTTGTGCAAATAAAAAATTCAAAATGTAGTATCTGTTCTCAGCATCTCATTTATTCTTTTACTATTGACGAAACTATTGTTTCAAACAATAAAAATAAAACAATAACATAATAATACTGTGCCGTTAACGGGAGAGACAGAGAAAAGAAGAGGAGGAGAAACAGAAAGAGATGAGGTTAGTTTATTTTCTCAAGTAAAACTTATCTTGCATTTTTTTTTTTTAAACTTTATTCGGGTATTTCTTCTTACTGAACGAATCGCTGTTATGATACGCAGAATGGAAAAATACTTGTAATTAAAGTTCTAGTGGATAATTTTTTCTACTTTTTTGTACAGTAAGAATATAACGCTGAATAAGTATATAATATTGTTTTTATAAAAAATAATTTTTTAATACGGCCGCTGAACAGCACAAGCACTGAATTTTTTCTAAATTGTTTTTCTCCACCAAAGGGAAGTAACTCTGTATGGCCGCATACAGAGTTACATCACTGTTTTTAAGCTGACAGCCATGTGAAAATAATTCCAATCAGGATAAAGTATTTTCTGAAAGAAATTAAATTAAATTAAATTTAATTCTTTTGAACAACATGCTGCAACGATCCACGAGAAAAACTGCCGTACCAAAAGAAAAATATTGATTTTGAAAGGAGAAACCTATCGATGACGAAGAAACGATAAAGAGACTGATTTTACTTTATATATTAGATTATTAGTAAATTACTGCTTACATTTTCTTTTCTTCTTCCATGTCGATGGTTTCATCGTATTTGGCAATGGCATTTTCCTCACCGATTTCAATCTAAAAATACAGAAAAAAAGAATATTTTTCAAGTGAAAGAAGATTGAACAAGAAAAGTCAAATAACACAGACACCAACATTTTAAACACGCTAATTTGTACGCAGATACACTAAGTATGAGAGTATGAGGGAAGGGAGCAGTATTTTGTTATATAATTTCACGTGCTTGTTGTGGGCCTCAAGAGACAATGGATACACTCTGAAGGATGCCTGCACGATGAGTAGTTTATAATGAAGCAAGTGTTGTGCAATTCCAACTGCACTTCTCTGGAACAAGAATTACTTGAGAAATCAAAGACAACTGGAAGCAATGCTGGAATAAGCAGAGAACAGGTATTTCTTCAGAATTTTCCTTCTCCTAGACAGGTTACCTTTACCAATGCTTAAGAGTCTCGTTTATTTTACTATTTTATCTATAGCAAAGGGGAAGGTGAGACGGACCGACATGTTATCTTTCCTAAAGATATTAGATAACGCAACTCTTACAGCCACTTCCACACTTACGGCACCTGATATTCTCAAACAGTCACCCATCTAAGTACTGACTAGGCTCAATGTTGCTTAACTTTGGTGATCCGATTAAACAAACAGTTTTTAATGTGACAGACATAGGTGTAATTTTCTACAAAATAATACTTTGTTAGTAATATTTATAATTCGCAGATACACTTCCTCTGACACGGCATTGTATAACTCAAAATGGCAGAGAGAAATTCCAGAAAGTAGGACTGGTGCATTATTTGGGAGTATTTATTTACCTCTTCTCCAGGAGGTTAGGCACAAGGCCAGTTTTATCTTACTCCCACAAGGTAAGATGTGACCCAAGGTCGGGTCGGCAAAGTGGGGCTTGAAAAGCCAGCACCCGAAGAGGTGAGCACTCTGGCCATTAAAAATTGCCTGGGCAGCCCCGTCGGCATTCCCCGGTAAGGGCGCCTCAGGCAGTAAGCAATAAACTTACTCCTCCCCAAAAAGGGGAGGCAAAACCTGGAAGGATGGACCTCCTAGAACTGCACAGGACCGACCCATAGACCGGCGTAAATCAAGCCCCGAAGGCCAAGGAACAGATACTACACTTTGATCTAAGCCAAAAGGCCAAGAAATATTTGGGAGTAGTCTAGTCTATAATTTAACTTATAGCTAAGGAGAGTAATGACAGATTCATATATTTGCCTAGAGAAAGTGACTTTTCCAGCCTCGCTGAAACTTGAACACTCCATGCAAAGATCACAGTCTGCACCAGTAACCGCTACACCACGTCCACTATAATTGGAATGGGAATACAAACGGTGTGAAACACAGCGTTCAGATGCTCTGAGCCACATTGTCAGTGAAGTGAGCCTGAAATCATTAAGGGTTATGAGTCTTACAACATCAGACACTTTCACACAGGGGATTTAGCTGACACTGATCAAATACCACCATGTGACTCAGTTGCTGGATCTCCCAGCATGCAGTTCATCCAATCAGATGCAGATTAAAATATAATCTAACCCCAAACCCCTCCCTTCCATAGAATGGTTCCTTTGGTTCTTATTTGGTCTTGCTTAAAGGTGACAAAATCTTTCAGACACAAAATTTATAATTATCGGTACAATTGTTTGCTTCATTGTTTAAGTGTAATTAGCAAAATTTTGCTTTGTTCTGTTCATACTCAAATAGAAAGATGCGATTGGTCGACAAAAAAAGGAATAGACACATCATTAAGACAGTAGTTTTTACAATATTCAAACAGCCAAAACGTTGTAATAAAAACACCCAAGATGAGAACAGTAAGTCCGCAAGGACCCGTGGCACAGTGGATATAGTACTAAGTAAAATTCAGTTCTAAGCGACAGTCATCTAAAAGGTTGAAGGTTAATCCTCAGTGCGGGCGATATGAAGAATTGCGAATTACTGGAGACTTCTTCCCAGTCATGGCAGATGGAATGAGAGCACGCTACCCCCGTGGACTTAATAAAAGGTTTCGTTCAAAATTCCGTCCAGATTCCCGAGTTGGACAAGGTACACTTGAAGAAGTAGTTCGAATATACCAAATTCTACAAATTATCAACCCTCATCTCAAACATTCCGAAACATCAATATTCAAGTTCAAATATCACCTGAGTCTAAATGATTTTTTTTTTTTAACTGGCTACGCGTTTTATAAATTAAAAAAAAAAAAATTAACATAACATGAATATTTTTTTAAACACTGACCTTTTTTGTGATAATCCGCCAAAAATAGGCATAAAGAGTATTCAGCATTAGTTAATTTTGCTTGAAACATCATTTCTAATGTTTTTTGCCAATAAAAATAATACACAAATACATTCATCTTAGTTACTTACTCTCTCGTGCAAATACTAGTAGCATATCTTTTTTTCCACAAAATTTCACAAATATTTAATATGCTAGCTATAAAACGGTAGAAGCTAGGTAAAGACGGGAATTGACATACCCAGCAAAGACTAGGTATAAACTAGTATTTATCGTAAAATAATAAAAGTAATCAGTTGAGCTATCTTATTACATATCGAAAAACAATAAAAGTGAAGGGTGTTGAAAATGAAATGACAGACTATAAGAAAATTGGGTGCGGTTTTGAAAGCAGCTAATTTTAGTCTAAATCAAGTAACAAATACAACTGAACAGAAATGTTATGAATTGTTCCCAACTCTAACAATTCCGAAAATGTTTGTTTCTTCATTCTTTTCTGCTTACCTCTTCATATTCTTCTTCATCTTCATCTTCACTTCCAGACTCTACTTCATCTGAACAGCCTTCATCCATCTCTTCAACCTGACAAAAAATAAAGAAAAACAATTTTTTTATGCTTTTTTTTTACAAATAATATATAACAGGACGTCTAAAAAAAAGATGCGTACATACTTTGAATTGTTGTGAAGTCGATGTTTGTTCAAATTAAAATGTGTTGGAACTTACAAACATCACATTATTTTATTGTCACCTCGTGTTTTCAAAATGGCATCCATTTTGATCCATTCACTGCTGAGAACATGACACAATGGAATTGCATACACCACGAAACAATCCCACATTCACATCCAATCTAGTATTTGCATTCATTCACATCCAATTACTACCTTTATTTCTGCTTAGTTTAGTCACACTGCCAACAGTGAAACAAGGATTTATGAATGACCTTGACAGTGTCCTAACAAAACTTTTTTTTTTTTTTTATTGTTTCTATACAATTGGTCATGGTGTGTATACATTTGTTTTGAGTGTGTATATATATACATATATATATATGGGAAATGAAAAAGGAAAAACCAAAAAGGATGTTTTTTTTTATATATTCATCAACGTTTCGTCTTTATTTGTAAGACTTCTTCAGGATGAATATATTGAGAGAAATGTCATGCAAGTACGTGAAAATATTGGGTTGACATGATGGGTTGATGGGAAGAAGTAGTAGCCACTGCTGGGAGCAGTAGGACCAAGGTGCAGGCTTAGTGAAGTCAGTAGCATGGAATGAGATAAATGTGGGTGATTCTGAGTGAAAAAAGTGGAGGGGTGAGGGTGAGCGGGAATAATGTGGATGGCAGTGAGTAAAGAAGTGGAGAGGTGGAGAAAGAGGAGGGGGAGGCTCTGTGATTTTGGTGAGTGGGTAATGGCATGGTTTTAGAAAAGATTTGGTTCGAGAGTGAGAGGGATGGGTGGGTAAGAGTGTGAGAGAAGTGGTCAAAGGGGTGAAATGGGTGGGGGAGGGGGGGGGCGATTTTGTCGTGGTTAGGTGTGAAATATTTGAAGAGTGTGAATGTTTGACCAGCTGGCTATGTCAAGAGTGTGAGGAATGAGTAAGTTGGAAGGTTTTGATTCGTGGTGAATATATATATCGTGTGTATTTAGGCAGAATATTCTCATTTATGCAAACATTTAAAAATAACAGAATTTGTTTAATTATACCTTTTTTTATTTTTTCAATTTTTACTGATGGTCTTTTTTTTTGTATTAAAATCAAAAAAATTAATGTTCCATAGATTTTACAGGTTTTACAAACGTTTTCGATTCTTTGTCGAATCATCCTCAGGTGTCAAACGCAAACATTTTAAAATGTTTAACGTAATGCGATTTTGTTCTGTAATGCCATCCAGCATTGCTGAATTTAAATCGTGAACGACTTCCTGGAACAGTGCAAAAAACGTTCTATGCACGTTTCTCCGCCGTCTTTTTTAAAATTCTCTTCTTTCTCCAGCTTTTTTGTTCATTTACTTTTGACACCTGAGGATGATTCGACGAAGAATCGAAAACGTTCGTGAAACCTACGGAACATTTATTAATTCGGTGCTTGTGTTGATGAGCGGCTATACGAAATAATTATTATTTTATAAAAACAATATTATATACTTATTCAGCGTTATATTCTTACTCGCTGTACAAAAAAGTAGAAAAAATCATCCACTAGAACTTTAATTACAAGTATTTTTCTATTCTGCGTATCATAACAGCGATTCGTTCAGTAAGCGTCCATCTTTTTTCTTAAAAATAATTCAAGGGCAGATAATTCGCAAGGGAGATAATCATGCAATTTAAAAAAAAAGAACTACATATATAAAAATTAAATTCATTCCAATAAAACATTTCGTTATAATACAATAAATTAATTTAATTTATTGACTTTCATTTTGTTTTATTGGAATAAAATATATAATTTGATAAATGTTCACAATTTGTTTTAAAAAAACATTTTTATTCATACAATTGTTTCTACCCATTTTAAAACACATAATAAATTCAAGATGTGTTTTCAAGTGAATTTTTAATCTCCCATAAAATTAAACCCAGAAAAAACGAAACTGTTAACTTTAAAATTTTTCTCTTCATTTCCCTTATTTATCCCTTTTTTTTCCAAAGCAAACCAATGAAAACAACTCTTAGCTGTTATACAGGGTGGGCAAAAATAAGGGTCCTATTTTAAAAATTCATAACTTTTTTATTTATTGATTTTTTTTTTTTTAGAATAAGGACCCCTTCCGAAGCAAGCATGAGCCGTATTAGCCCTAAGGAACGTACCCTCATTTAGAAAACATTATTTTTGCTTAAAAAACTCAAAACAGTGTAAAAAACAATACTTTAGTTTTTGTAAGTTTTAAGAAGTGTTTTTCGGCTAAAATTTGTTTTGTTTATTTCAAAAAATCTCGGAAGGGTCAGTCTACACACACATAAAGTTTGGTGAGTTTAACTTTTATTTTGTGGAAGTTATTCAAATTCAAGTTATTCAAATTTAAAGATAGGACCCTTATTTTGGCCCACCCTATATATATGTTTATAAGTTTATAGATTAGGTATGTTTATATGTTTATATACTTGTATGTACAGGATTCACTCCTTAACTAATTAACCAATGCTAGGCGTAAGCGGTCAAAATGTGGGCTATATTTAGTTTCATAAAGTTTATGCAAAGGAAGTAAAAGGGGGGGAAGCCTTTCGTGAAAATTCAGATACTTCCGATTTTTGTGAAATTTTTACAATAGGTATTAATAAGGATCCCCTAAATTGTAGTTTCATTGGCTTATTTTAAAGGATTTTAAATATTTTAAGGGCCATAATATGGGCACAAGCTCCTATTAAGAAATTCAATAAATCAGATGTGTATTGAAATTCTATCCATAGTCATTAGACACCAATTACACAAGATTCCCTGAATTTACATTTCTTCTTAAGACCCTTAAGCTTAAGCCTTTAATTTTAGACATTTTCTAGATTCAAAATAATGTAAGGATTCTACTTATAAGGTTTAATATCATCAAATAAGGAAGCCCGTTCAATAAAGAACATAAAGCCATGGTGTGCATATAGAGCATACACAACTGAAGTTATGGACTTTAAACGGACAGATATTCCTCCTATTAGTAGAGATATTGATTCAAAAGATGAATTACCGCATCTTCAAATTCATCATCAGTGTCGTCGTCATCATCATTCTCAGAAATGTCACCTTCTTGTTCCTCATCGCTGTCCAAAATCCACGCAGACTGATATTCAGAAGTACCTTTCGGAACTTTCCTAGTTTTCTTTTTCGTATTTACAGCTGGAATAAAAAAAAAGAAGATGAAGAATAAATCAAGTAATAGAAAAATAAGAAATTGAATTTTTTTTTTTTTTTAAGGCGATTCCAATGTAATTTTTGTTGAAGACACCGTTTGATAGAGAAATAACACGAGGCAAAAGTAAATAGACGAAATGACAATATTGAGGAATTCAATAATTTAAAACATTTTTTTATTTTTTTTAACATAGTTCACCCCAAACAAGGCAGGCCGTCACTGTAGATGTAAAAGACTACTGAGAAATAGGGTGTAGGTTTTGGGCGTCATCTTTAGTTGAGAGCTGTGAATTAGTTTTAAATTTCTGCATGTCAGTACAGTCGGGGAAACAGGGAACAGAGAGGGAGTTCCAGAGGCCGGCGCACGAGGAAAGAAGCTATTGAAGTAGAAGGCTTTTCGGCATCTGGGGACCTCCACAGTGAATGGATGGGATTTAGCTGATTTTTGGGTTGGTCTAGTGTATTTACGTCGAAGGGGCACTAGAGCAGCAAGTTCATCGGAGCACATTCCATTGAAGTACTTGTAAAACAAGCACAAGGATGCAACATTGCGGTGATGGGACAGGGGCTTGAGCTTAGTCGATAGTGAGGAACCTATTAAATTGGCGACTCTTTTTTCGACCTTGTCTAAGAGGGAGAGACTGGTGGATGATGCACCAGCCCAGATGTGGAAATAATACTCCATACATGGGTGGATTGTGGCTTTGTAGAGATACAGGATAATGTCAGGTGTGAGAAGTTTACTAGCACGGCAGAGGGAGCCCACCTTCTTTGCAGCAGCCTTGGCAATGTCTTCAATGTATTTATTCCAAATCATGTTACCTGTGAATGATAGGCGATGAGTTATTTACCAACATAGTGTATCGAATCATGATGCTATCGTATGGTGTCATATTTTGATATTTAAGGGGTTCTTTCAAATTTTTTAGGTATACCTCCTTTTCAAAAACAAATCTCCACTAAATTTGCCTCAGCTAGGGAAATTATGGGTTGTTTTTTGCAGCAATCTTGTAGAAAGTTAATATTTTTATTATTTAATTATTATTAAATTACTACTTAATTAGTGAATGTTTATTGGTATTTTTTTACATTGTTATTATTGAATTATTATATATTTATTATTATTATATTTTTCATATTATTATGTTTTCTTTTGTTCGTAATAGAAAAATTTAGCTGATAAATAATTACATCGAAAAACCGCAGTCTGCAGGGAGACTTTAAAATCAGGTGTGGCTGATCTTGTACGGAGAGAAAAGGGAGATCACTAACCAGTGTGAGGTGAGATTAATAAACAAAAAGATCAGGTAACTCAAAGATTCAGCGCATATGCAAGGCTACAATGACCTTTTTTTTAAGCAGGTCAAGTATATAGATGAACACAATATTAGGAATTATGTTAATATAAAAAATTATGTCAGACAGATTTCAAAAATTGGACCTCAATAGCATTCAAGCTGACAAATCAAACTTCAACATTTTCATTTGTTATTGTTGCACTATGTTATTGGTAATAATATAATACATTTTTTTTTTTCTTTCGCTTCAATTTTTTTTTTTTTTTTTATTAATCTGGTTCGGAAGTTTGTTGATATAGGGAAACTCTTAAATAAACACCTAAAAAGAAACATCAGCAAAGGGGAATAACTGTTATTCTTTTAACGTTTGTTATTTGCTTTTTTAGCTTAGATACTGGACTTAACAAAAAATATTACAAAACAAATTTGAATGTAAAAGATCCCAGGTAATGCCAGGTCAGTACAGATAATCAATAAAGTTGAGATAATCCCAAAATTAAAAATAATAAAAGGGTCACTAAATGATGATACAACAAAAATCGGCGTTCCTGGAGAAGCCGTAACCAATCTGAGGGAGATAACTCTATTTTTCTTAGACGCCACTATTCCGAATCCGCTGTAACTTTGACAAGGGAGATAACTCTTTCTTTTTTTATCGCTGCATGAAAGAAAATTTGAATGTTTTTGTAAATGTCCATTTTTATTTACATGTCACAAACTTTATAAACTCTATAACAATTAATTAAAAAAAAAATGTTACGCTTTTTAACTCAAAGAAAGAAAATTTGAATGTTTTTGTAAATGTCCGTTTTTATTTACATGTCACAAACTTTATAAACTTTATAACAATTAATAAATAAAAACGCTTAAAAGTTATCTTTAATTAGACCTTATCAAAAATTAGCGTCACATTTTCTTTCTTCGAGTTAAAAAGCGTAACATTTTTTTATTAATTGTTATAAAGTTTATGAGGTGCTTGTGCATATCAACCCTGACATGTTAGACCGCTCTTAAAAATAAAATAGCTAAAGAAATGTATAAACTTTGTTATGTACTTACGTGGTAGATGAAAAAAAGACTGTACACCAAAAATTATGCAAATTCATCCAGTATTTATTTAATTATAAATAAAAAAACGATTTTATCTCTCGGTAGATATCTCCACCATTTTCCAGTGGTCAAGGACGATAACTCATATTTTCGGGGTTTGGGGTCTCCATTGTTTACAAAAATGTCAAAATGTATGTAAAATCATTTTTTTTCTTTTTCTTATAATTTAATAAATACTGGATGAATTTGTGTAATTTTTTCTGCACAATCTTATTTTCAGCTAACACGTAAGTACATAATAAAGTTTATACATTCTTTAAATATTTCAATGTCAGGGTTGATATGCACAAGCACAGTTTGTGACATGTAAATAAAAACGGACATTTACCAAAACATTCGCATTTTCTTTCATGCAGCGATAAAAAAAAGAGTTATCTCCCTTGCCAAAGTTACAGCGGATTCGGAATAACGGCGTCTAAGAAAAATAGAGTTATCTCCCTCAGATCGGTTACAGCTTATCCAGGAGCACCACAAAATCATGGGAAAAGTCAATATTTAATTGGATATGATGCCAGAATTGAACCACAGAAGAGAGAGTGGTAGGTGAAGTCTCTCTCTCAGTCTTGGTGGAAGCGTCGTGAGACAAAATATGTTATGATCTAACGACAGCCGTGGTGTGAGAAGCAAGTATTTACCATAATTGAAGAGGTTTGGAAAAAGCGATTGAACTGAGAAGATGCATTTAAAAATGGTCTAACGAAATGATAATTAAGCAATGCACTTAACATGTAATTAACTCTCTCCCTTTCTCTCTCCACCTTTGACCTTTCAGCCTCAAGGAAATCATTTGGAGCTGGTATGACTCACCATTAATGGGGTTTCATTTATAATTGTCAGGGTATGGTTGAATAAATCTTTCATTCTCTGAGAAGTAGTCTGTGTAATTGTTTAGTTATTGTAAAAAGTGTGCCTGTCAGCGTTTCGTTTCAGCTTAAAACACAAACAACAAATGAAGAGAAGCGGATAACAAAAATATCCTCAGTCAGGTGTATTGGAAATGTCACCTGGCAGAAATAAAAGCTACTCGACAGACATGCACCTGGCCGGAAGAACATGGATGATTGACAGGGAAACAACACTTCAGAAAATAAAATATTTGTTGATGGATTCATAATCACCTGTAATGGTTATCTGCAGACCGGAATTCGCTGTCACTAAATAAACGCCCTAGGGGCATGGCTACATTGACAGCAAGGCGAAATCTCAGAATGGGTGTTTACAGGTGGATATATGGGTGTCCCAAATCATTATATAAACTAACCCGACTGGCAATCAAGTTCAAGAAAACCATATTCGTTAATTGCTGTGTGTGCTCTACCCTTCTCACTCTAAAAAATATACCATTATATTTTTTATACATCAGTGTTTGTCGTCATTCTTTTAAGCAGAAATATAATATGGGGAAAAACTAGCTCTAAAAAATGTGTGGTTTAGCACAAACAACCGCATCGCAATTTTACCCATAAAACGTTTTATTAAATCCAGAATGACAATCCCAAATGAGATTTTTTTTTAAACTGACCTTCTGCGGTAGCCATTTCTTCCGGTGTTGGCCATGTTTGTTCGCCTTCCATCGGATCCGGGATCACTTCTGCTTCCAAACTGATCTGTTGTGAAGGATCGGCTACATCCAAGATTTTGATATCACTCTCGTCCATCATCGCTGTATCTTCAGTCTTCAGATGAAAAATAGAAATTAATTTTTACAAAACTGATAATCAGATTTTTTAAATAGCGTTATAACCTCCTTAAGTAATAAAATTAAACCAGAATTTTAATTTTTTTTAAAATATTTTTTTTGTAAACATTAAAAAAAAAAATAAATAAATCAGATTTTTAAATAGCGTTATAACCTCCTTAAGTAATAAAATTAAACCAGAATTTTTTTTTTTTTTTTAAATATTTTTTTGTTAACATTAAAAAAAAAATAAAAAAATAAATCAGATTTTTTAAATAGTGTTATAACCTCCTTAAGTAATAAAATTAAACCAGAATTTTAATTTTTTTTAAATATTTTTTGTGTAAACATTAAAAAAAATAAAAAATAAATCAGATTTTTTAAATAGCGTTATAACCTCCTTAAGTAATAAAATTAAACCAGAATTTTTTTTTTTTTTTTAAATATTTTTTTGTTAACATTAAAAAAAAAATAAAAAAATAAATCAGATTTTTTAAATAGTGTTATAACCTCCTTAAGTAATAAAATTAAACCAGAATTTTAATTTTTTTAAAATATTTTTTGTGTAAACATTAAAAAAAATAAAAAATAAATCAGATTTTTTAAACAGCGTTATAACCTCCTTAAGTAATAAAATTAAACCAGAATTTTTATTTTATTTTAAATATTTTTTTGTAAACATTAAAAAAATAAATAAATAAATCAGATTTTTTAAATAGCGTTATAACCTCCTTAAGTAATAAAATTAAACCAGAATGTAAATTTTTTTTTAAATATTTTTTTTTTAAACATTAAAAAAAAAAAATAAATCAGATTTTTAAATAGCGTTATAACCTCCTTAAGTAATAAAATTAAACCAGAATTTTAATTTTTTTTTAAATATTTTTTGGTAAACATTAAAAAAAATAAAACGACGAATGAAAAGCTGAAGAAAAAAAAAAATTCTGTTGCTCATCCGGACTATAAATTATAAGCCTCAGTTCATTGTTGACTGTAAAGATTTAATTATACAGTGGTTTGGGTTCCCTTTGTTTCATTTTTTGGGTGTTTCTGCTGTTTTGCCCCAACATGTTAGGCCTCTCTTAAAAATAAAATAGCTAAAGAAATGTATAAACTTTGTTATGTACTTACGTAGTAGCTGAAAAGAAAACTATACACCAAAAATTATGCAAATTCATCCAGTATTTATTAAATTAAAAATAAAAAGCGATTTTATCTATATGTCGCCATTTATCTTATATTTTAAATTTTTACGAAAATTATCTGCCTTGCCTACTGAACTTAGCTGAAATGTAAGATCGTTTTTTTTTCTTTTTCTTATAATTTAATAAATACTGGATGAATTTGCATAATTTTTTTCTGTACAATCTTATTTTCAGCTAACACGTAAGTACATAACAAAGTTTATACATTTCTTTAAATATTTTAATGTCATTGTGAAACAGTAGAAGCACCATTTTGTTTTCTCTAATTTTTCTTTCATCATTTTTTAATATCACCTGAAGATGATTCAAGGAATTAGAAGTACTAATGATACATTCAGAACTTTTATTTTATCTTTTTGACTATAAAACAAAAAAAATTATCAGAAAGATTTTAAAAATTAAGAAGAGTATAATTAAACAGAAGAATTCTGCAATGTTTACCAATATTTGCCTATATAGATATATATATATATGGGAAAATGAAAAAGGAAAACCAAAAAATGGATGTTTTTTATGTGTACATCAACGTTTCGTCTTTATTTATAAGACTTCATCAGGATGATAAAATAGAGAAAAAATATCATGCAAGTACAGATACATGTAGGGTAGACATATTGGGAGGAAAAATAGAATGAAATAATGGCCACTGCTGGGTGGACGTCCGAATTTGTTGGAGAAATAAAAATTCGGACGTCCACCCAGCAGTGGCCATTATTTCATTCTATTTTTCCTCCCAATATGTCTACCCTACATGTATCTGTACTTGCATGACATTTTTTCTCTATTTTATCATCCTGATGAAGTCTTATAAATAAAGACGAAACGTTGATGTACACATAAAAAACATCCATTTTTTGGTTTTCCTTTTTCATTTTCCCATCACGTCGGATTACCTTCATCCTTCTCTTCCCATATATATATATATATATATATATATATATATATATATATTACATAAAATCAGAACAAAATCGGTACCCTCAGTTTCAAATCCTAACAAAGGAGACCTATAATAGGCATCTTTACAAGACTCTCTTCAGCCTCTGTTTATGTCTGTTTCGATCTTCTGTAATAGATATATAAATAAATATTACGCTCTTACTTTTTTTAAATTTTCTTAGTAATCGAGCGCTCAGCTGAAGTTTTCTCCCACTAACCTTATATATATATATAATAAGAGTTGTCTCCCTTAGAACTAACATTTTCTTTTTTTTTCTTTATAAGTTTAAAATATGTACAAACTTATAGATATTTAAAAACTTAAATGACTTCAATGCATCCCGGGAAACACCGGGTATATACAGCTAGTATGTAATAAATAAATAAACAAGTTTTTATAAATACTCAGTATATATATATATATATATATATATATATATAGTCTCGGAAGTTTCTCAACCATTAAAACTATATAAAAAAATATATATATATAAAAAAAAAAAAAAAAATTATAGTCTCAAGTCTTCCAGTGGAAAATCACTCATGTAAGTCAATTTATTTTTTACAGTTATTATATTAGTTAGTTTCTAACACTATTTTAAGGGATCATCAGTTGTTTACCATGAAAAACTGTTTCGGGAATTTAAAAACAAGACAGTATTTAATTTCATGGCTTCCCAGCAGAGTTGATCAGACCCCACTTTATATATATATATATAAACATAAAGATATAGGCAAAATGCCTTCATAAGAAACCATGTGTTAGATGCAGATATTTTTTTATTAAATCAAAATAAAAAAAATTTTCTTTTTCTTCATCTTGACTTTTTTTATCTAATATTTCGCTTGATATAACAAGCCTCGACAGAGCTTTAGACAAATAAAAGGTATTAACCTTTTATTTTCGTAATAATCCTTCCTGGTCTTGTAGAAGTGGCACCCGATGTTGTGTGGACTAACGGTGCAAATGTCTGTTTTAAATTGAACCTAAATCGCGCATGGTCGCTGGTAGTAATAAATTTGGGAAAGTTCATTCTTTTAAGCATCTTTTGAATTTTAAACATAAAGATAGAGGCAAAATGCCTTCATAAGAAACCATGTGTTAGATGCAGATATTTTTTATTAAATCAAAATAAAAAATAAAAACATTTTTTTTCTTCTTCATCTTAACTTTTTTTATCTAACATTTCGCTTGATATAACAAGCCTCGACAGAGCTTTAGACAAATAAAAGGTATTAACTTTTTTTATATATATATATATATATATATATATATATATATATAAATCCCAAAACTGTCATCTGATTAGAACAAAGAATGTTGTTTTGTATGTTGAACTGTTTATGTCTCCTGACATGGTATTCAATGTTTGGCCGTTCTTTTGAAATGAAAGAGTGTCATGAATATGTCGGATGCAGAATTGAATCAAGAATACTTATTCCTTTCTTATATTTACCAATTCTAATAATAGAAACTTACTTTGTTTTTTTTATTCTTCTCCACTCTCTCAATGAGTGGGAAAGGATCCTGTGGTGCATCAATCTGAGACATCTGAAAATCTCCCCAACCTGGCAAGTGAACAAGATTATTTACATTAAGGATTCGTCCCCGCAAATAACCAGTTACCTTCAAAGTACCAAATTCAGGCTGAAAAAGTAAGAATTGCATTTAAGTTTTTTGAAATTACAAAATTAATAAAAACTATAAAAAAAAAATAATTTTAAATACATAATTTTTTTTAAATTTCAAATAAAAAAAAAGAAAAGAAATTAAAAAAATTAAAACAATTTTTTTTTTAAATAAATGAAATTGTTTTTTAATAAAAAAAAGAATTTAATAAAAAAGAATTTAAATTCAGCACAATAATAAACGAAATATAAACAGAATTTACATTTTCAGGATTTTTTTCAAAAGAGATCTTTTCAGCCATGATGTGTGCATGGTTTTCCCGGTATTTGACTGACACAAGTTTTTGGTTTGATAATTGCCGCAGGATAACAAGACCATCTTGGGAATTATCCAAAGAATGAAACTTGTCATTGGGAAACCTAAGAAAAGAAAGGAAAAAAAAAATATTGTTTTTAAACATCTGTAAAGTTTATTTTCAAGGTTTTTTGTCTGCTCCAAATTGGAGTCAACTTCAAAATAAACCAAATTGTTTGTTTTTGAAAGTTAATAATCTAGACAGAAGTCGAACAGACTTGTAATTGCTTTTGCTTAAATAAAGTTTTGTATCTTACCAAATTTTGTACCTTCACTGAAATTTTGGAAAAAGCAATTATTATTCAAAAAAAAAAAAAGATTATCTCCCTTGTTTCCTACAATGGATTATCTCCCCTTGTCTATTGCATTAATCAATTACCTCCTTTATTTTTCAAAATAGTCTTTTTTGATTTGACAAGATAAATTTTTTTGACCAATCACCGAACACTTAATTTTGGCAGGATAAAGTGAAAAGGCTAATTCTTGCAAATATTTGAAATCGCCTTTGCTCGTATCAGATGCATTTGTGACGTTAAAACAAAAGTTCTTCACAAATACATGTCATACTTAAACAGACAGTATGCTGTCATACTTAAAAAGGCTGTATCAGAGAAGTTAGTCTTCTAACTAAACCGCAAACACACTTTTTGTATTATTATTTCAATACATATATTTTTTATCACTCTCCTGTGTATCTTCTTCATTACGTTTCCATTTCATCATCATCATCATCATCATCATATTGTCCTTCTCTTTTCTAATCATTTAATATCACTTTTCCCTTGTTCAGGGGTCAGACGTTTTCTGATGGTACGCAAGCTCACTCTCCAGCAAGTCAGTGGTCTCCAAATTTAACTCTGTGCAGTCTTGTCCAATCACTTACTTCCAAGTTTTCTTTGGACAGCCAACCTTCCTGTGATTTAGGAGATCCATATTCTGCAACGGTTTATCCAGGAATATGAACATTCCACATGACCATACCAACGTAATCGATTCATCCTTAAGATAAGCTCCAAGTTGTCCGGATTTAATAATTCCTCTGAGGTCATCAGATCTAAGCCTTTTTTTAAGGCACACATTACACATCCATCATATTATTCTCATATCATTTCTCTCCGTGCAATGCATATCCTCAGACCACTGCGCTGGTTAAATAGTCTTAGACTTGTTCATCTTGTGGAGATATTCAGCTACTCCACAAAAAAATGCAAAACAATATTTACTTCTACAAAAAAAAAAAATTGTTTATTAGTATATAGAAATGTGATACATAGAAGACAATACAATGCAGTAAGTATCTCATTTCTATATACTAATAAACAATGCTTCAAGCAAACTACATAAACCTCTTAAAATGTATTGATATTTATTTCTTACGAAAAGATTAATACTTATCTATCTATATTTATTTACTCCTCTGCAGGAGTTAGGCACAAGGCCAGTTTTATCTTACTCCCACAAGTAAGATGTGACCACAGCTTGGGTCGAGTAAGTGGGGTTTGAAAAGCCAGCGCCCGAGAAAGTGAGCACCTCTGGCCATTAAAAATTGCCTGGGCAGCCCCGTCGGCATTCCCCGGTAGGGGCGCCTCAAGCAGTAAGCAATAAACTTACGCCTCCCCAAAGAGGGGAGGCGAAGCCTGGGAGGGTGGACCTCCTAGAACTGCACAGGACAAACCGGTGGAATCAAGCCCCGAAGGACAAGACGACATCCGTCTATAGGGTGTAGTATCCATCGGAACAGATACTACACTTACTTCCTAGCGTGTCTATATACAACTAAAATTCTGTTGATCTTTTTTGCTTGTTTGTTCCCCTGCACACTGGATGATGTCACAAAAAGATGACGAGGAGTGGGGGGGGGGGGGGGGAAATATTCGTTATGACATTTTATCTAGATGACCCATGCTTTGGTTCATGGATTGTTTATGTGGACAGTGACTGTACTAAACCAACTGCCGAATCCCAGGTCAAATATATGACTAAAACTGTGGATCTTGTTTGTCTCCATGCACACTAGATTATGCCACAAAAGTATGGCATCACGTCATCCACTAAAACAGAGGTGGAAGTCAACCTTTATGACGTCCTAAAGAGAGACTTGAAGATATCAGATATGACATCATAAATGATGAAGTAACAAAAGAATGATGCCATCCATTAAAACTGGGAACATAAACAGTGACTGTGCACATTATATATATATATATATATATAAGTTGAGCCCTAAGATCAAAGTGTAGTATCTGTTCCGATGGATACTACACCCTATAAACCAGTACCGTCTTGGCCTTCGGGCCTTGATTCCGCCGGTTTCAGGTACTGTCCTGTGCAGTTCTAGGAGGCCCACCCTCCCAGGCTTTGCCTTCTCACCCTTTGAGAAAGGGTTAGTTTATTGCTAATCGCCGGGGAATGCCAACGGGGCTGCCAAGACATTTTTTGTAAGCCAGAGTGCTCACCTTCTCGGGTGCTGGCTTTTCAATCCATCTTTCCGACCTTGAGTCACAGGAGGGAGTAAATAAAAATAAATAAAACAAAATAGACTGACACGTGTAGCTATAAGGCATATTCCGACAACGTTCGTAGAATCTTTAGTCAGTCTTTCTAGATATGCCACCCTTCGCATAAATAGAACTTAAATTCCCTTCTTGATGTGGTGATTTCTTGTGGCCTAATGGTTATAGCGCTTGCTTGTGGAGTCTAGGTTGATTCTGTGGCAGGGGTGCGAACTGTGTGACCTTCTGAAATTATCATTCCGTACACTGATGAGAGTGAAAGCTTGAAAAGCTGCCGTATGTAGGTAAAAATAATTTAATATTATTATTACATATATACACATACATATATACACATATACACACATATATATACATACATATACACACATATACATACATATATACACACATATATATACATACATATACACACATATATATACATACATATACACACATATACACACATATATATACATACATACATACATACACATACATGCATACACATACATATATAAACATGCATACACATACATATATACACATATATATATACATATATACACATATATATACATACATATATACACATATATATACATACATATATACACATATATATACATACATATATACACATATATATACATACATATATACACATATATATACATACACATATACACATATATATACATACATATATACACATATACACATATATATACACATATATACACATACATATATACACATACATATATACACATATATATACATATATATACATACATATATACACATATACATACATACATATATACACATATACATACATACATATATACACATATACATACATACATATATACACATATACATATATACACATATATATACATACATATATACACATATATACACATATATATACATACATATATACACATATATATACATACATATATACACATATATATACATACATATATACACATATATATACACATACATATATACACATATATATACATACATATATACACATATATATACATACATATATACACATATATATACATACATATATACACATATATATACATACATATATACACATATATATACATACATATATACACATATATATACATACATATATACACATATATATACATACATATATACACATATATATACATACATATATACACATACATATATACACATATATATACATACATACATATATACACATACATATGTGAATCTTCTAGACCCAGAGTGTCTAGTAGAATACTAAAACTGGGGAATGTTTATTTGTACACAAATGTTTTAAATGGTGAGAGGAAGGACAAATGATAAGAGAAGTGGTTAGAGAAATGAAATGATGTAAATATTTAAAAGAGGGAAAGAAGAGAGTCAGGAAAATAAGAGGGGGAGAAAGAGAAAGTGGGAAGGAGGAGAGGCAGAGAAGATAAAAAGAGACATAGAAGGTAGAGAGAGAGAGAGAAGGGGGATATATTAAGACATCACAATGTATTCTGAAATCCTTCAACTTTGTTAAAATTGGACATGTTGAAAAGTGGGCGTTTTGTCGATTGATTCTTTTATTGCTGCTTAAAACATTGATATCGTTAAACGTGTCCATCCTTTTACTTTCTGTATTTTACTATCTATTTATCTAATGTACAATGTACCAATGTTGGCCTAACAGACGACAGGTTGTCTAGATTTTACTTAAAAATGTCTTTCTTCTTTGGGACAAGTAATGATCGATATAATGTATTAAAAAGAAAAATGCGCAAATTTATATGTAAACCAGTAAGTAAAGAAAAAAACTTACAAATAAAAAATAAATCCTTAACGAAAAAAAAGAACAAAAAATGTATTTACCATTTCTCCAGACTTTTTTGCAAAGTCTTGCGCACATCTCCTTGTTTTTTCTGTGGAATGGATTTGAAACCCTGGAAAGACAATTGTTATTTCTGACAGATTTGCCAATTACTTTAAGAGAATAAACTTATATATATATATATATATATAGTACATGTATTAGTTTCTGTAGATGTAAATCCGTTGAAACTCAAGTGTTTATAAAAATTGCTCAATAACAAGTAGAGCTGTTCTTAAGTATAAATTTTTGTTTATACAAACATTATTGGTTACATATGTGCATACATGTTTCGGTTGTACTCTTCACAGAGAGTCAACCTCTTCAGACCAAAGACAGAGAAGTGAGATGAATTTGGCAAACTTTCTCTTTAAATAAATCTTTTTTGGGGTATAAGCTATTTTTTATAAAAGAGTATCGGATTACATACTTTACTTGTTAACTCTTTCAATTAGTTTCTATATTTTTTTAATCATTTTTATTACCTGCCTTCTTATTCTTTCCTTTTTCTATTGTTTTATTACCTACTTAGCCTGGATTCCTTTCTTCTCTATTTAACACTTAAAAGTTTTAATCTATTTACAAACCTATTCAAGCATAAATATATGATCTTTATATAAAATACACACGTGCGCACAAATTAATAGATACACAAGTACATATATAAACAAACATATATAAAAAATAAAAAATAGCAGACACAAATATATACACAAATATACACATATATTCATTTTCAAGCATAAATATCTGTTCAATATATAAAATACACACGTGCGCACAAATTAATAGATACACAAGTACATACATAAATACACACACATATTATATATATATATATATATATATATATATATATATATATTCCATGATAAATGCCAGTATACTGAAATCATACGCCCTTAATAGGGTTAAGATGAAAATTCATATACACTAAATGTACAAAAGCAAGGAAATTCCCAAATTTTTATAGTTTTATTGTCATTAATTAAGGGTATGACTACATATCAACCAAACCATTTCATTATCACATCACTACAGTATAAATCTCTATGCATGAGTTGATGAAGTGTGTGAGGTGCCCTGAAGAAAAATTCCTACCAGTAAAATACATAGCCCTGTTGTGCTTGCATACCCTTAATGACAATAAAAGTGTAAAAATTTGGGAATTTCCTTGCTTTTGTACATTTAGTGTATATGAATTTTCATCTTAACCCTATTAAGGGCATATGATTTCAGTGTACTGGCATTTATCATGGAATGTCACTACTTTTGTAAAGGCTATGCCTCAATACAATGGTCATTTTTAAGGTTTTTTGGAATTTTCTGAAAAACTAAGGTATATGGTAAACTGAAATTAAAATGCCATCAACTAGACCCTAGAACCTCTATCTCTGCCAAAAATCAGCTGAATCCATCAAATAGTTGATGAGATACAGGGTGGCACATACGTACGTATGTACACACGGATAACATGATTTCATGATTGAACTTTCTGGATCTCTGGGTTGCCTTGACTAATCATGCTGAAATTCTACACACTTATAGAACCTATCAAATAAAAATGTTGTGCAAAGTTTTAACTAATTTGGTTTATTGGTTTTTGAGTTATGATTGATCAAAGAAATGAGATTTCCAGCATAGGCCATTCTTGAAGTCTATTAAAGGATAGAGCGCTTTCGTGCCTCCCTTGATAAATAAATTATGCATGTCAAATTTTTCATTTGTTATTGTTGTGCCATGTTATTTTGCATAAACTAAATTACTTCATTACAATTTATTTTTTTAAATACTTAAGTACGTCGGACTGTTTGGTAAGATAGAGACATTCTTAAATAAATAACTAAAAAGAAAAAAGGGGAAAAACTTTATGGTCTGGATGAGGTTACGTCGATAAATATTTGAAACAGAGACACGTGTATCTTAGGGCAACCTAACAAAACAGAATCGAGTTATTTCCCTTGAATCAAAAGAAAGAGTTATCGCCCTTGGATAAAAGTCGTCGTCTGCCATGACAGTTAAAAAGTAAACAGAACGACTCTCACGATCAAACAAGCATCTCGTGTTCAGCGGTTTTCTACATTTCATTTAATCGGTGTTTTTGTTAAAGGTTCTACTTCGTCCTTCCTTCATTTTTAGGTTGAAATTAAAATGAATACAACGTATAAACATCAGACGTAACAGTGTATAATTAAGGTTGATTTACATTTACCATGTATGTTGAGATAGAATTAGAGGATGAGAATCCGACAAAATGTATAGGATTAAACTAAGACATATATTTGCATTATCTGTTCTCATCTTTGATGTTATTCTCACAACGTTTCGGCCGATGTCATCTCTGACCTTTTTCAGGTGTGTCTTATCGAACTCAAGAATTTGTACGAAGTTTCAAATGGAACACTTTAATCCACGAGGATAGCTTTGCTCTCGTTCCGTCAGCTATGACCGGGTAGAAGTCTTGAGTAAATCGTAATTGTATTCTTAGTATCGCCCGTACTGAGGATTGAACCTTCAACATCCAGACATAAGTGCGAAGTAATAATTGGTTCAAAGTGCTAAGTAATAACTGGTTCTAAGTGCTAAGTAATAACTAGTTCTAAGTGCTAAGTAATAACTAGTTCTAAGTGCTAAGTAATAATTGGTTCGAAGTGCTAAGTAATAATTGATTCTAAGTGCTAAGTAATAATTGGTTCTAAGTGCTAAGTAATAATTGGTTCTAAGTGCTAAGTAATAATTGGTTCTAAGTGCTAAGTAATAATTGGTTCTAAGTGCTAAGTAATAATTGGTTCTAAGTGCTAAGTAATAATTGGTTCTAAGTGCTAAGTAATAATTAGTTCTAAGTGCTAAGTAATAATTGGTTCTTAGTGCTAAGTAATAATTGGTTCTTAGTGCTAAGTAATAATTGATTCTAAGTGCTAAGTAATAATTGGTTCTAAGTGCTAAGTAATAATTGATTCTAAGTGCTAAGTAATAATTGGTTCTAAGTGCTAAGTAATAATTGGTTCTAAGTGCTAAGTAATAATTGGTTCTAAGTGCTAAGTAATAATTGGTTCTAAGTGCTAAGTAATAATTGATTTCAAGTGCTAAGTAATAATTGATTTCAAGTGCTAAGTAATAATTGGTTCTAAGTGCTAAGTAATAATTGGTTCTAAGTGCTAAGTAATAATTGGTTCTAAGTTCTATGTAATAATTGGTTCTAAGTGCTATGTAATAATTGGTTCTAAGTGCTAAGTAATAATTGGTTCTAAGTGCTAAGTAAATAATTGGTTCTAAGTGCTAAGTAATAATTGATTCTAAGTAATAATTGGTTCTAAGTGCTAAGTAATAATTGGTTCTAAGTGCTAAGTAATAATTGGTTCTAAGTGCTAAGTAATAATTGGTTCTAAGTGCTAAGTAATAATTGATTCTAAGTGCTAAGTAATAATTGGTTCTAAGTGCTAAGTAATAATTGGTTCTAAGTGCTAAGTAATAATTGGTTCTAAGTGCTAAATAATAATTGGTTCTAAGTGCTAAGTAATAATTGATTCTAAGTAATAATTGGTTCTAAGTGCTAAGTAATGATTGGTTCTAAGTGCTATGCAATAATTGGTTCTAAGTGCTAAGTAATAATTGGTTCTAAGTTCTAAGTAATAATTGGTTCTAAGTGCTAAGTAATAATTGATTCTAAGTGCTAAGTAATAATTGGTTCTAAGTGCTAAGTAATAATTGATTCTAAGTGCTAAGTAATAATTGGTTCTAAGTGCTAAGTAATAATTGGTTCTAAGTGCTAAGTAATAATTGGTTCTAAGTGCTAAGTAATAATTGGTTCTAAGTGCTAAGTAATAATTGGTTCTAAGTGCTAAGTAATAATTGGTTCTAAGTGCTAAGTAATAATTGGTTCTAAGTGCTAAGTAATAATTGGTTCTAAGTGCTAAGTAATAATTGATTCTAAGTACTAAGTAATAATTGGTTCTAAGTGCTAAGTAATAATTGATTCTAAGTGCTAAGTAATAATTGGTTCTAAGTGCTAAGTAATAATTGATTCTAAGTGCTAAGTAATAATTGATTTCAAGTGCTAAGTAATAATTTGTTCTAAGTGCTAAGTAATAATTGGTTCTAAGTGCTAAGTAATAATTGGTTCTAAGTTCTATGTAATAATTGGTTCTAAGTGCTATGTAATAATTGGTTCTAAGTGCTAAGTAAATAATTGGTTCTAAGTGCTAAGTAATAATTGATTCTAAGTAATAATTGGTTCTAAGTGCTAAGTAATAATTGGTTCTAAGTGCTAAGTAATAATTGGTTCTAAGTGCTAAGTAATAATTGGTTCTAAGTGCTAAGTAATAATTGGTTCTTAGTGCTAAGTAATAATTGGTTCTAAGTGCTAAGTAATTATTGGTTCTAAGTGCTAAATAATAATTGGTTCTAAGTGCTAAGTAATAATTGATTCTAAGTGCTAAGTAATGATTGGTTCTAAGTGCTATGCAATAATTGGTTCTAAGTGCTAAGTAATAATTGGTTCTAAGTGCTAAGTAATAATTGGTTCTAAGTGCTATGTAATAATTGGTTCTAAGTGCTAAGTAATAATTGGTTCTAAGTAATAATTGGTTCTAAGTGTTAAGTACTAATTGATTATAAGTAATAATTGGTTCTAAGTGCTATGTAATAATTGGTTCTAAGTGCTATGTAATAATTGGTTCTAAGTAATAATTGGTTCTAAGTGCTAAGTAATAATTGGTTCTAAGTGCTATGTAATAATTGGTTCTAAGTAATAATTGGTTCTAAGTGCTAAGTAATAATTGGTTCTAAGTGCTAAGTAATAATTGGTTCTAAGTAATAATTAGTTCTAAGTGCTAAGTAATAATTGGTTCTAAGTGCTATGTAATAATTGGTTCTGAGTGCTAAGTAATAATTGGTTCTAAGTAATAATTGGTTCTAAGTGCTAAGTAATAATTGGTTCTAAGTGCTAAGTAATAATTGGTTCTAAGTAATAATTGGTTCTAAGTGCTAAGTAATAATTGGTTCTAAGTGCTAAGTAATAATTGGTTCTAAGTAATAATTGGTTCTAAGTGCTAAGTAATAATTGGTTCTAAGTAATAATTGGTTCTAAGTGCTAAGTAATAATTGATTCTAAGTAATAATTGGTTCTAAGTGCTAAGTAATAATTGGTTCTAAGTGCTATGTAATAATTGGTTCTAAGTGCTAAGTAATAATTGGTTCTAAGTGCTAAGTAATAATTGGTTCTAAGTAATAATTGTGTTCTAAGTGCTATGTAATAATTGGTTCTAAGTGCTAAGTAATAATTGGTTCTAAGTGCTAAGTAATAATTGATTCTAAGTAATAATTGGTTCTAAGTGCTAAGTAATAATTGGTTCTAAGCGCTAAGTAATAATTGGTTCTAAGTGCTAAGTAATAATTGGTTCTAAGTGCTAAGTAATAATTGGTTCTAAGTGCTAAGTAATAATTGGTTCTTAGTGCTAAGTAATAATTGGTTCTTAGTGCTAAGTAATAATTGGTTCTAAGTGCTAAGTAATAATTGGTTCTAAGTGCTAAGTAATAATTGGTTCTAAGTGCTAAGTAATAATTGGTTCTAAGTGCTAAGTAATAATTGGTTCTAAGTGCTAAGTAATAATTGGTTCTAAGTGCTAAGTAATAATTGGTTCTAAGTGCTAAGTAATAATTGGTTCTAAGTGCTAAGTAATAATTGGTTCTAAGTGCTAAGTAATAATTGGTTCTAAGTGCTAAGTAATAATTGGTTCTAAGTGCTAAGTAATAATTGGTTCTAAGTGCTAAGTAATAATTGATTCTAAGTACTAAGTAATAATTGGTTCTAAGTGCTAAGTAATAATTGATTCTAAGTGCTAAGTAATAATTGGTTCTAAGTGCTAAGTAATAATTGATTCTAAGTGCTAAGTAATAATTGATTTCAAGTGCTATGTAATAATTTGTTCTAAGTGCTAAGTAATAATTGGTTCTAAGTGCTAAGTAATAATTGGTTCTAAGTTCTATGTAATAATTGGTTCTAAGTGCTAAGTAATAATTGATTCTAAGTAATAATTGGTTCTAAGTGCTAAGTAATAATTGGTTCTAAGTGCTAAGTAATAATTGGTTCTAAGTGCTAAGTAATAATTGGTTCTAAGTGCTAAGTAATAATTGGTTCTAAGTGCTAAGTAATAATTGGTTCTAAGTGCTAAGTAATAATTGGTTCTAAGTGCTAAGTAATAATTGGTTCTAAGTGCTAAATAATAATTGGTTCTAAGTGCTAAGTAATAATTGATTCTAAGTAATAATTGGTTCTAAGTGCTAAGTAATGATTGGTTCTAAGTGCTATGCAATAATTGGTTCTAAGTGCTAAGTAATAATTGGTTCTAAGTGCTAAGTAATAATTGGTTCTAAGTGCTATATAATAATTGGTTCTAAGTGCTATGTAATAATTGGTTCTAAGTAATAATTGGTTCTAAGTGCTAAGTAATAATTGGTTCTAAGTGCTAAGTAATAATTGGTTCTAAGTAATAATTGGTTCTAAGTGCTAAGTAATAATTGGTTCTAAGTGCTATGTAATAATTGGTTCTGAGTGCTAAGTAATAATTGGTTCTAAGTAATAATTGGTTCTAAGTGCTAAGTAATAATTGGTTCTAAGTGCTAAGTAATAATTGGTTCTAAGTAATAATTGGTTCTAAGTGCTAAGTAATAATTGGTTCTAAGTGCTAAGTAATAATTGGTTCTAAGTGCTAAGTAATAATTGGTTCTAAGTGCTAAGTAATAATTGGTTCTAAGTGCTAAGTAATAATTGGTTCTAAGTGCTAAGTAATAATTGGTTCTAAGTGCTAAGTAATAATTGGTTCTAAGTGCTAAGTAATAATTGGTTCTAAGTGCTAAGTAATAATTGGTTCTAAGTGCTAAGTAATAATTGATTCTAAGTACTAAGTAATAATTGGTTCTAAGTGCTAAGTAATAATTGATTCTAAGTGCTAAGTAATAATTGGTTCTAAGTGCTAAGTAATAATTGATTCTAAGTGCTAAGTAATAATTGATTTCAAGTGCTAAGTAATAATTTGTTCTAAGTGCTAAGTAATAATTGGTTCTAAGTGCTAAGTAATAATTGGTTCTAAGTTCTATGTAATAATTGGTTCTAAGTGCTATGTAATAATTGGTTCTAAGTGCTAAGTAAATAATTGGTTCTAAGTGCTAAGTAATAATTGATTCTAAGTAATAATTGGTTCTAAGTGCTAAGTAATAATTGGTTCTAAGTGCTAAGTAATAATTGGTTCTAAGTGCTAAGTAATAATTGGTTCTAAGTGCTAAGTAATAATTGGTTCTAAGTAATAATTGTGTTCTAAGTGCTATGTAATAATTGGTTCTAAGTGCTAAGTAATAATTGGTTCTAAGTGCTAAGTAATAATTGATTCTAAGTAATAATTGGTTCTAAGTGCTAAGTAATAATTGGTTCTAAGCGCTAAGTAATAATTGGTTCTAAGTGCTAAGTAATAATTGGTTCTAAGTGCTAAGTAATAATTGGTTCTAAGTAATAATTGGTTCTAAGTGCTAAGTAATAATTGGTTCTAAGTAATAATTGGTTCTAAGTGCTAAGTAATAATTGATTCTAAGTAATAATTGGTTCTAAGTGCTAAGTAATAATTGGTTCTAAGTGCTATGTAATAATTGGTTCTAAGTGCTAAGTAATAATTGGTTCTAAGTGCTAAGTAATAATTGGTTCTAAGTAATAATTGTGTTCTAAGTGCTATGTAATAATTGGTTCTAAGTGCTAAGTAATAATTGGTTCTAAGTGCTAAGTAATAATTGATTCTAAGTAATAATTGGTTCTAAGTGCTAAGTAATAATTGGTTCTAAGCGCTAAGTAATAATTGGTTCTAAGTGCTAAGTAATAATTGGTTCTAAGTGCTAAGTAATAATTGGTTCTAAGTGCTAAGTAATAATTGGTTCTTAGTGCTAAGTAATAATTGGTTCTTAGTGCTAAGTAATAATTGGTTCTAAGTGCTAAGTAATAATTGGTTCTAAGTGCTAAGTAATAATTGGTTCTAAGTGCTAAGTAATAATTGGTTCTAAGTGCTAAGTAATAATTGGTTCTAAGTGCTAAGTAATAATTGGTTCTAAGTGCTAAGTAATAATTGGTTCTAAGTGCTAAGTAATAATTGGTTCTAAGTGCTAAGTAATAATTGGTTCTAAGTGCTAAGTAATAATTGGTTCTAAGTGCTAAGTAATAATTGGTTCTAAGTGCTAAGTAATAATTGGTTCTAAGTGCTAAGTAATAATTGATTCTAAGTACTAAGTAATAATTGGTTCTAAGTGCTAAGTAATAATTGATTCTAAGTGCTAAGTAATAATTGGTTCTAAGTGCTAAGTAATAATTGATTCTAAGTGCTAAGTAATAATTGATTTCAAGTGCTATGTAATAATTTGTTCTAAGTGCTAAGTAATAATTGGTTCTAAGTGCTAAGTAATAATTGGTTCTAAGTTCTATGTAATAATTGGTTCTAAGTGCTAAGTAATAATTGATTCTAAGTAATAATTGGTTCTAAGTGCTAAGTAATAATTGGTTCTAAGTGCTAAGTAATAATTGGTTCTAAGTGCTAAGTAATAATTGGTTCTAAGTGCTAAGTAATAATTGGTTCTAAGTGCTAAGTAATAATTGGTTCTAAGTGCTAAGTAATAATTGGTTCTAAGTGCTAAGTAATAATTGGTTCTAAGTGCTAAATAATAATTGGTTCTAAGTGCTAAGTAATAATTGATTCTAAGTAATAATTGGTTCTAAGTGCTAAGTAATGATTGGTTCTAAGTGCTATGCAATAATTGGTTCTAAGTGCTAAGTAATAATTGGTTCTAAGTGCTAAGTAATAATTGGTTCTAAGTGCTATGTAATAATTGGTTCTAAGTGCTATGTAATAATTGGTTCTAAGTAATAATTGGTTCTAAGTGCTAAGTAATAATTGGTTCTAAGTGCTAAGTAATAATTGGTTCTAAGTAATAATTGGTTCTAAGTGCTAAGTAATAATTGATTCTAAGTGCTAAGTAATAATTGGTTCTAAGTGCTAAGTAATAATTGATTCTAAGTGCTAAGTAATAATTGATTTCAAGTGCTAAGTAATAATTTGTTCTAAGTGCTAAGTAATAATTGGTTCTAAGTGCTAAGTAATAATTGGTTCTAAGTTCTATGTAATAATTGGTTCTAAGTGCTATGTAATAATTGGTTCTAAGTGCTAAGTAAATAATTGGTTCTAAGTGCTAAGTAATAATTGATTCTAAGTAATAATTGGTTCTAAGTGCTGAGTAATAATTGGTTCTAAGTGCTAAGTAATAATTGGTTCTAAGTGCTAAGTAATAATTGGTTCTAAGTGCTAAGTAATAATTGGTTCTAAGTAATAATTGTGTTCTAAGTGCTATGTAATAATTGGTTCTAAGTGCTAAGTAATAATTGGTTCTAAGTGCTAAGTAATAATTGATTCTAAGTAATAATTGGTTCTAAGTGCTAAGTAATAATTGGTTCTAAGCGCTAAGTAATAATTGGTTCTAAGTGCTAAGTAATAATTGGTTCTAAGTGCTAAGTAATAATTGGTTCTAAGTAATAATTGGTTCTAAGTGCTAAGTAATAATTGGTTCTAAGTAATAATTGGTTCTAAGTGCTAAGTAATAATTGATTCTAAGTAATAATTGGTTCTAAGTGCTAAGTAATAATTGGTTCTAAGTGCTATGTAATAATTGGTTCTAAGTGCTAAGTAATAATTGGTTCTAAGTGCTAAGTAATAATTGGTTCTAAGTAATAATTGTGTTCTAAGTGCTATGTAATAATTGGTTCTAAGTGCTAAGTAATAATTGGTTCTAAGTGCTAAGTAATAATTGATTCTAAGTAATAATTGGTTCTAAGTGCTAAGTAATAATTGGTTCTAAGCGCTAAGTAATAATTGGTTCTAAGTGCTAAGTAATAATTGGTTCTAAGTGCTAAGTAATAATTGGTTCTAAGTGCTAAGTAATAATTGGTTCTTAGTGCTAAGTAATAATTGGTTCTTAGTGCTAAGTAATAATTGGTTCTAAGTGCTAAGTAATAATTGGTTCTAAGTGCTAAGTAATAATTGGTTCTAAGTGCTAAGTAATAATTGGTTCTAAGTGCTAAGTAATAATTGGTTCTAAGTGCTAAGTAATAATTGGTTCTAAGTGCTAAGTAATAATCGGTTCTAAGTGCTAAGTAATAATTGGTTCTAAGTGCTAAGTAATAATTGGTTCTAAGTGCTAAGTAATAATTGGTTCTAAGTGCTAAGTAATAATTGGTTCTAAGTGCTAAGTAATAATTGGTTCTAAGTGCTAAGTAATAATTGATTCTAAGTACTAAGTAATAATTGGTTCTAAGTGCTAAGTAATAATTGATTCTAAGTGCTAAGTAATAATTGGTTCTAAGTGCTAAGTAATAATTGATTCTAAGTGCTAAGTAATAATTGATTTCAAGTGCTATGTAATAATTTGTTCTAAGTGCTAAGTAATAATTGGTTCTAAGTGCTAAGTAATAATTGGTTCTAAGTTCTATGTAATAATTGGTTCTAAGTGCTAAGTAATAATTGATTCTAAGTAATAATTGGTTCTAAGTGCTAAGTAATAATTGGTTCTAAGTGCTAAGTAATAATTGGTTCTAAGTGCTAAGTAATAATTGGTTCTAAGTGCTAAGTAATAATTGGTTCTAAGTGCTAAGTAATAATTGGTTCTAAGTGCTAAGTAATAATTGGTTCTAAGTGCTAAGTAATAATTGGTTCTAAGTGCTAAATAATAATTGGTTCTAAGTGCTAAGTAATAATTGATTCTAAGTAATAATTGGTTCTAAGTGCTAAGTAATGATTGGTTCTAAGTGCTATGCAATAATTGGTTCTAAGTGCTAAGTAATAATTGGTTCTAAGTGCTAAGTAATAATTGGTTCTAAGTGCTATGTAATAATTGGTTCTAAGTGCTATGTAATAATTGGTTCTAAGTAATAATTGGTTCTAAGTGCTAAGTAATAATTGGTTCTAAGTGCTAAGTAATAATTGGTTCTAAGTAATAATTGGTTCTAAGTGCTAAGTAATAATTGGTTCTAAGTGCTATGTAATAATTGGTTCTGAGTGCTAAGTAATAATTGGTTCTAAGTAATAATTGGTTCTAAGTGCTAAGTAATAATTGGTTCTAAGTGCTAAGTAATAATTGGTTCTAAGTAATAATTGGTTCTAAGTGCTAAGTAATAATTGGTTCTAAGTGCTAAGTAATAATTGGTTCTAAGTGCTAAGTAATAATTGGTTCTAAGTGCTAAGTAATAATTGGTTCTAAGTAATAATTGTGTTCTAAGTGCTATGTAATAATTGGTTCTAAGTGCTAAGTAATAATTGGTTCTAAGTGCTAAGTAATAATTGATTCTAAGTAATAATTGGTTCTAAGTGCTAAGTAATAATTGGTTCTAAGCGCTAAGTAATAATTGGTTCTAAGTGCTAAGTAATAATTGGTTCTAAGTGCTAAGTAATAATTGGTTCTAAGTGCTAAGTAATAATTGGTTCTTAGTGCTAAGTAATAATTGGTTCTTAGTGCTAAGTAATAATTGGTTCTAAGTGCTAAGTAATAATTGGTTCTAAGTGCTAAGTAATAATTGGTTCTAAGTGCTAAGTAATAATTGGTTCTAAGTGCTAAGTAATAATTGGTTTTAAGTGCTAAGTAATAATTGGTTCTAAGTGCTAAGTAATAATTGGTTCTAAGTGCTAAGTAATAATTGGTTCTAAGTGCTAAGTAATAATTGGTTCTAAGTGCTAAGTAATAATTGGTTCTAAGTGCTAAGTAATAATTGGTTCTAAGTGCTAAGTAATAATTGATTCTAAGTACTAAGTAATAATTGGTTCTAAGTGCTAAGTAATAATTGATTCTAAGTGCTAAGTAATAATTGGTTCTAAGTGCTAAGTAATAATTGATTCTAAGTGCTAAGTAATAATTGATTTCAAGTGCTAAGTAATAATTTGTTCTAAGTGCTAAGTAATAATTGGTTCTAAGTGCTAAGTAATAATTGGTTCTAAGTTCTATGTAATAATTGGTTCTAAGTGCTATGTAATAATTGGTTCTAAGTGCTAAGTAAATAATTGGTTCTAAGTGCTAAGTAATAATTGATTCTAAGTAATAATTGGTTCTAAGTGCTAAGTAATAATTGGTTCTAAGTGCTAAGTAATAATTGGTTCTAAGTGCTAAGTAATAATTGGTTCTAAGTGCTAAGTAATAATTGGTTCTAAGTGCTAAGTAATAATTGGTTCTAAGTGCTAAGTAATAATTGGTTCTAAGTGCTAAGTAATAATTGGTTCTAAGTGCTAAGTAATAATTGGTTCTAAGTGCTAAATAATAATTGGTTCTAAGTGCTAAGTAATAATTGATTCTAAGTAATAATTGGTTCTAAGTGCTAAGTAATGATTGGTTCTAAGTGCTATGCAATAATTGGTTCTAAGTGCTAAGTAATAATTGGTTCTAAGTGCTAAGTAATAATTGGTTCTAAGTGCTATGTAATAATTGGTTCTAAGTGCTAAGTAATAATTGGTTCTAAGTAATAATTGGTTCTAAGTGTTAAGTACTAATTGATTATAAGTAATAATTGGTTCTAAGTGCTATGTAATAATTGGTTCTAAGTGCTATGTAATAATTGGTTCTAAGTAATAATTGGTTCTAAGTGCTAAGTAATAATTGGTTCTAAGTGCTAAGTAATAATTGGTTCTAAGTAATAATTGGTTCTAAGTGCTAAGTAATAATTGGTTCTAAGTGCTATGTAATAATTGGTTCTGAGTGCTAAGTAATAATTGGTTCTAAGTAATAATTGGTTCTAAGTGCTAAGTAATAATTGGTTCTAAGTAATAATTGGTTCTAAGTGCTAAGTAATAATTGGTTCTAAGTGCTAAGTAATAATTGGTTCTAAGTAATAATTGGTTCTAAGTGCTAAGTAATAATTGGTTCTAAGTGCTAAGTAATAATTGGTTCTAAGTGCTAAGTAATAATTGGTTCTAAGTGCTAAGTAATAATTGGTTCTAAGTGCTAAGTAATAATTGGTTCTAAGTGCTAAGTAATAATTGGTTCTAAGTGCTAAGTAATAATTGGTTCTAAGTGCTAAGTAATAATTGGTTCTAAGTGCTAAGTAATAATTGATTCTAAGTACTAAGTAATAATTGGTTCTAAGTGCTAAGTAATAATTGATTCTAAGTGCTAAGTAATAATTGGTTCTAAGTGCTAAGTAATAATTGATTCTAAGTGCTAAGTAATAATTGATTTCAAGTGCTAAGTAATAATTTGTTCTAAGTGCTAAGTAATAATTGGTTCTAAGTGCTAAGTAATAATTGGTTCTAAGTTCTATGTAATAATTGGTTCTAAGTGCTATGTAATAATTGGTTCTAAGTGCTAAGTAAATAATTGGTTCTAAGTGCTAAGTAATAATTGATTCTAAGTAATAATTGGTTCTAAGTGCTAAGTAATAATTGGTTCTAAGTGCTAAGTAATAATTGGTTCTAAGTGCTAAGTAATAATTGGTTCTAAGTGCTAAGTAATAATTGGTTCTAAGTGCTAAGTAATAATTGGTTCTAAGTGCTAAGTAATAATTGGTTCTAAGTGCTAAGTAATAATTGGTTCTAAGTGCTAAATAATAATTGGTTCTAAGTGCTAAGTAATAATTGATTCTAAGTAATAATTGGTTCTAAGTGCTAAGTAATGATTGGTTCTAAGTGCTATGCAATAATTGGTTCTAAGTGCTAAGTAATAATTGGTTCTAAGTGCTAAGTAATAATTGGTTCTAAGTGCTATGTAATAATTGGTTCTAAGTGCTAAGTAATAATTGGTTCTAAGTAATAATTGGTTCTAAGTGTTAAGTACTAATTGATTATAAGTAATAATTGGTTCTAAGTGCTATGTAATAATTGGTTCTAAGTGCTATGTAATAATTGGTTCTAAGTGCTATGTAATAATTGGTTCTAAGTGCTAAGTAATAATTGGTTCTAAAGCTAAGTAATAATTGGTTCTAAGTAATAATTGGTTCTAAGTGCTAAGTAATAATTGGTTCTAAGTGCTATGTAATAATTGGTTCTGAGTGCTAAGTAATAATTGGTTCTAAGTAATAATTGGTTCTAAGTGCTAAGTAATAATTGGTTCTAAGTGCTAAGTAATAATTGGTTCTAAGTAATAATTGGTTCTAAGTGCTAAGTAATAATTGGTTCTAAGTGCTATGTAATAATTGGTTCAAGTGCTAAGTAATAATTGGTTCTAAGTAATAATTGGTTCTAAGTGCTAAGTAATAATTGGTTCTAAGTAATAATTGGTTCTAAGTGCTAAGTAATAATTGATTCTAAGTAATAATTGGTTCTAAGTGCTAAGTAATAATTGGTTCTCAGTGCTATGTAATAATTGGTTCTAAGTGCTAAGTAATAATTGGTTCTAAGTGCTAAGTAATAATTGGTTCTAAGTAATAATTGTGTTCTAAGTGCTATGTAATAATTGGTTCTAAGTGCTAAGTAATAATTGGTTCTAAGTGCTAAGTAATAATTGATTCTAAGTAATAATTGGTTCTAAGTGCTAAGTAATAATTGGTTCTAAGTGCTATGTAATAATTGGTTCTAACTGCTAAGTAATAATTGGTTCTAACTGCTAAGTTATAATTGGTTCTAACTGCTAAGTAATAATTGGTTCTAAGTGCTAAGATATAATTGGTTCTAAGTGCTAAGTAATAATTGGTTCTAAGTGCTAAGTAATAATTGGTTCTTAGTGCTAAGTAATAATTGGTTCTTAGTGCTAAGTAATAATTGGTTCTAAGTGCTAAGTAATAATTGGTTCTAAGTGCTAAGTAATAATTGGTTCTAAGTGCTAAGTAATAATTGGTTCTAAGTGCTAAGTAATAATTGGTTCTAAGTGCTAAGTAATAATTGGTTCTAAGTGCTAAGTAATAATTGGTTCTAAGTGCTAAGTAATAATTGGTTCTTAGTGCTAAGTAATAATTGGTTCTTAGTGCTAAGTAATAATTGGTTCTAAGTGCTAAGTAATAATTGGTTCTAAGTGCTAAGTAATAATTGGTTCTAAGTGCTAAGTAATAATTGGTTCTAAGTGCTAAGTAATAATTGGTTCTAAGTGCTAAGTAATAATTGGTTCTAAGTGCTAAGTAATAATTGATTCTAAGTAATAATTGGTTCTAAGTGCTAAGTAATAATTGGTTCTAAGTGCTATGTAATAATTGGTTCTAAGTGCTAAGTAATAATTGGTTCTAAGTGCTAAGTAATAATTGGTTCTAAGTAATAATTGGTTCTAAGTGCTATGTAATAATTGGTTCTAAGTGCTAAGTAATAATTGGTTCTAAGTGCTAAGTAACAATTGATTCTAAGTAATAATTGGTTCTAAGTGCTAAGTAATAATTGGTTCTAAGTGCTATGTAATAATTGGTTCTAACTGCTACGTAATAATTGGTTCTAACTGCTAAGTTATAATTTGTTCTAAGTGCTAAGTAATAATTGGTTCTAAGCGCTAAGTAATAATTGGTTCTAAGTGCTAAGTAATAATTGGTTCTAAGTGCTAAGTAATAATTGGTTCTAAGTGCTAAGTAATAATTGGTTCTTAGTGCTAAGTAATAATTGGTTCTAAGTGCTAAGTAATAATTGATTCTAAGTAATAATTGGTTCTAAGTGCTAAGTAATAATTGGTTTTAAGTGCTATGTAATAATTGGTTCTAACTGCTAAGTAATAATTGGTTCTAAGTGCTAAGTAATAATTGGTTCTAACTGCTAAGTTATAATTGGTTCTAACTGCTAAGTTATAATTGGTTCTAAGTGCTAAGTAATAATTGGTTCTAAGTGCTAAGTAATAATTGGTTCTAAGTGCTAAGTAATAATTGGTTCTTAGTGCTAAGTAATAATTGGTTCTAAGTGCTAAGTAATAATTGGTTCTAAGTGCTAAGTAATAATTGGTTCTAAGTGCTAAGTAATAATTGGTTCTAAGTGCTAAGTAATAATTGATTCTAAGTGCTAAGTAATAATTGGTTCTAAGTGACAACCTTCTGGAGGTTGATGGTTCAATCTACACGACGTATGCTTCTAGAGATATATTTTGAGGATGATTATGGGTATTTGAAGCATAAAAACAATGTTTTTGTAATAAAGTCATGGTTAATGGAACGAGAGCAAGCTACCCCCGTGGATTAAATAAAGAGTTCCGTTCAAAATTCTTTACAGTTTCCCCGAGTTCGACAAGACACACCTGAAGATGATCAGAGGTTACATCGGCCGAAACGTTGTGAGAATAACATCCAAGATGAGAACAGTAGTCCGAATAATCCAAATTATTCATCCTAATCTAAAAAATTCTTAAACGAAGACATTTATATAGAACAAAAGAAAATCAACACGAAGACATGTGTGGAGAGATCAATATTTCACCTAAAGAATTTATTCAGGCTTTCTCAAGATAAAGGGCATGTTTCAAGCAAAGATGAAATATTTATGCATACAGGATGTGCATGCCTTATCGGACGGAGGATATACATTTACATTTATAAAAAGTCAACGTAACTGTCCGTCTCTTTCTAGTGGTAATTAGTGAAATGTGAGGAGTCTATAAATAATACAAACTATATATTAAAAATATTTTTATCATATACACATCTGTAAACATAGGAGTTTCACATATTGGCCGGTCATAATTCAAGAAGGGGACATTTTGTATTCAGCAACATCCTCTTCCGGAAGACATGCGCACGGAGTAACTGTCGTGCCTCTACACCGCCTGTTTGCCCAGAGGCGATCTTTTCGAATCAGTCAACATGGGAGTCGGACGTTTGTTCCGCTTGTGATGGACGTTGGCTCTGGGGCAAATAGTTTGGCAAAAATAGAGGTAAGCAACACATAGTTCTCTAAACCTATTTGAATTTTTACTCTTTTATAATTTGCTTTGTTTTGTCTTAGAACATGTTTGTAAGGCTTGTTTATTTTCATGTATTTCCAGTTTTACGGTGAAAAGATGCTATAGTTCAGCGTTGGCCACGTGCGCGCTAATAAATATATATTCATCAGTATACTTCGTGTCCGAGATTTTTGCTCCAGTCTGCTTGTTGTTACACACATCTTTTATTGGAAATAGGAGAGCGACTCAACCCATACAGACTGAAAATTAGGTAACAACACCCACAACCCCATCAAAAACTTAAAAACCATGCGTAAATTCGACACTCTACTTATCAGTGAAGGTGAAAAGAATGAAATGCAGTCCGACTGGCTTAAAAGCTCAGTTAGAAAAAAGATAAATATCCAGTTTGAAAATTTGCCCTTGTGTGGAATTTTATGTTTTGAGTTTCCAGAAATAAAAGATTGCATTCTCTCGTTGGATAGTATAATTCAGAGGAGATACCTTGGATCTGGCGCAGAAAAAGATAATTTCCTGATAATTCTGAGCCAACAATATTTTTTTTTTAATAAAAAAAGATTATTTGTTATTCCGAGACATTTCCCCGCATTTCTTTTGTTTCGCATAAAAATAGTCGTCGACGTTTTTAGGTAAAATTATTACCTTTCTCAAAATGAAAGTGCTTATTTACTTTTGGTAAGAAATAAATAAAAACGAATTGCATACTCTTTTTCAAAGTTTCATCCGATGTAACCTTTGACCTTCTTCAGATGCATTTTTTAAAACTTGGGAATCCACAGATCCAGGGGAAGATTGTTCTTGTTCCGCCAGCCATGACTTGGCAGAAGTCCTTTTTTTATTTTTATCATAGTTCACCCCAAACAAGGCAGGCCGCCACTGTAGACGTAAAGGGCTACTGAGAAAAAAGGGTGAAGGTTTTTTTTTTTTTTTTTTTTAGTCAACCTAAGTTAGAAGCTGCGCAGCGAGATGCCTGTTTACATTAGTTATAAATTTCTGCATGTCAGTAACGTCAGGGGAGCAGGGAGTTCCAGAGTCCAGCAGCACGAGGAAAGAAGCTCTTGGAGTAGAAAGCTCTTCGGCATCTGGGGACCTCCACAGTGAAGGGATGGGATTTGGCAGATTGTCGGGTTGGTCTAGTGAATTTACATCATGGGGGTACCAGAGCAGCAAGCTCATCAGAGCACAATCCATTGAAGTACTTGTTAAACAGGCACAAGGAAGCAACAACAGTCCTAATTAATTGTTATGTTATTCTCGCTTGTAGTAAGGATTGAACCTTCAACATCTAGAAGACTTGATTGTTAATACAAGTTGTTTGGGAAATTGTAGATAAGTTAATTTGCATAATGACACAAAATGAAAAACCAGTCAATTTAGAAGATACATGTGCTCTTTTGTTTACATTTGTGTGACACATTTGACTGGCATTAGACATGGTGACAGGCTAAACCCGTTCTTTTCACCTGCCTGATAAATTGGATGCCAATTTTTACACAGGGGCCGAACATTATTTACTCTGAAATTTTTTTTTGAAGAAGAAGAAAGTCGTTTTATATTTGACCATCCACATAAACCTGAAAAATGGAAAGTAATATATACCAACCTGGACAGCTATCGTAACAGAAGGTAGACCTTGTCCAAAGAGGCAAGAAAGGCAGTGAAGTCCATAGTTATCAATACCACCGGTGGGGGAAATTAAGGCGAGGATAGAATCAGCCACTTTGACTGCATCAAGCAGGGCATACTGGTTACCATATTCCGGAATCAAAAAGGAGAGGCGCTGTTTCAAGCGGGGAATACTGAAAAGAGACAAAGAGCAGCTTTAGAAAGTCTCAAAAAGGTTTATGTTTATTTATATATATATATATATATATATATAATAATAATAATAATCCAGGTAAAACATCCACAGGGTAGTAATCCAAAGAATTTCAACCAGGTTTATAAAAAGTGCTCAATATCAAATAGAGCTTTTATATATAATTATTTTTATTTACACAGACATGTACAAAATCTGCGACACTGGCATGTCGATGTTATCGATCAACAGCTATTATAAACTGAGATCTCATCAGGCAGAGTTAGAATCCGATCTTAACCTTAGATCATATTTGGAAAGAGATATGATCTAAGGTTAAAATTGGATTATAACTGTCTGATGAGATCCCAGTTTATAATAGCTGTTGATCGATAACATCGACATGCCAGTGTCGCAGATTTTGTACATGTCTGTAAATAAAAATAATCATATATATATATATATATATATATAATAAGGTGATATAGTTTGCTTGAAGCATTGTGTGTAATATGTATATACGTTGAGAAGGAGGATAAAAAGAAATGAATTTTTACTTTATTTTTAAATTCCTTTATTGAGAATATCTTACTTGGTTCAGTCTCAACTTCTACACAGTGACCTAATGTGTGTAACTGTATTCCATAATATATTTCGAGGTAAGACCTCTTTATCAAATTGTAGGTGCTTCAAATCTCATGAAACTTATGTGGTCTTAAGCGCTGGTGATATTGTTATATATATATATATATATATATATATATATAGTCCTTGTGAGTATTTTTATTCATAGGAGTTAATCCGACAAACTTGCCGTGTTTATGTAATAGAACTCAATAACAAGTAGAGCTATATTTTTATATACATTTTATTTATACAAACAGTTTGGCTACATATGTGCATACATATTTCGGCTATATCCTCATCGAAGTTCTTTTTCAGCGTCTTCACTTTTGAAACGGCTTAATGAGGTTAAGCCTTGAATAGGGCTGTAATCGAAACATGTATGCACATATGAAGCCAAAATGTTTGTATAAATAAAAATTTATAGTATATATATGTATGTATAATTTTGATTAACCATTAATACCTTTGATTTCAGGAGGTATGGGAAATCTTGCCCATTGGGCTAAAGAGTACCACATATATATATTGTTTAATGGTGAAAAGTTGGGACTGTGAAACTCTTCACCAAATTGAAATCAAAAATGGTTGAAATTGGAAAAAATAAAAAGTAAACAAGAAAGAATGATAATAATTAAATAGGTAATTAAATGTTAATTAACATTTATAAATTAAGACAGAGATATAAATTAAAATAAAGATATTCAAACGAAATATGTTTAAAGTAAAATAAA
Source organism: Sepiola atlantica (assembly GCA_963556195.1). Taxonomy (NCBI): domain Eukaryota; kingdom Metazoa; phylum Mollusca; class Cephalopoda; order Sepiida; family Sepiolidae; genus Sepiola; species Sepiola atlantica. The sequence continues at coordinate 99,363,497 of OY744531.1, forward strand.
TAAATAAATACAATTAAGTTGAATAAAGTTATAGTAATATAAAATATCAATATATACAGAAATAATATCTAATATAAATAAATGAGATAAAAACAAAATATAAAAAGTAAATTATGAAAAAACGAAATATCTTTCTGTTCAGATATCAAGGGCAGATAATACGGTGTTTCTGTATTACAGGGCGAAAAAAAAATTTATATCTTTAATTTTGAAAAATCAAATGACAAGGGGAGAGGGGGATAATTGAAAGTGTTCCCTCAGGATTTATCTGCAAAGAGATTTTAACGTTATGCGTTTTAATTAACTTAAAGTAAAAAGAAAAAAAGGATTATTTAGGAATCAAACAATCACAAAGCTTTATGGTATTCGGTACCAATTAAACTTACAAAAGATTTATTGAAATAAATTCAGCATCACAGAGAGTAAAAAATAGAAAAATACGTAAATGGAAGGAAAAATACATGAAATATGAGAAATAAAGTTTTTGAAACAAATGAAAGTTTTACACAATCTGTTCGAAAATAGTTTCCAGTGCAGTGTCCTTTCCGAATTTTTGTTTCCACATGAACTCAAAATAAAATATCTTCCAAGTTCAGAGCGTTAAAATCCATTTTTAGATAAATCCTGGGCGAACACTTTGAATTATCTCCCCCTGTCATTTGACTCTTTAAAATTGAAGATAGTAATTTTTTGGGGGGCCCTGTAATACAAGGACGCCATTTTCTTGCATTGTTATTTTTTTTTTTTACACTAGAGGGAGGAAACAACTAGGGTGCACTCCAACAAGACAAGATAGGTTCAAGTCCCAATTTACTGACCTCAGTAAATTGGGACTTGAACCCAAATAAAATCAAAGTTAGACCATGACCAATTTTTTGACCAAGTTTAGTGATGATTGATCAAGCGATATGGATGCTAGGTTGTACACCAACATTATCACAAACTTGACCGAAAACATAACCTCCGTTTTCATGGCGGTAAAAATTTATAAAGAATTATATTAAAATTCGATTAAAAAAATATTTAAACTTTTAAAGAGGTATTTGAAAACTGCACGCATGTTTGCATTGAAAATATCTTATGTAAACAGTTATTTATCGCACTGGATTTTTAACATAGAAAATTCACAAAGAAAAAACAAGACCCGTACAGGATTGAAACGGGGTCGTTATTAGTCAACATCGCTTTAGATTGGTTAGTCAATGTCTTTACGATCAAGCAATGGTTAAAAATTTTACGGATAACCATGGATGCTGGAAACTGATAAAAGTCAAATTTGGCAGAAAATTCTGGTTTGTAACCAATCATTATCAGATTTTGGTAATTGGGGTGGTGCGATTGTCCCGGACTCCGGGGTAGGAAACACTAGGCAACGTTTCATCCTTGCTCTCCATGCGTCCAATCCAAAGGGTTGACATCAGTTCGGATGCATGCAGTTATAACAGATTAAAATTTCAAAAATGATAATTTCTTGCAATTATCAAAAATTTCAATCATTAGTTTTTCTTCAAAATCCATCAAAAATTTAAATTATTGCTTATTTACATGAAACAATTATCTCTTTTCTTCTTCTTCTTCTTTTGCGTCAGTCCTCAGCTATGGTGGGGTCCGCAATAATGGATTTTTGTCTCCACTTAGCATGAACACAGACTTGGTGCGGGCGAAGGCCATTTTACAGAGTTGCACTTTTTTTTTTTACAAATATTTAATCATTTTTCTTAAAAAATAAATCAAACAAAAGTTGTTTTTAATGATTCTTTACACGTATACCAACACATTTTGCTAGAGTGTTCACTAATGGGCAGGGAGACCAGGGTTCAATCCTCAGTCGAATCATACAAAAAAAAAAAAAAAAAAAAAAAATCAAAACTGGTATTTGATACCTCCTTGTTAAACACTCAGAATTATATAGTGACGCTCAAACGTAAGTGTAGTAATTCAGGGAGAGGAGTGGCATCCTCCCCTAAATCTTCGTCTAGTAGCTAATGAAAAGGGAGCCTTCGAGTCGCGACTGTTCGATATTCATGACTGAAACTTGGTGGGCAACGCGTTAAGTAAACTTACCTTAAATGTGTGACACCTTGATCATTTTCCTTAACAATTGAGGTTTCATCACAAGTTTTTAACAACTCTAAGACCTTCTCTGTATCGATTTGATGGTGTAAAGTTAAAATTACCTGAAAAGAAAGAAAAGTGCAATAAAATCAATCACTTGCTGGAATCACCATCATTTTCGGTTTAACGTCCGTTTTACATGCTGCCACGTGTTGGACGTCTTTTAGAAACTAACCTATTTTCGGTTTAATGTTGCTTCCTTGTGCCTGTTTTACAAGTACTTCAATGGATTGTGCTCTGATGAGCTTGCTGCTCTGGTACCCCCATGACGTAGATTCACTAGACCAACCCGACTATCTGCCAAATCCAATCCATTCACTGTGGAGGTCCCCAGATGCCGAAGAGCTTTCTACTCCAAAAGCTTCTTTCCTCGTGCTGCTGGCCTCTGGAACTTCCTCCCTGCCCCCTGTTTCCCCGACGGTACTGACATGCAGAAATTTAAAACTAATGTAAATAGACATCTCGCTGCGCAGCTCCCAATTTAGGTTGATCCGACCACCAAAAAAAACCTTCTCCCTTTTTTCTCAGTAGCCTCTTACGTCTACAGTGGCGGTCTGCCTTGTTTGGGGTGAACTATGGTAAAAAAAATGTTAATCAATCACTTGCTGGAATCACCATCATTTTCGGTTTAACGTCCGTTTTACATGCTGCCACATGTTGGACGTCTTTTAGAAACTAACCTATACCTTTCCAAGTCAGATTTTGACCATTTTAAGACCCTGAAATGAAGTGAAGGTTGGCCTAACACAACAAAATTAATACTAAGGGCAGGTGAACTGTTCTTTAACTTTGGTAGGCAATTACATAACGATGGTGTCTCGGTAAAAACACTGGTCCCCATCACCTCATTGGGTTGGTGTCAGAGAAGAGCATCCGGCCTATAAAAATTTTGCCTCAACTAAGGAAATGACTTAATTTAAGTAAAGACCCGGTCAGAAAACAGTTGAGGTAGCAGAATCACTTCATAAGAAAAGGCCAAGGAAAACATGAAAAAGATGGGCTTGAAAAAAAGAGGGATAAATAAAGACCTGGTCATAGATAGGTTAGTTTTGAAATCAATTTCTAAAATCCGTCCATCATGTAAAATAAAAGTTAAATCGAATATGATAATGATGATCTTTCTCTCAAGTTCATCCTTATCGCTTCGTCTCATGTTTTCCTTGGCCTTCCCCTGTAACCTCAACTGCCCTACATCTATTAACCCTATGAACTCTCATCCATTAAAAGGTGAACTGAGAGAAGATATCTTCAAGCAAGCAATTGCTGCCTACTAAACACACAATATATATATTTCTACATCTTATGCACGTTTCGCATGAATCTAAGAAACTCTTGCTTCCAGCCCCAAAACCCCATATTTCTATAATTATCAATTTTCAAGTTATAGATAAAGTAAAACATTGTCTTTTCTGTTTGTTTAAAGGCTTCAAAATCACATTCGAATTATCTTTGGTTTAAGAGCACAAATACTCCACTTTGGTCGGAAGCAATTAGAGTTATCCCCCCCCCTTCATAATTTTGTTTACTAGACAAGCTGAGATGTTTCCTTTTTGTTTAAATATTACAAAAAATACAATAAACACCTAAGTATTGTTTTTACGCAAGAAAATGATATAAATCATGATTTTAGCACAAAATATGTTATTTGGATGCACATACTGAAACCCACTTCACTGTAAATAATAAGTATAGCACAACGGAAACCAATTCTTTGATCCCAGCAGATTACCAAAATGGCGGCTCGGCATGTAGACAGCTTGAGTCTTGTTGGTTTGATGATACATAACAGTCGTTCTTTTTCGCTGGTATCATCTTTTTACTAACAGCGGTTGAAAAAGTTATTAAAAATGACAGCACAAAATCATCAGGGTTTAATAATGTTCTCAGGATTTTGAGTTTATTTTCCAGTATACATACGTAATAAACCCAACCAATCCCTTATAGTGGAATGTGGAGCATCTATGCCAAAATACGACCACGTTCTCTCTCGGTTCAGAAAAAAGAGGAAGATCTTATCAGCCTATCCAGTACATGTTTCTGGTAACTTCCTGTGTGGTGCAATATTCTGATATGTAGTTCTAATTTTTTAATTTTTATTTCTAATGGAATTTTCCGCTACTCTAACCTTGTGTGGTAAATACCGTTTTTAGCATAATTTTCATACATCCACATCTAAATATTGCTATAAACATACATTAGGAAAGTACCTATATAAAAGCATTCAATAAAATGTATAAAAAAAAAAGAATTAAAAAAACTTACAACAATATGTGGAGGGGTGTCGGCACTTCCACGGTTTCGTTTCTTTGCAATGACTTCATCCCTTTTTGTCTTACGAATATTGAGTGCCTGTAAGAGAGAAAGACAAGGAACAAGTTTATCAAAATATATTTTATTTCTCAGATGAACATTACATTATTCATGAACGAAAAATAGGTGACTTGATTTTTATTTTATATCATGGCTTTTCAGTGTGGCTAATAGTAATCCCATAAATTATTTTTAATTATCGACAAAAACAAAAAACTCACTTGTTTCCTTCGTTCAGTTCTTTTGACTTCTTGTCTGTTTCTTCTTGAAAGCGATTTAATACATAAACGACCTTTTAAAAAAAAACAACAAAAAAACAGAAAAAAAATGTTAAAATATTCAAAATATTTTTTAAATAAATATAAGACAAGGTTTCACGAACGTTTTCAATTTCAGGATGATTCGACGGAGAATTGAAAACGTTTGTGAAACCTATGGAATATTTATTAATTTTTTTTGATTTTAATACAAAAAAGACCATTAGAAAAATTGAAAAAAAAAAAAAAAAAAGGTATAATTAAACAGACGAATTCTGTTATTTTTAACAGTGTTTGCATATATATATATAAAAATTATTTCATATATATATATATATATATATATACACATATATATATATATATATATATATATAACAAAGATAGAGGCAAAATGCCTTCATAAGAAATCATATGTTAGATGCAGATATTTTTTATTAAATAAAAATAAAAACATTTTTTTTTCTTCTTCATCTTGACTTTTTTTTATCTAATATTTCGCTTGATATAACAAGCCTCGACAGAGTTTTAAACAAATAAAAGGTATTAACCTTTTTTTTTTTGTAATAATCCTTCTTGGTCTTGTAGAAGGGGTATCCGATGTTGTGGACTAATGGTGCAAATGTCTGTTTTAATTGAACTTAAATCGCGCATGGTCGCTGGTAGTTATAAATTTGAGAAAGGTTATTTTTAAGCATCTTTTGAATCTTAACATAAAGATAGAGGCAAAATGCCTTCATAAGAAACCATGTGTTAGATGCAGATATTTTTTATTAAATCAAAATAAAAAAAACATTTTTTTTTCTTAAAAATGAACTTTCCCAAATTTATAACTACCAGCGACCATGCGCGAGTTAAACAGACATTTGCACTGTTAGTCCACAACATCGGATGACACAAGACCAGGAAGGATATTACGGGAAAAAAAAAGGTTAATACCTTTTATTTGTTTAAAACTCTGTCGAGGCTTGTTATGTCAAGCGAAATATTAGATAAAAAAAGTCAAGATGAAGAAGAAAAAAAAAAAAATGTTTTGATTTTTTATTTATTTTAAAAAATGAACTTTCCCAAATTTATATATATATATGAATTGTTTTCCTGAAAGCTGATATAGAGAAATCAAAGGTTGACTTTTTCTATTATTAACCTATAATTATGGGTGAGAGTGGGAGGTCTTCTGAGCGGGAGGATAAAAGGGTCCTTCCTTTCTTATATTTATGACTAACCAAAAATAAAATATTAACAGGATGAAATATTAAAATCGATGAGAAATACAATGAAATTTTTTTGCTTTATATGAGTGACTAGCAAATATATGCTCCCTCTGGTCATGGTATTTTTGCTAGGCTGGGAGGATGATATCATGGTGAACGAACATATACTACACTGACCCCAAAGGAGGTAATGCCTGGGAGGATGATATCATGGTGAACGAACATATACTACACTGACCCCCAAAGGATCAAAAAAATTTCATTGCAATCGGACATTTGCTTGCATTTTGGCAGCGTTTTGCCTTGTTTTTTTCTTCCCCACAATCTTTGTTTTACTTTTTCAAATTTTAAATCTTGGCCTTTGCCAACTTATCTATCCCAGCAATTTCCTCTGATAAGATTTTGATCTTTGAAAAGCCTGGCTTAAGGTAAAAAATAACTGAATAAATTGCCCTTTTGCGGAATATACCTTGCATTGAGCAACTGAATTGAAAAAAGATCTGCCTTTCGCTTTTCTAATTCCTTTTCATCCTTCTACCTTTCTATCTGCTCTATCCTGTATATTGAGCTGTGCACTTTTCACAATAGGTTTTACATTTCCTACAAGTTCGCTTTTAGTTCTCCACTTCATATATATATATATATATATATATGAAATTATTTATTTATTAAATTTACTTGTATATCATAACAAGTATGTGCATGTGGTCAAATAGAGCCATCATTCTCAAAATAGAGCTCTGGGGAGAGACCAGCAAATATGTCTAGGAGGATCTTTTTGTTTTTATTATAAAATGTTTCTACAATTATTTTATAACAGTTTCGGCAATTCAAAGATATTTAAAAAAATGCCTAGCCATTTGGCTAAGGTAATAATTTGATTTTGAGCAACTAATTTAAATGTTTTAATGAATTGATATAAGCAGTTGTGGCGAACTTTAGTGTCTGTGTCAGCACATGGACTTAGGATTCTTTTTATTATATTTTTAAGCGTTTCTTTGATCATCATCATCATCGGTTTAACACCCGTTTTACATGCTGGCATGTGTTGGACAGCTTTAGGAAATTGACTTCCAAAATAACCTATCTCTGTCCAGGTCTTTATTTATCCCCCTTTCCCTCGGGTCCATTTTTATTACTTCCTCCCATGTTTCCCCTTCCAAATGACTCTGCTGCCTCAACTGTTCTACATCTACTGCCTCATCCATTCTTTCAACGTGGCCCTGAACTTACTCCATCCACTCCTAATTCTTACAATAACACTAGCACCTGCTCCACTCTGTGCTCCAATGGTATCACCAATATAACAAAGCTTCTCAATACCCTCGATAGCGTTGCCATCTCTCTCTCTCATTATATATATATATATATATATATATATATATATATATATATATATAGAGAGAGAGAGAGAGAGAGAGAGAGAGGGGGGGGAGATTTATTCAAATAAATAGTTAAATTAAGTGTATCTATACACAATAATAAAATGTAAGTTGTAACGGAATTCAACGAATTTAAAAGGAAAAATGACCCTAACGACGGGGTCAAAGTTAGCTCGGGTCCTAATCTGAAAACGTACCCTATTTTTATTCGAATTTTCTCGGGTCCTAAGCGATAATATTTTTTTATTTTTTGAAGATTATGACATTAAGAACGTTTTGGAGTTAAAATCAATGTAGTATTACGTAGTAATAGGAAGAAAAAATATATTTTAACACTTTATTTCGTCTTGAGCGATACAAAAAACAACGATGCTCCAGGAGCAATACACAAAACTGGAACATAAATGATGTGTAATGAAACGAAGTAAAGTTTTGCAGTGAATTATAAAAATATTTGTTTCACAACCTTTTTTTAATATCATAGATAATTTGTAAACACTTCTTCGACGCATTCTGGAAGCAGTAGCCATTATTAAATACTATTCTGGGAATTATTAAAAATTGCTTTCTTGGAAAATTAAAGTGCTTACTTCGTTTCAGGTAACGTAAACTCAGTCCGCCTTTTAAATAATAACCTACTTCCGGTTCAAGTATGAGGCCATTTTGTAAAAACCTCGATTATACTAGCTATATTTACTGAGTTTAAACATGTTTTCTTTCAGATTTTATGCGTAATACTAAATAGATTTTAACTCGAAATGGGGGTATATGTTACGACGCTCAGCAGAGGCGCGAACGGGGTCCAAAAAAAGAACGAGAAAGAGTTTAAAAACATAAATTTGCAACAAGTAAAGTTGACTTATGTCTAGAATAGACATTTTTCTACTTACCTATGTAATTTGTTTGTATTTTTACGTAGTATAAATGGCTTTTTATTAGATGTTAAAAAAAAAATTCTTGTTTTTTAAAACATCTAGTTTCTCAAAGAAAATGCCGGCCAGTCCCTCTATATTATTACGTAGAGCGGCCATTTTGAATTCTTCGAAAACCGTGTGTTGAACTTAAATTTCGGTGCTTCTTGCTTAAAAGTCCGAAAAAAAGATTTCTTTGTCTTTTAATGTTTAAGAGGTAAATAAGGGGCAGTAACTCTTAATTGTAATTTTGAGCCAGACTTTATCGTTAATTTCTATCAAGCCTGATATTCTCTTCAACTGGAATCATGGATTTGAAATTGTTCCAGTTTGAAGACGTACTATATTTTACTTCAGAAAAAGCAAAACAGATAGATTTTTTGCAAGCGCATGGACTTATTTCTGGAGAAGAGACCTGTAATTGTGGGCATAACATGCGACTTGTGCCATCACGAGTAAAAAACCCAAGTATAAACAAAATAAATGCGTAAATTTTCAATAAAATCTTAAATTTTCCATTTATGTATACTTTGTTGTTCATTTATTACTAATTAATTTTCAAAATCTTAAATTTTCCATTTACGTATACTTTGTTGTTCATTTATTACTAATTAATTGAATGTGGCAGTAAATTACGTTACATGTAATAACAACAGTTGATAAGAGTTACTGCCCCTTATTTACCTCTTAAACATTAAAAGACAAAGAAATCTTTTTTTCGGACTTTTAAGCAAGAAGCACCTAAATTTCTAATAAATAACACTTCAAACGGGTTTAAAATACAAACAAATAGCACATGCAAGTTTGAAACTAACTTTTACAGCTTACAGTTACTTTTATTTGTTGTATATTTGTTTTTTTAGCGTTTTTACTCTGCTGAGTCTCGTAAAAGATGCCCCGAAATGGTTTATCATGTAATAATTAAAAACAAAAAAAACATAAAACCATTATTATCGCCTATACACAATTCTTTATCGCATTCTGTTTACAGACTTTTTACCAAAAGTTACAATAATCGGAGCTATCCTTCTTACACGACGAATATAGTTTAACTGTATACAAACAATACCGAGCAACGATGAATGAATAAGAACGAAATATTATTTATAAAAATTGTACCTGGAGCTTGTCGATCAACTTCACGTTTGCCTCGATGTTTTCCTTGCTTGTGGTGTTTATTTTGTTGTTTTAAAGCCCCAGATCTGTGCGACGGTTGTAAATCGACAGCCATTTTTCTAAGATTCTATTGATATTGTTCTCCACGTGTTTGTTAGTCCGGAAGTGGGTTCTGCCATCTATCGGGGAAACTAATCTAAGAAAGATAACTCTTTTCACTTTTTTTTTTATTCAACATCTAATTGCTTGATTGTTTGTTGTTTTACGGCATATCAACCCTTTTAGTTATTTAATAACGACTCCATTTGTTTTGATAAAAGGTCACGTCTAATTGTTATTTCTCTTTGTTCTTTCTCTTTTCTAAATATATACGGTAAAGTTGTCGTTTCCCAGCCAAAATGGCGGACAATGAATCGGCTGCATTTTTCTGATTTATTTCGACTTCACAAATAAGTAATTAAACTCAAATCGGAGCTAGTGTACGAATAGAGTACCGTTATGATCGTCTGCAAACAGGAATTTGTCTTACAGCGTAAGTCACCGTTTTGACATACCTTACGAAAAAAGTTCCGGATAGTCGGTAATGTCGCAGAGAAGTGGTACCCCCCCCCCCAGGAAAAGCCATATACTGGAAATCTCGCCCCCCCCCCCACTTTTGGTATTTTTTTTTAAAGTAAATAACAAATAAACAAGTCTCGTTTTCTTTTTTTACTTAAAGTAAATAACAAATAACCTTTAATAATATGCTAATGCATATTTCTAATTTTTATCCTGTGAATTAAGTTTGAAAAAAAAAATCATTATTTATTCTTTTAATAATTTATTAAAACAATCACATTCCGTTGTTCGAAAAACATTATTTCGTTGCTCAAAAACATTGTTTATTTTTTTCATATATTACTCGTTTCTAAATGACTTGTTTCTTGAAAAAAAAAATTATTTGTTATTATTCTCAAAAGAAGAAAAAATCACATTTCGTTGCTCAAAATGTATCACTTGTTTCTTGAAAAAAAAAAAGATTATTTATTCTATTTTGTTTGTTTTTAATGAATTACTTGTTTCATAAAAAAAATTAGTTCTGATTTTTTACATATATTTATTCTATTGGGGGGGGGGGGGGGACCCGGAACTTTTTTCGTAAGGTATGCCAAAACGGTGACTTCTGCTGTGAGACAAATTCCTGTTTGCAGACGATCATAACGGTACTCTATTCGTACACTAGCTCCCTCAAATCAATTGTTTTTTTACTAATTTCACAACTGTATTTCCTTTAAAATAATTTAAGGTAAATTTGAAATTAGTTCAAAACAATTTATTTGGGTTTACTTACTCATTTGTGAGGTCGAAAAAATGCAACCGATTCATTTTCCGCCATTTTTAGCTGAGAAACGACAAATTTACCATATATAATTACATTAAAAGATCCAAAATGTGTTAAGTTCCTATGTACTTGTCTCCCCACGAGGGCAAAGTTAGACACAAGGTCATATTTATATTGGGGGGAAAATCCAACTCTTTAAAAAGGGGCACTCTGAATTGGACAAAAATTAAAATTGCTCCAGTCAAGAAGGATTTCTCCTCTCACTGAATACAGAACAGTGTTTAGCAAAAGGGAACAAAGTACCATTTTTGGATTTTTTTTATATGACCCGACCGAGGATTGTCAATGCCACATCCGAAATAAGAGATAACGAAATCTTGGCAGTACATAGTCAACACGACAGAAAATATGGCAAAACTCAGATAACTAGCCATATGCAATCAAGACATCAAAACGAGCAAGACGGAAGTGATAGAAAGCTCGCGGAATTTCAAGCGCCAAGTCAACACTACGTCACAAACTGTCACTATTGTGGTTACAATCACCAAAGAAATAAGTGGCCAGCATTTCAAAAGATATGTAAAAAATGCAAGAAAAAAGGACACTATGCAAAAATCAAGAAAATTTGTACATAAAGTGGAGACACATTCCGACGATGAATCAGATTGCGATATACATGCACTCAAAATGATCACTTTAAATAAATCCCGCGTGCACAAAATCGAAAAGTTCAAGACTCCAAAAGACATTTGGATGGTCGAACTAAAAGTGAATAACTCGAATGTAACATTCAAAATTGATACTGGAGCAGACGTGACCGTACTGCCATTCAGAGAATATAAAAATATTATTCTAAAACCCCAACGGCAAAAAACCTCAACTCGATTATCATCCAACAATAACACAGTTATAAAAGTGTTAGGAAAATGCACAGCAGTCGTTAAATACAAAAAAGTATCGAAACAAATAAAATTCATTGTTGCAAAAACAAACTCGCACGCAGTTATAGATGAAAAGACGGCACAAGATCTGAACCTAATTAAGAGAATTTTTTAAATAAATTTCTTGGAACGCAAACGACATAACAGAAAAATATGAAGACTGTTTCGGAGAAATCGGCACTTTGCCAATAACACATCATATCAGAGTGGATCCATGAATAACTCCTGTAATTCATCCACCAAAATCGATTCCTTTTTCTATAAAAGAAAAACTCAAAAAAGAATTTTTTTTAAATGACAGAATTAGGAATCATAAAACTCGTTAGTGAATCCACAGACTAAGTAAATTCCTTAGTCATTGCTAAAAAAGCCAACGGCAAACTCTGACTCTGTTTAGACCCTAAGAATCTAAACAAAGCCATAAAAAGGCAACATTTCAAACTCCCTACAGCGGAGGACATTTTTGCACAAATGCATAATCCTAAATATTTCTCGAAACTCGATGCATCTCATGGAGACTGGCAAATTCCGGTTGACAAAAAAAGCTCCCACCTGTTAATATTCAACACACCTTTTGGAAGATATCGCTTCACACGACTGTCCTATGCAATTCACAGCGCCAGTGAAGTTTTCCAAAAATAAAATCGCAAAAATAATAGAAGAAGTAAAAAATTCATAGGATGATATTATAATCTGGTTCAGCACTTTAGAAGAACACACAAATAGACTACAACAAGTTTTCGATCGAATTCGAAAGCATGGATTAAAATTCAATAAATCGAAGTGTATCTTCAATGCATCACAAATAACGTATCTTGGGCATCTATTAATCAACAAAGGGATAAAACAAGATTCAACCAAAGTGCAAGCGACCATTCACATGTCACTACCTACAGGTAAAAAAGAATTACAAAGATTCATGACAAATTACCTATGTAAATTTTTATCAAACTACTCCGCAGTTACAGCACCATTACGCCAGCTTCTACAGAGTGACACGTTATGGTCATTCGACAAACCTCAAATCGAAGCAATAAAAAAGGTAAAAGAAATGATTACCTGAAAACCAGTGCTACAATTTTATGATCCAGCTCTATCAGTAAAAATAACTACAGATGCTAGTAAGCATGGGCTCGGAGCTATACTTGAGCAGAAACACAACGAAAGATAACTACCTGTTTCGTTTGCATCTTGTGCAACAACTCAAGCGGAACAAAATTACTATCCAATAAGGAGCGAAGCTCTCAGTATAGTTTTCGCATGCAAGAAATTTCATCAGTTTATATGCAGAACTCATTTCAAAATCAAAAACGACCACAAACCGTTAAAGCAAATATTTTAAAAAATCGATCACTAAATGCACTCCCCGCCCCCCAAGAATCCAAAGATTTCTATTAGCATTAAAAAGATACGATTTTGACCTAAACTACATACCTGGCAAAGAATCAATCGTAGCAGATACTCTATCACGTGCATACCTTGAACAAAATACTCCAGAAGTATCAGACGAAGATATGAAATCGCACATACATGCAGTAATAAAAAATTACCCCATAACCGACGCTAAATTAAAACGAGTATAAAGAAGCCACTGCAGACAACTGGTCACTACAGACACTCATCACATATACAAGAACAGAATGGCCCCCAAAAGACAAAATACCAATGTCTCTGTTCATGATGAAATATCGATTGTCAATGGTCTCGTTCAAGAATCATTGTACCTAACAGGACCGGCGACACAGTTATAAAAGTGGGGGGGGCTCTCCTAAAAAGTGGGGGGGCCCGGTTAAACACATGCATATATAACTTCATTATTGCTGACTGTAAACTTGATGGTGCCGCCGTCCATGCCTAAGTCACTACATAGAGAAGCTCTACAGGAAATACATACAGAACATACGGGTATCAAAAAATGCACAGCGCAAGCCAAGAAATGTATATACTTGCCAAGCATTAACACTCAAATCAAAGACATGACTAACCCATGCTGATACTGCATCGATTAAAAAAATCAACAACCAGCTGAACCACTAACAAATTATGAAATACCTACTACACCATGGACCAAAGTATGTACAGACATATTTCATCTGTCTGGAAATTCGTATGTCACAATCATTGACTATACAACAAGATTTTTTTGATTTACATGAAATAAGAGATTGCCAGTCAAAAACTCTAATTAAAAGAATAAAAGAAACTTTTGCCGAATTCGGCATTCCACAAACAGTTGTCAGTGACAACGGTCCATAATTCAATTTGGCTGAATTTTAAAAATTTTCAACAAATTGGCATTTTCATCACACGAAAACAAGCCAACATTATCATCAAGCAAATGGCATGGTTGAGAGAAATTTACAGACAATAAAAAAGACGTTAAAAAAGGCATTCGAAGGTGGCAAAGGAAATCAATTAGTGCTCTTAGCATTACGCACGACAAAATTACAAAATAGTGCACCATCCCCTACGAATCAAATAATGAATAGAACATTGCGAACAAATCTCCCAAATATACTACACGACAAAACTGTTCTCAGGCCACACGAACAGAAGAAATCAAAAATTACAACAGAACTCCCAGAATTAAAACCACACGACACGGTTAGAATTAAGTTCGATAATGATTGGTTTAGAAGGGGTAAAATAATTAAAAAACTAGAAAAACCTCATTCATACTTAGTAGTAACAGAGGAAGGTAATGCAGTCAAACGAAATAGACAGCACATTCTTAAAACAAAAGAAAAAGTTTGCATAACAGAAGAAATAGATTATGAAAATATATTTCCAAATTTCAACAAACACGCATGAAAAAACAAAAACAGCACAAATACAGAATCTAACACTCCAAAATAATAGAACCACAAAAAGTGGACGACAAATAATTCTCCCGTGTAGATACAGATAAAAAAGGAAGATGTTCATGTTAAGCATCACCATAGATAAGAGCAACTAACGTCGCCTACTATCTCCCTTTATACAGAGACAATAAGGAACTCTCCTGCCCTAGGAGACACTATTGTATAGTCAACAGTCTAATAAAGTATTTCGTATTGTTAACACGTCTTTTCAGTCTCTCTCTCACATTCTTGATCTTTCATACTAAGTACTCATTATTTCATTTCATACCCAATATATATATATATATATATATATATATATATATATATATATATATATATATATATATATATATATAAGTAGAACGATGAAAAGGAATTAGAAAAGCGATCTTTTTTCAATTCAGTTGCTCAATGCAAGGTATATTCCGCAAAAAAGCAATTTATTCAATTAATTTTTTCCTTAAGCCAGGCTTTTCAAAGATCAAAATCTTATCATCAGAGGAAATTGCTGGGATAGATAAGTTGGCAATGGCCAAGATTTAAAATTTGAAAAAGTAAAATAAAGATTGTGGGGATAAAAACAAGGCAAAAAGTTGCCCGAATGCAAGCAAGTGTCCGATTGCAAAAAAATCCGGTGTCAAAAAGTCCAGTGGAGAAAGTGATTTGTAGGTAGGCCGTTAGAAGGTACGAGAAATAAATTGAGAGGTTTCAAAGTTAAACTCCAGAAACCACCATCTTCAGGTGCGTCCAAAATAGATAGAATCCAGAGGGTAAAAAGTCCAATAGAGAGTTCGTTTGTGGATGCAACAAGGCTCAGTAATATCTATATATTAATACGATAGCGTGTGTGTTCGTGTGTCACGCTTCCGGCAAAAGCTCTGCGCATGCGTGCCGCACCTAAATATTGAAAAACATTCATCTAGCCTGCGTTTAGGAATATTTACATGTATTTCCCTCTGGCGCAATGGTTAGCAAGGTAGTATTTTTTACTTCGGCCCGACTGGTTTATAGTTCGATCCCAACCAACCTCTCAGATTTTTATTCTACATTTCGAGGGGAAGGGGAAGAAATAATACATTTTTTTTATCACCTGGTTAAAAACTACTTTTTTGTGTTGCTTAAAACTTAAAACTATTTTGTTTTTATGTTGGCGTTTTTAATGGCATTGTCTATTTAATTACGTTGACTGCTTAAAAAAGTAGGGTATCGGCCAGTATTACTTTGTTGTTGTTTTTTTTTTTTTTTAACGGATGGCATATCAACCTTTTTTAGTAGATATGCGCAGTGTCCATCGTACACGAGTTACTATTTTAAACAATTATTTCACTCTTCTCCAGGAGGGGGGGGGGGGCTCATAATAAAGCGAGTGTAACTTACTAACAAATAGAGGGTGCTTTGTTACATTAGGACCCGTATTGAAAACATCATTTCGTGTAATTTACACGGGTTCCGCTAGTATATATATATAACAACAACAAATTGAACCCTGGTCTCTCAGCCTATTATCTAACACTCTCACTATTATGCCAAATATGTCAGTATCATACTGAAGCTCAGTTACTCAACGTTTGTTAACCTAAGGCGTTTTCCTATATAATTTAATTACACAAAATACATGCTAAAATATTCCTTAGTTTTCAGATTTAGTTATGTTTTTAAAAAAAATACTATTTTAATTGTTCTAATTAGTCGTAATTTGCAATTAGCTCACCAAGTAACTCATCTCACTATCATCCTCTCTAATAGTATGTTGTTCGACCCGCGTGCTCTTATTATATACAGTCTTTCTCTCTCTCTCTCTCTCTCTCTCTCTATCTATCTATCTATCTATCTATCTCTCTCACACAGACACACTCTTTATAAACAGTCGAAGGTTATAAAGTGGTATATACGTGCAATATCTTGCGTTATGTCGAGTTGTAATTTGGTTGGCGTATTGATACACAGGTGATTAGCACACCACTGAGATGTGCACTAGAAAACTGCTGATTTCTGCCCACAGCTGGATGCGCACAAAATACAACAGTTTAAGTCTAGCCTCTGACGTTGACGGAGGAGTCGAATCACAATATAAGCAGAAAGGCACGTTGAGTTCTAAAAGACGTTAGGCATACATGAGAATGTATTTAAGTGAAATATTTTGAAAATCAACAATCGTGCAATTTAAATGAAAAATTCATTTATTTAATTTTTTTTTTTTTGCAAGCTTTCGTTGTAGAACAACTTTGTCAGGCAAGACTGTCTTATAGTTTTTTTTCTTCTTTTCTTCTTCCTCATTTTGATGGTATTAACCCCGAGGGGTCGAATCACGATATAAGCTTATTATTGGGTTTATTTTGTACAGCTCAAGACATCGCAGTAGCCATGAATGAGGTACACTGTCATAAGCCTTTTGGGAGTCTATTCATGCTATACTCAAGTTTCTCTGTCGTTTCCTACAATCTTCTAAGATAGTTTTGTTTATTAGTAGCTGGTCTTTGGTACCAAAGCATCTTCTCATGCATCCAGTCTGCTCCTTTTCCAGGTAATTTTCATAGGAGAGGTGCTTGTAGATACTGTCGGCTATAAGACTAGTGAAAAGTTAGTAGGTAGTGCTAAGACAACATATCGGTCAATATTTGTTTGGCAGTTTGGTTTATTTTGTCTTGGGTTGTTATTCCTTTGGTGAGCCATGCTGGTGTGGCCTTCTTACCTTTTATGAGTTTGGTGAAGCAGTCACTGTAGTGGCTATGTAGTGCAGTAAGTTGTTTCAACCAGAAATTAGGGACATAGTCAATGCCAGGTTTCTTATAGTTTGCATATCTGGCCAGTTTTTTAGATATCATTTATGGTGTTATCACTGGCTCTGGCATTTCCGGTTTTGTTTCATTTATCCTTTCGATATCCTAAATCCACTCAGCTTCTTGGTTGTGTGTGATTTCACTTTCATAAAGGGATCTCCAATACTTCTCCAGATTTTGCTTGTCAGGAGGTTGTTCCACAGTTACAGTGCCTCTTGCAAGGTTCCTGTAGAATATCCTTGCTTTTGTTTTGAACTGTTTATTTTGGATCTGGGAGTTCTTCTTTGTTTCCTGGTACTTAATTCTTTTGGCAAGTGCTGGTATCTTGCCTTCCAGCTCCCTGGCAATATTGTTTAGTCTCTTCATGTTAGTGTGGTATTTGTTTTTGAGTCTGCTTATGATGTTTTTCAATTGACCCCTTTTTATAGGAGCTGCGAGGAACTGTCTGATTTGGCTAAGCTCCTTCCTATACATGTTCATTTGTTTTTGCAGCTTAACCTTCCATGCAGGTGTAGTCCTCGATGTTCTTGGTTCTGGCATATTTTTGGAAATGTTTGTATTTAAACAAATAACCTAGCCACATATGTCACATGGTTGAGTTTTTGAGGGATATGGAGGCCGGAACTATCCTCTTAAGGGCAGTGTTGACTTTATTTATTAGGGCCTTGGTGTTTTTGTAGGCTTGGATTTTTGATAGTTGTCTTCTATCCTCTAGCCTCATAGCCCTAACTTCCACAATAGTATTACTGAGGCCTTCCTCTATTTTTAATTGTTCATCATCCAGTTCCTCTGATGGTGGTGGAGGTGGTGGCAGTCAAGGTGACCATGGTGCCGGTGAATATAGTGTTTCTGGTGATGTTGCTGGTGAGAGCTGTGGGTCTGGTGTCATTTCTGCTTTAAGTGTCAATTGATTTGGGTGTGTCTTTGGTGATTTTGGTGACAAAGGAGAATTGGAAAGTGTGTTTTCGAGTGGAGATTGTGGCATAGAGTATATTGGTGTGGAGTACTGTGGTTGTGCATGTATTGTTGCTGTGGGTGTATTGGTATTGTTGTGAACATATTCGTGTGTTTGAGGATGTATTGTTATTTATTTTGGGTGTATTGTTGGCATGATGGGTTTTAAAATAGGGTTATTGTTGTTTATTATTAGGTCTGCGACTTGTGTTCTCATAGAGTCAAGCTCTGCTGAACTGAAGTCTCGTTGTAGGCAATTGTATCTTTGTGAGTTAAGTGTCTTTGAGGGGAGTTTTTGTTTCGCTGGATGGAAATGGAAGAAGATTTCTCTCCATGATTTGGAGATTTCATTCTTCTTCCTATATTTCGTTTTGGCATACTCCATCGACTATACAAGAGTCCACTTTTCCTCTTTAGTCCACTTTTTCTCCTGTTACTATAGACATTCTTCCTCTTGGATTGGGAAGTAGTCTTTTTCTGCCTCTTTTAAGGTTTCAGTTTTGGTAGTTGTTATTTTGTCAGGTGATAGATATTTGTCTATTTGTGAAATGATTGAAAGTATCTTTGGAATTGGTGTATTCTTTCTATGTTCAGGGAGGGCCGATTCCTTAATTTTCTCCGTTAGAATTTTTTTAGAACTCCTACTCCACTTTTCGAACATTGAGTAGTGGTAGTAATGGAGTAATCCCTGCTTTTCTGCAACTGACCCCTTCTGGGATTTTAGTCCCCTTGTGTTTCTAGTTTTGGTCATTACATATGACGGTAGCTGGGGACCAGGTTCTTCATCTAGGCTTGGTGACTGCCCATGCTTGTCCTCTGACATATCAGTAGTGAAATTGTCAGATAAAGAAAAGTTTACACCTTCGCATACCTCTTCCCGCCTGGTGTATAGACGAGTTGAGGGGCCCTTTTTATCCTGGGCGACAGCCTGCCAGTTTTGATTTTTTGGTTTAGTCATTCTTTGGATACTTATTCCTCATTGTCCACGGCTTATTATTAATTATTAAAAGCTGCCCTCAAGAGAGGGGTGTTCCCATCCGCAACCCGGGGAACGTGTTGGATGGCCTGAGGAGACGGCTCACCTATTTGAATATTTGGTCAGGGTTTACTTCTAAAGGATACTTTCCTCATGTCTGGTTATCCCAACAAACCCCTGTACAGAGAGACCGAAGACACTCAGGAGCAGCATCAAACTCTCTCTGTATATCTAATTCAAACTTTCTCTCTCTATATATATACACATATGATATGTAGTAATAAAGGTACTGATATATAGTGACAGATAGTAAGACTATAGATAGTAAGACTATAGATAGTAAGACTATAGATAGTAAGACTATAGATAGTAAGACTATAGATAGTAAGACTATAGATAGTAAGACTATAGATAGTAAGACTATAGATAGTAAGACTATAGATAGTAAGACTACACATAGAAAAAACAAAAATAGGTTTATGGCTCCCAAAATTCATACTAGAACTGTTCGCAAGGATCCATGGCGCAGTGGATATAGTACTAAGTTCAATTCAGTTCTAAGTGATAGTCATCTGATGGTTGAAGGTTCAATCCTCGAAGAATTGCGAATTACTGAAGACTTCTTCCCAGTCATGACTGATGGAATAAGAGCATGCGACTCTCGTGGATTAAATAAAGGGTTCCGTTCGAAATTCCGTCCAGATTCCCGAGTTTGACAGAGAGATACACGTGAAGAAGGCCGGAAGTTACAGCGGCCGAAACGTTGTGATGATAACACTCAATGAGAAATGTAGTCCGAATAACTAAAATTATAAAAATACTAGGTTCTTATATCTTCCTGGCAGGGAGGTCCCTGTCAGGAAGATATAAGGTCTTTTGTTTCATTTTTTTTTTAACTATGCTATTTTTATCAATTTTCTTTTTTAATAGGATTTTAAGGGTAAAATTTATTTAATGGCCATTAAATTATTAAACTCTAACTAATGTTGTGAAGGTAATGTTGCTTTAAAATCTATTTTAAAAATTATTGGATTTAAATTGTTTCCAAAACTTTAAGCCTTTTAATACATGAGGATTTGCTAAGTTTGCCAGTTTAAATGATTGTGTCTGTTCTGATACTATGCTGTATCTTTTCTGTCCTCATTCAGTGAAAGAAGAAATCCTTCTAGACTGAGGCAATTATTTATTTTTATCCTAATCCCATGTGATCCGATTTTGGGGAGCTAGATAATCCCCACATTAAAAACTGACCTTGCAATAATCCTTCCCGTAATACACATTATCTTCAGACACGTGATGTTAAAAATTTAATATATTTACATTATAGAGCTTATATTTAATAAAGTGATAAAAAGCCTGCGAATATTATATTAAAAAAAAAAAACGGATTTCAGTTGAATAAAAATTAAAATATAAAAATGTTATTTCAGCCAATCAGAGGCTGGGAAAATATACACCCCTGCAAAATTCAAAAAAGAGACATTTCAATTTATTTGCGCCAACTGACTGGGAACGGATCCGGTTCATATTTGAACAGATGCGGCAGCTTGAAAATAAGTTTATCTCAGTAAGCCGAAAGAAAAGATGCAACTACACTAGTGACTTGCCAGAGGAAAGAGGCCATAACTACTATGAACTTGTAGCAGTCACCAATAGGGACTACTTTTGAATGCGTAATCACTGTCCCTGTGAGCTGGCTTGTCCAATCAAATCACAGGGCGCAGTAATATCGTTAGTTCCCTAAGGGACTACTTTTGTTCCCTTAGGGTTCGAGGAAAAAGATCAGACGACCTCCTGGCACCAGCTTGGACACTTCGCAGAGAGCACCAGCGAGGAACGAGGAAACGCTCTCTCTCTCCTGTCGCCATCGCCACTTGACGACTACTACCATCTTCACCTGAAGAAATCCACGGGCGGCCCTAAGAACTCTTATATTCTTCCTCTTCCTCAGACTGACATTGTCCCACTCTCATCTACCTATACCAAACGGTATAGGTAACCTTGAGTTAATAAAACCCCTTTTTGTTATAGTTACAGAAATACTTTTCGTTGTTCCGTTTCTTTAAGAGAAGATAAAAGGATAACCCCTTTCATTCCCTCCTCATCCCCTTATAAACTGGCTTACACACAGTGACACATATATTAACACTGACTAAATAAAGCATATGTATGTACATTGTCTACCAAATTTTATTACACGCAAAATCACATAGCAACAGAAGGCCAACCTATCTACACACAGTCTTCTTACACAGACCTCCGTTGTGGCCTCGTTAGATCACATGACAACAATATTAATCTAACAACGATAAGACAATGATGTACAATTCAACAAAGATATTTATTTAAATAAAACGTTGAGCGTAATTGTGCATGTGTTTGCACCTGTGATACTATCTGAGTCTGTGTATACATGTGCGCGAGTTGCGTTCGCGATGGTGTCAGAGCTTGTGTGTATATGTGTACAGAACAGCCTGCCTCACTGTGGGTAATGTGTTGGGCAAAAGAATTGCATGTGTGTGTTAAGTAGTAGTAACAGTATGCTAGTTTGTTCAAGTGAAATGCTGAAGTCATTTCGTCGTTTGCATGTGAGGTGAATGCTGTAGTCATTTACTGTTGCAAGTTGTGCATGTACAGACAAAACTGGTGCTATTTTCCCCCACAGAGATTCTGAGACTCAAAGTGCACAAGTGATGGTGAGAAAATTAAGTGAGGTTTGATGTAGAAATGGGATGCTTCAAGGGTGTTGTAGCAGTTACCTCCTCCTTTCAAACATAACTGCACCGGTTGGCCGTTAGGTGTCGTTTTTTCACCGACAGGTGGCGCTGAAAAGCAACACCAGAGTTATCTGCCCTTCTGATTATAAAAACCGGTGTAAACGGAAAATCACTCTCTTCTCTATTCAATTGGCTTCGCTGAACGATGCTTAGACACCAGTGCTCCGTCAACACGTGTTCAACAACGGTAAGAGTTCTCAACTCATTTTCTTTGTATACGGTTTTCAAGGACTTTCCCACGCCGGACTCATTTCTTCACATACTCTTTTCCAAAACTGTTTTCTATCGACACACATACATACACCACACAAGTCACTATCCCACATACACACACGTTCAATAAACCTTATTTGAACTACCTCCTTTTGTTTGTTAATTATTACTCTGTTTTTGCATGCAACAATTGCTTGATTTTATGAACTCGCTTATAGTTGGGAACACGACCCGATTCTAACAGTGTATGTTGGCTAATTTGCTTGAGTCGTGTGAGTGTAATCTTTTATCAACGTTTGCGTAAAATGTGGGAGAAACGTTTTCCTTTCGCACCTAACATGCCAGTTTTTGAGCAGGAGTTAGGTTTATGCCTGCACATTGTCACATTTTACCCCTAGTCGGGCTGATAGAATAAACTTTTGATTAGTTCTGACACTTTTCACTTCAAGCCTTCGACAAAACAAAGAATATGAATTTATCAGTCTCGCTAAAAAAAATTTTTTGTCTCCACATGGTTCGTTATTAATGGCAACTAACTTGAAAATGTTGAGATTACTTCTGTTTCGCTACACAAGACAACAAAGACATTAGCACAGGGTGGAGCAGGTGATAGTGTGGTTGCAAGAATTAGGAGTGGATGGAGTAAGTTCAGAGAACTACTGCCATCACTAACCAGCAGAGCGTTACCAGTGTCAACCAAGGGAAGAATATCAAGCATGTGTCCACAGTGTGTATGAAAATGAAACCTGGCTAGTGAAGATTGAGGACATGCGTTGCATGGAGAGAAATGATATGAGAATGATACGATGGATGTGTAATGTGAGTCTTAAAGACAAGCTTAGTTCTGATGACCTCAGAGGAAGATTAAATCTGGACAGGGAGATGTGTTCGGAACAGGACACTTTAATTTAATGGCCACATTGAAAGAATGGATGAGAGTTCTTGGGTTAGTAGATGTAGAACAAGTGAGGTAGCAGATTCAGTTCACAGGGGGAAGGCGAAGGAAAACATGGGAGGAAGGGATACAAATGAACCCGAGGGAAAGGGGTATAAATAAAGACCTGGTCAGAGATAGGTTAGTTTGGAAGTCAATTTCTTAAAGCCATTCAACACATGACAGCATATAAAACAGACGTTAAACCAAATATGATACTGATGACATCATGAACTTGAAAGAGCGAATCCAAGTTCATCATGTCATCATTATCATATTTGGTTTAATGCGTGTTTTATTTTGATATGCAGAAAGGGCAATAACATTGTTTCTCATAGAGACTAATTAAGATATGGTCAAGAATATGAAGAGACCCAAGTGAAGTGACACTATAGATGATAATATAAGTGTGCACAAAGATTATCAAGGTTTTTTTGAAGAGTTAGAGTATTAAACATCAAACTCCAAATATTGACGTGCTTAATCAATGATCTTCATAGTAGAGAATACACATAGCACCATAGAGAGGGGTAGAGAATGGGGAAGAAACCCATGAGATTCCAAGCGATGTAATGTGATTGGCTAAAACAGTTAATAGCATAAACCGGATTTTGTAGCTTATAAGTTAGCCTAAATATGATAATGCAATATCAGAGGCTATTTGAACAATTCACTTTGATACTTTGGGCCCTTTTTATAACTTCGTCAGTCTATGCAACAATGTTTGGTAGTTGTCTGTCGGACTGGAATTGATAAACAAAAACACTAGACACAATGCACAGTGAAGGAAACACAAACTAAGGTGTATAAAACTGAAGAACATTTTATTTTTGTGATCGGCGTGACTAAGACAGTTATTAGCATAAACCGGGCTTTGTAGCTTATAAGTAAGCCTGTATATGATAATAAAACATCGGTCTATTCTGAGGCTACTTGAACAACGCACTTTGAACACCCTGGACAACATGAAGAGCCCATTCTTCCACACCAAGACCTCTCATTGGCCATCAGAGTACTTTCTCAGGTACATCATCAAATGCCTTCTCAAGATCAATGAATGCCAAGTAGAGCAGTTGAAATGCAATGAAAATGACATCTGAGATGCTTTTTCTTTGCAAAAGTTAAACTGCATTTTTTTTTAACTGAGTTTACCCCAAACAAGGCAAGTTGCCACTGTAGACGTAAGGGGCTACTGAGAATAATGTTAAAATTTTAGGGGATAATCCTAAATTGGGAGCTGTGCAGCTAGATGTTTGTTGACATTAGTTTTTAATTTCTGCACGTCTGTACAGTCGGGGAAACAAGGAACAAGGACGGAGTTGCAAAGGCTGTCATCTCGAATAGAAGGCTCTCTGGCATCTGGGGACCTCCACAGTGAATGGATGGGATTTAGTTGATTGTCTGGTTGGTCGAGTGTATTTATGATTTATGTCGAGGGAACACTAGAGCAGCAAGTCAATCGGAGCACAATCCATTGAAGTACTTGTAAAACAATCACAAGGATGCAACATTGCGGCGATGGGACAGGGGCTGGAGCTTGGTGGAGAGTGAGGGACCTTGTCTAAGAGGGAGAGACTAGGGATGGTGCACCAGCCCAGATGTGACAACCATACTCCATGCATGGGCGGATGGTGGCTTTGTAGAGATATAGGATAATGTCAAGTGTGAGAAGTTTACTAGCTTGGTAGAGGGAGCCCATTTTTTTGCAGCAGCCTTGGCAATGTCTTCTATGTATTTGTTTCAATTCATGTTACCTGTGAAACTCTAAACCACACTGAAGCAGCTTCATTAACTGGTTAGTAAGTTTATGATCCTCATAGTTGCCATGGTTGAGAGCCATTCCCTTGCTCTCGTAGAGTTTTAGGATGAAGCTTTGTAGAAATAAGACATTTAGTCACAAAGTAAATTAAATGACGAAGTTTTTTAGCCACTTTATTCATCATCTCCGTTCAACAATTAAAAGTTAATATTAAAGAGATTAAATGTTTTAATATGTTTTTAGGGAGAAAGTTGGTATTGAATGTCCTTGAGTCAAGACAAAAAAATGTCATCGTAAGTCCATAAGTCTGGACGAGAAAATTGTATTAAGAGTCCATAAGAGAACAATATTGTAAGCGTAGTATTGTATTAGTTCGTGAGACTGGAATAGTTCATATTATTATTAGGACTTAGGAAGTGTTTCCATGTGGCGAAGTGTCGCCATCTTGGTAAGTTAAATCTACATCCTGATGCCGATAACTTGAGGGTAAAGGCAGGTTTTGTTTGCGCACCAATAAGGAGTTTTGTGATTGTTTTGAGTGACATGGGTTTGTTTAGGCCGCTTGACCCTCTTGTAGCTAATAAAAAATCGAAAAGTGCAGATGCACTTCTTTAAATAACAAGTGCTCGGCTTGCATGAGAGATTGATTCTGATTGGTTAAATCATGATGTAGGAAACCAATCGAAATTGAGTATTTGTTCGAATCAGTATCAAGCATTAAAGTGAGCAAATATTGAATGATTTTAGACATCGTTATTCTGCGGCTGCTACTGATATTGTTTTTGTTGCTGTAGTCACTACTCCTCCTAATCTTTTAGGATTTCGCTATCGCAAAACGCAGCCTCACTAACTAAGTTTCCTCTTTTGCCAGCAATTTTGAGCATTTCGATGACGATGCCAGAAGGAGAAGCTGCCTTACCGGCTTTCATCCAACAAATGACTTTTTGAACCAATTCAGCAGACACACTAGAAGGGGGACCAGTGACTGGAGGTACCTCAAGAAGTAAGTCTCTTGGCCACTCAAAGTCGACATTTAGGAATCTTGCATAATGTTCCACCCAAGCCTTCATCTTATCTCCATCACTTAGTGAATTATCATCAGCATCATTTCAGACACACTTTTCACCTACAACATCCTGGTTAGCGCAGTCCACTTGTTTGGTCAGTCGATAGATAACATCACAACATATTGACTTTATTATAAGCAGTTTTTGCTTTTGTGGCTTCAATTATATTATCTGCCTATTGTGGAACCATGTTGCCCCACTCGACGACCGTCAACCCCAACGTTGTGTGCCCGTGACATTCTTCTTGTCTTCATCATCTAGCCGAGTCGTCTATCCACTGACGAATCGTCGAGGGCACAGCATTGGTCCACAAGTTAAATAAAAGAAACACAACTCTTGAGAAAGAACACAAACACATATACGGTGTATAATTTTGTTGGAACTATGACTGTGTGTGACATCATCGCAGATTGTCGAGACCCCCATTGTCGTTGCTCAAGTCGTCAGCTCATCTCCTCGTTTTCCCGGTCCGATCTGCTCTCTCGGGAGGTTTGATCCTAACTGCCCGGCTTCTCTCCGAAACCCAAACTCGTTAACATTTTGCCATAAATTTTACTGTCGTCAAACTGTTGTAAAACTAACCTACCCCACTGTCACAAAATGCTGTCACCCCCAAATGTCGTGTCCGGTATTCTTTTCTGAGTCACCTGTCCTGAACAATGGAAACTGACCACTCCCGCATTTTCTTTTGTCTCTGTCGATGAGTCACTTCCTATCCTCGCGGCCTCCATTGTATCACAGTATTCTATGCTTTGGAACATGCCCGTTTCACCTTGATCAAATCTTCAACCCGATCATTCAACCATCAACTTTCTGGTCTCCATCAATTCGCTATTTTGATACCTCATTTTAATACATCTTCCTATTCCAGTAGCTTCTTTCCAAGAACCGCAGGCTTGTGAAACTCTCTTCCTGCTGACTGTTTTCCTCCTACCTATAACTTTGGTCTTTTCAAGACTAAGGACAATAGGCATCTCCTATCTTTGCAATAATCATATTTCGTTCTTGTTAACTCCTTACATCAGGTGGCTTCATGTCTTATCTGGAGAGATTTTCATAAAAAAACAACAAAAAAACAGTCTTCGTTTTATCGCCATGCAACATGGGGGACACTTTAGTGATCGTCTCATCAATAGGAAGTGTGATCCTTAATGGACTTCACACTCACCGGACCTTTATCGCACCCCAAGATTTTCATCTGTGGAGTTATCTCAAAGACAATGGGCGAATGTGTAGTTTGCCAGCCAAAATGGCGGACAACTCTGACGTCAAGCTAGCGTCTGCTCAATTCAACCGGTGCCTCGAAAAAGTGGTCCCTCGTTTAAGTGTGAAAATAAATTTAATACCGTTCTATTTCGGCGGAATATTTTTGTGCCGTTCCAAATTAATAAAATGCATTCCATATGTAAAGACGTACTACCAACCATCGAGCTCACGGGAATTAACACTGGAAACGGCTAATTGTTTTGGAACTTTGCGATGGTTAGCAACGCATGGATTAATCACCAATCGGCGTATTTGTCCAAAATGCCAATTGCAAATGTCATTACACGCAGCAAATTTTATTGATAATTACTGTTGGACGTGCAGTACATGTCGGGAAAAATAAACGTATGTGTTGGATCGTTCTTTGAACGTTCCCACATAAAGCTAGAAAAATTGATTGAAATTATATATTGGTTGGTGGTCTATAGAGGAGTCTCAGGTGAACGTGTGCAAGCAGACGGCCGTATCAAACCATGCTATGGTTGATTGGTACAATTTCATTAGAAAAATTTGCACACTTCATTTGCACTGGAAAAAAGTTGTTAAATTGTGCATAAATGTTGGTTAAAAGGTGTAGGCCACTCAAATAAATATATATCGTTGTTGTTTATTAAAGGGCTTTGTTTTCCTTTCATTTAACAAGACTTTTATTACATAAAATATTATTATACAAAATATTAGAGAAGTTTGTCTCACAGTTCATTCCCAGATCGGCTTCTAGTCCTATAGACTTAGTGTTCCCCGGGATTGATTGGTGGACCCTTTTGTGCCAGCCCATAACAACATATTACCTATTTTTACTTCTTTTTAAAAGAAAAACATTTTATGATATTTAAGTTTTGGGGTGGGGCTTAAGAATGTACTTACATGTATGTAAAGTGACAGTTTGAAATAGATTTTAATAAATTTATAGTCCTTAAACCTCTTAGCGCGGCTGTTGCAAAATTGCGACAAGTCTACCACCGCTAATAGCAGACGATACTACATGCAAAGCTAGTTTTATTTGCAATATAAGACACAACAGCACAAATATACACAATAAATCTAGCAATTGACTAATATGTGCAATGTGTAAGAGAAAATGACAATTTTCCATGAGTGGATGGTCAACCTCATTATAAATTCAAGATGGCCGCCATCACAATATGCAAATTAGTCAAATTTTAGAATATATTTTGATAGTCCCACTTATATGCTACAAATGTCATATGCATTGTTTGGGCACACAATGAAAGGTTAAGCTTACAGAGTCATTTTAAAAATAAGTGTAAAAAATCATTTTTCTGCAAAAAAAAAAAATTCAGCGCTCAGAGGACTAAAGCCCTTGAGACACACTTTGGATTTTCCGAGAGTCGATGAGGACCACTATGCACTCCTGCTCCAAGCCCTGACCCCCTTCCCCATTTTTCTTCTATTTTGTTTTTTTACTAAGGGGTCACCACTTATCCAGATCAACATCCACTAAAAAAAGAAGGCTAAAAAAGAATGAATTGTGAGTTGAATGATGAATAATATTATGAGAGGATTGAAAATGATAAATGGAATGGACAAAACTCGAATTCTTATGAGAACGGTTTATGGCAGTATTTGCTAATATTAGATTTGGAGACGACCATGTTGCAGCCTGTAGGGAAAGTTTTTTGAAGGAAACTTTGCACATGGAAATTGCCGGTTGATGCTAGCCACACGGAGAACAGGATATTTTTTAATTTCTAAATAAAATAAAGTGAAACATTGTATTTACTTTTTATAGATGTCAAACGCGAATAATGTCATGTCTCTTTTGATCAAAATGAAATATATCTTATCCAAGTACCATGGGTAATGTAGTTTCAGAATATATATGGTTGGGGGGGGGGGGGGAGGGGCTATTTTCAAATCCGAGGAAAATTTCGTAAATAAACAAACAAACAAACAAACAGACAGGCACTACAACTTTATATATAAAGATTGACTTTTATCAATTTTAACTTTACTCACATAAGCTGACATTTTTGTTATGCTGATAATAATGAAACAAATAATGAATAATATGAAATAAAATTAAAATAAAAAAATTATTTACAAAGTTATATTAACTTTAATTTAAAAAGAATTTTCTTTTTTAAAATCCGAAAATACCGAGTCGGAATTATTTCCCCTGATGTAACTCTCTAGTCAAAAGTTGAACACAATTATCCCCCTTTTCCGCCATAGCCCTTGGATAGAAAGCAAGGTAAGATATTCGTTGGTTTACAAATCCCCGATCATCTATGATTTTTACTATTTTGTATTCATTAAATTCATCAATTTTATATTATTAACATCTCGTATGAGCGTTATATTAGATTTTGTTGCAAAGATTTATTTTTTTAACCTGTTATTTTTTCATGTTTTGTATACACCCTTCGTATGTTTAGCATTACTCATATAGACACGTGTTCTTTTTCTCTATTTTATACGGCTGTTCTTTTCTGCTTTTTTTTCTACTTATAACTAAGTTTTTATTGTCTTTTTTTTATATATCGTATCAAAAAAAAATTGAATAATCAAACATCGTTGCAAAAGAAAATTACCATCGGAAATGAAAACCTATAATCCATATCGCCATTCTTTCTCTGTATTATTCAACTTTTTTTCCTTTGTTATTTTGGTTAATAATTTTCTTTTTAAAGTCGTTTAGCTGGGAATATTTGATTATTAATTCACTTAAATGGTCTTGTAATGTAAAAATATATAGAAAAGAAAGCTATTTTTATTCAATACAATTCGACCAAATAGAAAATTCTAAGAATACAATTTAACTAAGTTGTAATTAAGAAAAACTATAATTTACTTTCAGAAGTAAAAAAAAAAAAAAAAAAAAAAACTTTTTCAACCATTTAATATCGAATAAATATATAAATAAATAAAAAAAAGTCCTAAAATTTAAACTAAAGATTTTCGCTATTTTCTAGAATAGTGGCGCGGCCGAGAAATACTTTTCGTAATTTTATAGATTTACTCTCGGCTCCAAACCTATTTTTTCCTACATATAAGCGAAAGAAAGAAATCGTTTGGAGACTTTGACGATTCTGTAAGGGTACTAAGCGTAAATTAACCATAATACTTGACTTTTGCCTGTTACTTAATTGTACTTTACAGAATTTGATCAGAACTGTTTTTTTTAACCATAAACTTATAGGTTTAGTTCAGCCGAAGTCTGTTTTGTTCGGTTCAAATTCTGTAGATGCACCACTTACATTTTAAACTTATAATTTAAATGCCAGTACTTATACAGTTTACGAACCGGGCCGAAATAATATTTAGAAAGCCATTCTTAACATAGGAGGTGTCTAATACACAAAAGATACCGTAAAAATTGAATTTAACTTGAGAATCCTATCTAAAAAATAGCCCGGTCCATAAACTGCATAAGCATCTAAATGCCTTTAAAATCACTTCAGAATGTTGAAATGTCTACGAAGTAAACATCGTGGCAGATCATTTTTTTTTTTTTTTTGCTCAGCCTTATATTATAAAAATAACATTGTTTCTAGTTTCAACGTTACTTGTATATTTTTATTACTAATTTTAATCGAATATTTTATTTTAATAAAAAATGTGATATATATATATATATATATATATATATAGAATAGTTAAGTCGATGACATTCGGAACAGCACCTTTCGTCTTCAGTTCGTTTTTGTAGCATTCGTTGTAAATTTTTGGTTGTATTTTCTGAAACTTACCGTAATATTTTTGTTAGTATTTTTTTTCAGTATAAAGTTAACCGAGGTTAAGCGATCACCTAAAAAATCGATCGCCATTTTTTATTTTGTCAAGTTTTAACGAACAAATTCTGAAATAAATGTTAGCGGCAAACTAATTTGATAATTTAATTTTAGTCAAAAGCGGACGGACGTCTTTAATACAAGAAGCAAGTTTTGCCAGAGCTCCGTTCGCTACTGATCGGTGTTCCTTCTGTTTTGCCATCTTGTCTTCCACATTTTAAAAGTATACAGGTCGGTAGAGAATTCAGCACTTCGCCATTAATTGCATCTTCGGCGCCATTAATTGTTTTCATTTTAGGAGAGTTACGTCCGTGACAAGGGAAGACAATCACTGACTTGAAATTAAATTTGGGTGATTTTCGAGTTTAGCGGATACTTTCGATAAAAAATAAAACAAACTGAGCAATATCTGTTTGATGTACGTACCTGATTATTCTGTTTTATTTATTTTCTTCAATAAACATTTTTCTTAAATTTATAAATCAAATAAAGCACGTAATTTAATCAAGTAGTTTTTATTTTAGAAAATTAAATTTTAGCGATATACGAAGAGGTGTAAATATGACAGCCATTTTGAAAGTTTTCAAAGGGGGATAACCGTAACTTTTGAACTTCAAAAAATTTAATTTGATCTTTTTTTGGGTATCTTTTACAATACTCAGAGTCGCGAACGGGGTCCAAAAAACGAACGAGAACGGGGTAAAAAAAAAAAAATATGCAACAAGTGAAGGTGAGCTACGTCGAGATTAGATATTTTACTACTTACCTATGACAGTTCGTAATGGCGGTATCGGCCTTATGTCCTTTTTTTCTCAAGTGTTCGTGTGACAAAACTATTGATTTCTAATAAATAGCAGTTGAAACGGTTTAAAAATACAAACAAATGTCACAGGTAAGTTAGAAAATAACTTTTATCGCCTAAAGTTACTTTTATTTATTGTATATTTGTTTTTTTGAGCGTTTTTACTCTGCTGAGTATTGTAAAAGATACCCCCAAAGTTACGGTTATCCCGCTTTGAAAACTTTCAAAATGGCTTTCATGTTTACTACGTGATTAATTTACGTGCTTTTTAGTATAGGATATATTCAGCCCGTACATCAGATATTCCTCAGTTTTTTTTGTTAAGTATCCGTCCGCTAAACTGGAAAAGCACCGAAATTTGTAAAAAAAAAAAAAATTAACACGTGGAAATGTCTTCGAAGAGCATGTAAGAAAAGTGTCCATGAGGAAGGGAAGTTTCTTCGGCACTTCTGCAGATTAGCGACGGGCGGAAAATTGTTTTCATTTTAGAAGAGCAAGTGTCCGACAAATTTTTAAACTGTAAAAAAAAATTCGGTATTTTTTTTTACTATCTTACCCGGCGCGTTTACCACCTAAAATGTTCAAATTCTACTTTTTTTTGTGCAAATACATTTAAACAGCCTAAAAAAATAAAGAATTAAATTTTGTTAAAGATTTTAGAGTGGGGGATCACTTTCCTTTATAAATATAACGTAAAATGAGCACCCATTTCCTGGCCACATAGCGTAAAACGAAACATGTAACCGACTTGTTTGTAATTTTGTGGAGGGGGGGGGGTAATAAAAACGTAAAAATTTAGCCAATTTGGGGGGGGGGTTAGTGTTTATTAAATACGCCCCCCCCCCCCAGCAAAAAATAATAAATTGGCTACATTTCTATGTATTTTTATTAAGTAACCCCCCCCCACAATTTTAATTGCCCAAATCTCTACGTTTTTATGAAATAAATACCCCCCCTCCCCCCCAAAAAAAACTAATAAAAAATCCCATTGAAACTGCTTAAAACAAATGTCATAGGTAAGTCGGAAAATAAGTTTTATGGGCTACAGTCATATTTATTTGTTTTTTGGACCCCGTTCTCGTTGTGTTGATTATTGTAAAAGATACTCAAGTAAGTTACTCTTCTACTAAACTGGATAAGTTTATTTGGGTTTTAACTTATAAAGAGTTTTGGTGCTATTTTACTTATAGGCCGATCAAGTTAATTGTGTTCATGTAAAAGCATTATTTTTTACTTACTCAGTCATATTTTATCTCTCACGCCCCGAAAAAGAATTTTAAAATATCAAGCAGAACTTTAATTAGAACGATTTTTCCATTTCCATAAGGGTGATATGAAATGGTGAGTCTGCGATTTTCGGAGTGGCCGGTTAGCTAAGTAAGGGCAGATAAGTGTCCCCTTGTCTATTCTACCGACCGCTCACAGCCCAAAATGTCGGCTCGGGCACAAATACAGGTTGAACATCGAAATGGAAAAATCGTTCTAATTAAAGTTCTGCTTGATATTTTTAAAATTCTTTTTCGGGGCGTGAGAGATAAAATATGACTGAGTAAGTAAAAAATAATGCTTTTACATGAAAACAATTAACTTGATCGGCCTATAAGTAAAATAGCACCAGAGTTTTTTAGTTCGATACGTCACATGGTCACCTGCGGCCATTTTCCCCCCATTCTAATGTGACGTCTCGACACTTTTAAATCGAACTAAAAAAAGGCTTTAAAAAAGGTTACAAATAAACTTATCCACATAGGTAGAAGAGTAACTTATTTGGCGCTCTTGTATAAGCGGTAACCGATCTGAGGGAGATAACTCTAGTTTTCTTAGCCGCCGCTATTCCGAATTCGCTTATAATTTGGCAAGGGAAATAACTTTGTTTATCGCAGCATGAAAGAAAATAACTTTTATGCCACAAATAAAAAACATGTTACAGTTTTGAAAAAAGGAAAGTTATTTTCTTTCATGCTGCGATAAACAAAGTTATCTCCCTTGTCAAAGTATAAGCGAATTCGGAATAGCGGCGGCTAAGAAAAATAGTTATCTCCCTCAGATCGGTTACTGCTTATACAAGAGCGCCACTTATTTTGCCTTTCGTAACATTTATTTGTTGCCTTTTTTTTTTCACCCCTTTTTCGTTCTGTTAGCTGTCGTTAAAAATGCCCCAATTTTTATTGATTAATACTAAAAGAATAAGTTATTAAAATTAATGTCATGGATTTTTAAATCTGTCCAAAATTTATGTATTTTTTTCTGTTTACAAATAATTTACTTCAAAACTTAATAATACAAACGGATATAGTATATAAGATATTGTCGAAAAATTACATTTATTATTAATAAATAATTTTGCGAAAAAAATTCCATGACATTAATTATTTTAATAAGATTTTGTGGATTTATAGAGATTGTCTTTTCGACCATCCATACTTACAAAAACTAAACGTATAAATCAAGGGTGGGTTACTTTTCCGAATAACTCATGAGTTATCTTTCTTCCGCAACTAGCCTAATCATTTCGACGTTTCACATGTACTATGAAACTGGTCATTTTCAAGTGTAGTTAACAGAACTAAAAAGGGGTGAAAAAATAAAGGGGCAACAAATGAATGTTACCAAAGGCAAGATAAGTTACTTTTCTACCTACTTGGATAAGTTTATTTGTTTCAACTTATTTAAAGCGTTTTTTTTATTTTGTTCATAAAAACTGTACACTCTTGTTCAGTTAGAATGAAAAAAAGATGGCGTCGATAAGCAATGCACGTGGGCCCCTGATAATAGTTTGGAAAGTCAAACAAAATACTGGTAGAAACACATCAAACAAGTGCAAAAATGTAATTTTCTAACAGTATTTTGTTTAATTTTCGATTTTTTAGCGATTATCAGGGGTTCACGTGCATTGCTTATCGCCGCCGTCTTTTTCGTTCTAACTGAACACTAGTGGACACTGTTTTTACCAAAAAGAAAGAAAAAAGAAAAAACGCTTTAAAATAAGTTAAGTATCCAGGTAGGTAGAAGAGTAACTTATCTTGCCTTTGGTAACATTTGTTGCACATTTTTTTTTTCCACCCTGTTTGTTTCTGTTAACTACACTTGAAACTTTCTATAAGTTTTTTTTATTTATATTTTTGCGAGTTCAGTGAATGTGATGATAAAACGACGATCGATTCTGATGGGTTTGGCGACTTTTGTTGCCTTTCCTCGTCTGAAGTCATTTGCAGCCTGATTCACTGAGATCTTCAACTTTTTTTGCAATTCATTTCTTTCAATTTAAACGTTTTTAGCTGAAAGAAACATTTTAAAAACACCTTGAACCACAGAGCCTAGTTTTAACTTTAGCATTTTTTAATGCTAAATCGCTTCAGACAAGGCATGAAGTCACTTGATGTAAGGAGCTAAAAAAATACTACTTCGATAAGTATTAGGTGGATAGATTCCTAACCAGACACCAGCAATTCTTCCCCCTTTGTCAGAAATATTGCTCATGAAATGTGAGGAATAAAGGACAAAATAAGGGGAGCGAGGGTGCCGAAAATAAACTCAAGGTTCATTTTCTACTCGCCTACTAAACAAATCGACTTCTGGGATCAAAGTGTAATATCTGTCGACGGACGGAGATCCTTCTTGACAGAATTTTAATTTTTTTATACCATCCAGAATGTTCGTTTTTGGGAGCTGAATATTCTCATTGGTGAAATAGCGGTTAACATTAACTTCAGGGGAATCCTACAATATGCCCCTCGGGACGTTCAATTGCAATATATATATATATTAAAAAGCAAGTAAAATCATACCCGCTGAAAACATCTCGTCACGTTGGATTTTTTAATGTCCGATATAAATAAGTAGTGTAATACTGAAGGGAAATGATTTTGAACCCTATCACCCCCCCCCACACACACACACACACGTTGTCTTCCTAATAAAAATGTATTGTTTTAGAAATTTTAGTCTTTTTTTGACTAGAAAGATGGAATTTTATACTAAGTTGCATTTTTACAGATTTAAAAAGAAAATCCCCACTCGCAATATAATAATTCCAAAGTTTTGATTTTGTTAAATTGTTGAAAGCAAAAATTGGGTGTGTAATTTTTTTTTTTTTTGACTGGCCGAAATTTTATATTTGACGGCCATGGCTGAGTGGGAATTTTCTATTTAACCTTTGAAAGCCCGATACACTGTACATAGTCAGGCGGTGTTTTAAGGGAGATCACCGAACATAATACACTTAATTATCCGCTTGCTGTCAAAGCAGGTGACTTTTATTTACCTCATCGTCTTTTACTTGGTAAATAGTTTGTCTGGATGAGCCAAGCTAATTGGCTAAAGCTGCCTTTGTCTCATTACTTTAAAGGCAGGGACATACATAATGGTTTGCCTGTTTTTCTGTACCCTTCCACCATTCCTTCTAGACATTTTATGGTCAAGTCATAAAGTACAATGAAAGTGACTTCCGTAAGTTTTAAACCAATCGTTTTTATATTTATAAATCCTCAGATTTATAATGAAATTAAATAATTTATATGAACATTTCGGATTTCTATAAATTTTATGAAAATTGTATTTTAATTAGAAAAATAGGCTAAACCGGGGTGGGATAGACCACTTTTTGGCGCTTTCTTTCATTGACGTCTGGTAAAACTGGAAATTGGCTCAAGGTAGCAAATGAGTTCTCAGCATTCAACCAAATAAAAGTAATGTATGGGAATGTTGCCTATAGAACTAACATGTACCAAGTTTTATGACGTACTTTATGTATCTTTAAAAAAACTAACCGAAGTGAATAGGGCTACTTAAATTAAGAGGTGAAAAATCACAGTAAAAAAAAGTTTTTTTGATGGGGGGGGGGGGGGAGTTCCAACAAAACATGTACATTAGATGAAGTTACTGTACTCGTGCATGCATTTAAAAAAAAAAAATTTTATTAAATTTTTACAATAAAAGTTCTGGTCATTTGGTAACATACAGGCACACATACTCATCACAGATGTCACATATCAACCAACTTCTATAATAATGATACAAATGTGAAACAAAAATAAAATGAACTAATACAATCACCTGGAATATTCCTGAACAATCGAAACTCCGCATTGGTGGAATTTTGGTTGAAAATGAGAATCATGATGCAGCTTTAAAGTTGTATGCATCTCTCCTTCTAGATTGGATAAATATTCATATAGATATTTAAAAATGCAGCCTGGCCCACTATACGCCGGTCACTTAATTCTCGGAAAAATCTTGCTTTCAATCAAAAAATTTAAAAGGGTTTTGCAATTATATTTATATGGCCTTCTCACTTCAAGAATATCATACACTAGAGTTCTTAAGTGATTAAAATCAGCGAAAAGTTTTATTAGATAGTAATAAAAAAAAAATGCATACCTTGCAATTCACACTTCCTTCTTCAGAGTTCAGAGCATGGCCATAATTATAAAAATGTCTATAATGGAAGCATCAAACTAGGAAAAACTAAGTTGGGAGAAAATTGGTATAATCACTCGTGGCCCACTTCACCCCGGGTTACCCTATACTAAGAATTGGTTCAAAAGTTGCGTAGAATTGGACATCCCCGGTCTTGAGACCTTTCAAACAGAAACCGATGATTTAGCTTCACTTTTCGCCATTCTCCAACTGACCTGATTCACCAGGCAATAGTGTCGGTCCCCCATTACGGGGATGATGCAAGAGGGGAGAGCAACTGAGGACGTGGTTTACGGCGGCCAAAAGTGACGTGGAAGTTTAGAGCCAGTTTTCAGCGTGCGACGATCTTAACCATGATTGGCTGCGATATGCTGAGGAGACACCTATAGACATGTGGATGGGGCCATCTTGTGGAAATTCATTTGGAGCTGCCTCCCATCCAGATAACGAATAATGATCTTTTTAATAAAACTAGTGCCCCCTTAACCATTTAAATGTATTCACTTTCATGCAAGAATTTTGTATACATAACTATTTCAGTATTAAAAAATAAATTCCTATAGTATCATAGGAGAATGGACTAAGAAAAAAAAATAATGGTTTTAAGGAGACTTCAGAAAATTGAATGATCGAATCATCATTGGTCAAGTCCATATTACATAGTGGCATGTGATGATGGCTTTTAGAAATGAACTTCCAAACTAACCTATCTCTGGCTAAGTCTTAATTTATCACTCTTTCTCTCAAGTCTTATCACTTCCATGTTTTCCTTGACCTTTGAAAGTCTGGAATTTGTAATTTTGTGATTTATCTGTAGCAAATTTCATTAAAATTCTGGAGTTTTTAATTAATTTTTTACTATTGACTTCCTCCAATATTGATATCCGTTTTTAAAACCTAATATGGCTTAAAACTCAGATTGAATATACATCTACAGAAAATTTAATATTCTTATTGAGTAGTTTTCGTGTGAGACATTTGGCAAAATTTTATGAGTTCAGTGAATGTGATGATAAAACGACGATCGATTCTGATGGGTTTGGCGACTTTTGTTGCCTTTCCTCGTCTGAAGTCATTTGCAGTCTGATTCACTGAAGCTTTGGTTTTAAGATATTTTTCCCAAGTTTTTCACCTTAAACTATTTAGAATGTCATCTTTAAAACAATTTTTGACTGATTAAAAAAAAAAATTACATGTTGCGATAGTGAAAACTAAGAAAGAAAAGAGCTTAGTAATTTTTTTAAAACCCTATTAAGAAGTCTTAAAATAATTGAATATTTTTTGGATTTGGTAGATTTTTTTTCTTTTTATTCTCTAAATTAAAATTGTAGGTAAA
The DNA here is from genome assembly GCA_963556195.1 of Sepiola atlantica. Taxonomy (NCBI): domain Eukaryota; kingdom Metazoa; phylum Mollusca; class Cephalopoda; order Sepiida; family Sepiolidae; genus Sepiola; species Sepiola atlantica. The sequence continues at coordinate 99,401,944 of OY744531.1, forward strand.
AATTTCTTAACTAATTTTTCAACTAAACTTGGTCTGAAGGGTTAAGAACTAATACCTAAAGCGCTAAAAAAAATTTATTTAAAATTCAATTAATTTTTTTGTTAATTTTTACTTGGTGCAGACTCGGTTGGACATTTTTTATTTTTCCAATTATAAAATTTTGTGAATGTGATGATAAAACGACGATCGATTCTGATGGGTTTGGCGACTTTTGTTGCCTTTCCTGGTCTGAAGTCATTTGCAGCCTGATTCACTTAAAGAATTAATTTCTTATTCTTTTATTGCTTTTGTATCTAAGACACTTCATTGCGAAATACTGACCAATTTTTATCTACATTTCTAGACATTTTTAGGAAATGATAATAATTTTGTATCTAAATTATAAGATACATATTCCTGCAGTGTTCAAGTATTGTTATAAAATCGATTCAAAGTTATCTTGAACTAAATTATAATACTGAAATAAAAAAATCTGATTTTTTAGTCCCCAATAAATAAAATGTGGTTTTGATAATAACTTTATAGATAACCAGGTATATTAAAATTCAATTTATTGATTTAATGAAAAATCTTAAAATTTCTCGTAATTGCTGTCATTTAAATGTAATTTCGACTTTTTTCTAGAACTTCTTAAAAGAAGTCATTCCTGATAATATTGTTTGTATTGAATAAAAAATATCTATTTTCACCTATTTTATTGTCTTATGAATTTAATGTCAATTATTTAAACGTTTACAGACATTCTTTCAATTAACACTATTTTTGAATAAATCTTATCTCCTGCCACGGAATGTAGATAAATCCAATGTCTACATATCTGCCAGTTTCATTTAGGAGATGACATAAACCCCCTATCCTGGACAGGAAGCATCAATGTTACTCATTGATATTGGTGTGCCGTAAACCCCCAGGAACATTCTATTCTTTCTAGTGTACATAATTCTAGATAATTAAAAAAAAAAATTGTTCTTTACCTAAATTAAAATACCAATAATGTGCATTTATTCAAACTGATTTTATATTAAAACTTAACTCTATTTTTGGATCAGGGACAACTTTTATCCAAGGTGGTTTGAGCCGACTCCAAGTGAATTTGCATCGGAAATTGAGCCGACACTATTGTCTTGTGAATCGGTTAGTTTAAGAATGAATAAAAGGTGTGGTCAAAGTATCAGTCTTGTTAAAAAAGGTTTCCCTCAAGTCTGGGGATCAAGCATCTCTAGCTGATTGAGATGAGGGTTAGGGTCAGGAATATGAACGTTCAGGATGCGTCAGACACAAGTGATCAAACATTTCAAGCTTCTGAATGTTTGCAGCACAGATAAAATTGAACAAGCAAGAGGCTGGTATATTCAGCATTTATGTGCAAACTAGTTGTATTTACCCAGCGTTGTCTGGGTAGAATGCATAGATAAAAATTAGAAACATATTCATGTTTCCTTTGTTTTTGTTTTTTTAAAATTGATCTGATCTTGTGATCGAAGTTGTTTTATTTTCCCTCCTTCAGTATTTCTGAATTCATTACTTGCTTAACCCCTAAAGAATGGCTGATATTTTAATTGAGTTTCATTCAATTACTCTTTAATTTTAAAACAAATCTTATCTCCTGCCACGGGATGTAGATGTATCCAATATCTACATATCTGCCAGTTTCATTTAGGAGATGACATAAACCCCCCATCCTGGACAGGAAGCATCAATGTTACTCATTGATATTGGTGTGCCGTAAACCCCCAGGAACATTTTTCCATGGCTTCGTACACATCTCTTAGGTAGTTCAGAAAATTGTCCTTTTTAAAAAAAATAATCTGTATAGTGAGTATTTTACAAATTTGGTTTATCCAAAAGTTGTTGATTAGATTAAGTTTCTTTCCTCTTTGAATTTTAGTGGATCAGTTTATAATGATTTTTAATAGCTTTTATAAAAGCATATTTTTAGAGTTTTTATTTTCTTGAACAAGTGTAGCTGTAACTTTCATCATTTTAAACTCTACTTTAAAGGAAATTTAATTGATTTATTTTTCTTAATTAATTAAAAGTTTATCAAATTCCATGTAGTTAATTCTTTGATTAAAATGTGAAGAGAATTTCTTTTTAAACAAATCTTATCTCCTGCCACGGAATGTAGATGTATCCAATGTCTACATATCTGCCAGTTTCATTTAGGAGATAACATAAACCCCCCATCCTGGACAGGAAGCATCAATGTTACTCATTGATATTGGTGTGCCGTAAACCCCCAGGAACATTCCATTTTAGTAAATTCTTTTTTTATTTATTATACATGATTCTGTAGGTAATTAAGAAAATGTATTTAATTCATAAAAATCAGTTAAATGGATATTTCCCAACCTGTTAATTTTACAATTATTCTCTTAATTTTGTCTTAGATTAAAAGATCAATTATATTAAAACTTAACTCTATTTTTAGATCAGGAACAACATTTATTATATTTATTATATTGGTGTGCCGTAAACCCCCAGGAACATTTGATTTACTTAGTTACATGACTTTAGATATTTGAGAAATTTTATTTTTTATTATATAAATGAGTGCACATCTTTCTAAAGCTTATTGTTTGAATAAAGTTTCCCTTCTGTTTTGGATTAGAGGATTGATTCATTCTTTAGTCTACATAGAATATGGAGACTTTGGTAATTGGTTCACACAGTAATTGTAAGTTATTTGTAATAGAAATTTCACGTGAGTTTTTTTGTATTGTAAATACAATCGCTGGGATTTGTTTACAATATTTAACAGAATGTGATTTTTTTTCTTCCAAAAATATTGAAAAAAATATTTCAGATATTATTTGTAAAAATAAATTCATCCTATTTGACTGTTTATGAATCAATTTTACTTTTCAATTAAACAAAATTATCTCCTGCCACGGAATGTAGATGTTCCAATGTCTACATATCTGCCAGTTTCATTTAGGAGATTACATAAACCCCCTATCCTGGACAGGAAGCATCAATGTTACTCATTGATATTGGTGTGCCGTAAACCCCCAGGAACATTCCATTTTTAGTAAATTCTTTAGTTATTATACATGATTCTGTAGGTAATTAAGAAAATTTATTTAATTGATGAAAATCTGTTAAATGGATATTTCTCAACCTTAATACTTAATTTTATCTTGGATTAAAAGATCACTTTTGGAATAGCATATCAATTAAGTATATGTAGTCTTTTCATGATCGAATGTTTGCTAAAGTATACCCCCCACCCCTGCTATAAAAATAATTTTTACATTATTAGCTCCACTTTGTCATCTTGTGTTTATAAATCAGTTTTCATAAATTCTTTCCTAATTGATGAAAGTTATGATTGAAGCTGTTTATTAAAAAATAGTTAAAAGTAGGCATATCTCATAAAATTGAAGCAAAAAAGACACAATTTCTTACCGTCAGTTGAAATTTTACAGAAGCATAGATTCTTTAATGATATTCTTAGAATTGCTTTTTTTCTTTTTTTTTTTAAACAAAATTATCTCCTGCCACGGGATGTAGATGTTCCAATGTCTACATATCTGCCAGTTTCATTTAGGAGATGACATAAACCCCCTATCCTGGACAGGAAGCATCAATGTTACTCATTGATATTGGTGTGCCGTAAACCCCCAGGAACATTTATTTATTTTTCTGGTCTTGATATGTATCTATAAAATAATTAAGGAAATTGTCCTTCAAATCAAATCCATATAATGAGCCTTGCTTATTTTATATTAGTTTTCTATCTAACAGTTGATTAGATTCGGTTTATCTTATTAATTAGAAGATCAATTTTTTGTGCTGTAGAGGATCAATGTAATATAATTTATAATAATTATTAAAACTATTTTTCTTAGATATTTTCTTTTTTACTTTAAAACGTATAGCCGTAACTTTTACTATTTTGAGTCACTAGAATTGTTAGTATGGCTCAAATTCTAATTGTTTTTAATGCCAATACGTAGTTTAAGCAAAATAAATTGTTTTCGACTATTAAAATAATTTCCAACACGATTGATAATGTTTACCCATTCATTTATTTATTTTTTTATTCTCGCTTATGTTTGAATTCATGTTTTGAAACAACAAATCTATGACGTCATGGCAAAACTATAATTATTACATTAATGTTTTAAGTTCTAATTATTAAAAAAAATGCTAAAAGCTCAGTTGGTAGACCGTCTGACTGAAGATCTCCATCTTTTGATGTCCGGTCATTGCCTACGCTTTATTTGTTGAATTTATTATTTACTATTAATACAATATTTTCCATTTCTAAAAGTAGTTAAGATCTCTGATATTTTGCAATGTATTTATACTGTGTAAAAAAAAAAAAACATGACTAAGATTTGTCTTTTTTTTTTAATTTAAAAAAAAATTTTTTTTTTAATAAATGAAAAATTTATCAATATGAAAGGCTTTTTTTTATTTTTAAATTTTATTTAAAGCAAATCTTATCTCCTGCCACGGAATGTGGATGTTTCAATGTCTACATATCTGCCAGTTTCATTTAGGAGATTACATAAACCCCCAATCCTGGACAGGAAGCATCAATGTTACTCATTGATATTGGTGTGCCGTAAACCCCCAGGAACATTCCATTTATTTTAGTGTAATATTTTCTTGTTTGGGAAATTCATCTTGGTTTCAGATTGTGTTGCTATTGGCCACTCACATTTCTGCTAAAATAATTGCTATTACTACTCACAGATTGTCTCAGCTGCGTTAAGCCTGAAATATAGAGGGGGATCAACTTTCATGCGGTGGGCTTCGACGTGATTTTATTAGCGTAGTAATGACACTAACAGATTATTAAAGATAGGATATTTTTCTATAAAAAGTTAAATTTTCGGAATTTTTTATATTGATTTTTTTTTTTTTTTTTTTTTTTTTTTAGCATTTAATCAATTGAAATTTTCAACTTTGATTTTCTTGACAACTCAAAACATTTATTAAACCCATCACATTGACGAGTGCCTCTTTTTCTGTATAATCAAGCTATTTTTATATCTATAGAGACACGCAACATATCGCCCGGCTAATTTCAAAAACATTTTTTTTTTGCGTAAAAAATAAATCGACCGTCACTGAAAATAGTTATCTAATTTAAAATCGCTTAAAAAAAAAAATATTAATGGCACAAAGAAAAGAAATTCGACATTTGTAAAGAGAAAAGGTTATATTTTGTTCACATTCAAATTTTATCAAAGTAACTTTAAAAGAAAAAGAAAAGCAAGAGAGATATCACAGGATGAACTTGAGACTAATTTCATTATATTTGCCTTTTTCGCACACAAAACTAGCCCGGTTTGTGATACCTATTATTATACCATTGACCCCCCCCCCCGGAAATAACCCCCAGGTGATGACAAAAACAAAATGTTTCCACAATTTGATTGGTACAGTTTCTTTTAACCCCCCCCCCCCATCCGTTTCATAAATTCCAATGTCGTATCAACTGTTTTACTATTTAACTGTAACTAAGATTATCAATGTAACGGGGACTCGGTTTAATTACCTATGAAAACACCTTTTGAATTTCAGAACCCTATTTCCATAGAAGTTAAGATGTTCTTACTAATTGTTTCCATAGAAGTTAAGATGTTCTTACTAATTGTTAACACATTGAATTCTCGCATTAAATGACTATCGCCATGTGCAGAACAGGAGACTTTGTTGGTGTGGTCACGTTGAAAGAATCGATGAGTGTTTTGGTTAGTAGATGTAGAATAGTTGAGCTGGAAAACATGGAAGGAAGTGATAAAGCGGGTAAATAACGACCTGGCCAGAGATAGGTTAGTTAGGAAGTCAATTTCTTAAAGGGGTCCCAACACATGATGCTGTAAACCTGAAAATGCATATTTTTAATTGATTCAACACAATTTCTAATCTGAAATGTGCTTCTTTTTTTTTTTTTTTTATTTTTTTTTTTTTTTTTTAATATTGTTTACCTGCTTTTAACTGAATTTAATCAATTCATATTTTAATAAGCCAATATTGATAAAAAAAGGTTTTTTTATTTACAAACATACAATAATTTAATATGAACCCCCAAAATCAAACGTGACCTCACAGAGGTCATTCCTTTTTCATTTTAATGTTCTCAATTTTCCAATTATAACAAATCTATTTTGTCCGCAGGCAAGTCTGTATTTGACAGTTTTCTCAATTGATTGGAAAGTTTTGTTGTTTGTAAATGCATAACCGGTTGTAAAGAAATTGTTCCGATTTTGATAATTTGGTGTATACTCTCGTTTTTACTTGCGTGTCTCCTAAAACAGACAATATTCTTGTATGCCTTGCTGAATTGTGCATTCATCAAGCCGTAGATGACCGGGTTGATTGCACTGCTGAAATAGATGCACAATCTACAAAAAAGGTGATAGGGTTTGGGCAATGGGTAATGCAGGTCTATGAGTGCTGTTATGGTGCACGGGAAATAAGAAAGGACGAAGACGCAGATAATGGTCAGCATCATCTTTGTCATGTGGCGCTCATTTCGTACTCGTAGAGATTTAACTGAGTCTCTTTTTTTGGTAATGGTCAGTCCCGGTTTCTTGAGCCGGGACTGACTCGCTTTGGATGTCTGACAGATGCACATGTAATAATAGATAATAAGGAGGCTGGGTGTGAGGGTCCGTACGACCAGAAGAATGTCCTTGAAGAATTGGTCATCTTCGTGTAGATTACAAGTTGCCAGTTGCTCGACATAGCCAAACCTTCCCCACACTTCCAACAGTGGCGGCAGGAGACAGAGCATGGGCAGAATCCAGACGACTGTTAACATGGCACCGACTCTATTCGGACTAAAGTGTCTTCTGTATTCCTGGTAGTCTCCGACTAATCTGTATCGATTGTAGGCGATGAGGATAATTGTCATGATTGCTGTGCCTGTAAAAGAAAGAATAAGTTGTAATAAAAAAAGGTGTCATTCAAAACCGTATAAATATAGGTCGATATTAATAAAATATAACTTTATATTAAATTATATATACTAGCAAGAATTCTTTCTCTGCCTTTTGGCCGGGATCAAAGTGTAGTATCTGTTCCAATGGATACTGCACCCCATAGACCGGTATTGTCTTGGGCTTCGGGGTTTGATTTACGCCGATCTATGGGTTTGTCCTGTGTAATTCTAGGAGGTCCACCCTCCCAGGCTTTGCCTCCCCTCTTTGGGGAGGAGTAAGTTTATTGCTTACTGCCTGAGGCGTCCTACCGGGGAATGCCAACGGGGCTACCCAGGCATTTTTTGTTAGCCAGAGTGCTCAAATTCTCGGGCGCTGGCTTTTCAAATCCCGCTTTCTGACCTTGTGTCACATCTTACCGCTGTGGGAGGTAGATAAATAACTATACTAGCAAGAAGACCAAAAATTTAACGAGGAATCCTATCTCCTTTTACGCCCAGTTCATAAAACTGTATTACCCTTTTTTTTCTTAATTTTAATTATCGTTTGGTCATTAAAATTGCTATAAAGTGATGAATAATTTTGTTATCTAATTATTGAATATAAACTTTGGTCCTGTAGATAATCTTGAAGTGTATTCAGTCGTGCTGCCGTAATTGTGGAGCATGGAAACTCACTACACCAAGATCAACTCTAAAGTATAGACCTCATCTATCGGTCGTTTGCAGACAAGATTACAAAATATACACCTGCAAAACCAATTAATCTATAAACCAATCGAATACAAAACCATTTCAGTACCAAATGATCCAACGACCGGCCAACCAAACCGTTAAATCATTTGCTAAGAAATTTAAAGTCAGTTTAAATGACTTTTTCTTTTAGACAGTTCAAATGTTTGCAAATGTGTAAATCCTGTAGACACATAATCACACAATTAAGAGATTTGGTCAGATCTTTTTTGCTTAAAAATTTTGTTTTTAATCAAATTTAAACTATCCTCGATGAGATGTGACGTAACTTACTGTTTAATATGAAACCTGCATACAGTTCAAATCTAGTCTGATCAATTTCATTGATGCACTAATATTATTGCAACACATATTTCCAGCTGATCCCCCCCCCCTTTTCTTTTTTCAGTCATACAATAATTTCTACCGGATTGTTTAACTTTTTTCTTAGATAATAAAATTTTCTCATAATATTCAACTATTCATCCATCTCATTAACCCTTATCCTTGTGCCACTTTTTTTTAAACCCTTATCCTTGTGCCACTTTTTTTTTAACCCTTATTCTTGTGCCACTTTTTTTTTTAACCCTTATCCTTGTGCCACTTTTATCCTTTATAAGTTGTGATGCATTCGTTAAAAAAAATCATACTTAGAAAATAAATTTGTCAGAACTCACCTCCTTCCACCAGTCATATCTCTAATGAATATAAAAAGCCTTACATAATTTACATATTCATAAAACAATCCTCATTGTGGTTGTCGTATATTCAATGTTTCAGCAACCCTACTTTCCAATTTTATTTTGCTCTCTTTTGCCATAAAGTTGGGAATCTTCAATGGATTTTCATTTGGTATGGAACTACTGACAAAATGTATCCAAGAAAGGTCAGAGTACATTGATCAAAATAAAAATATTAAACATTTAACTGATAGAAATAACACCATCTCAGAAATAGTGACAGATTACTACGTTTATTTTTTAATTCTTTATCAACTTATGTCTAAGATTATTTATTTTATCTTTTCATATTAACTGGAGTAGAAATAATCTTATCTTCTGCCACGGAATGTAGATATATCCAATGTCTACATATCTGCCAGTTTCATTTAGGAGATGACAGAAACTCCCTATCCTGGACAGGAAGCATCAATGTTACTCATTGATATTGGTGTGCCGTAAACCCCCAGGAACATTCCATTTTAGCAGGAACATTTTATGTATTTAGCTCATTTAGTATTCATAGGTTAGGTAATTAAAGAATTTCTTAATTTTTCAAATGTATTCGGTTTTGTAACTCAATATTGTGTTCCTTTCAATTAAATATTGGTCAACAATAATTTATATTTTTTAGAATGGATTCATTAAATTATTTATGAAAAAAGCTTTGCTTTTTTTTTCTTTTTTTTTAAATTACGTATAGCCGTTTCGTATTTAATGTTAAGTAAATATTTTTATTGTGAAATGTTTTTATCTCTTATTTTACTTGTTGCAGTTCAAATAAAAATAAATCTAATTTGTTTCTTCGTTCGTGTCTGTTACTACACGCCAACTCAGGTTTAAAAAAAACAAACTTCTAAATGTGAAGAGATGTAAATAGATATGCGGAAGAGAGGCGTGAAAAAAGACTATAAAAAATTGGTAATAATTGAACAGTTTTTGAAGGCAAATGGAAATATTGAAATTAAAAAAAAACTCTAAATTAAATTATTGAAGGGAGAACCTGATAAATATTGTTTGGCAATGTTTTTAGTATTTATTATCTTTGTATTGCTAAAACTATCGGTGTATATGCAACTTTAATAAATATAAATTGAATTTTTTTTTTTCTCGTCAGTAAGGATTAATTTAAAAAAAAAACATTTGACATGATAGAGTAAATGAAATGTTGCAATTTTTTACCTGTGAGAGTGTAGTCCAGCAGTCCGACGCATTTGCACAAGGTTGAATCCAATCCAGACTGCTTATTTAGATTCGTATAAATATGGAATGGTAAAACACCCAGCGCAAAGAGTAGATTCACGGTACTCAGGTTGACGATAAACACATTAGAGATTGTCTGTAATTTCTTGGATGTCTTTACTGCCAATAATACAAGTAGGTTTCCTACAAAAACAAATAGGTAGATTTTGAGTCGGCGGTTCATGTCAAATCAACAAGTGTCAGTAGGGGTGGGACGTAATGGGTGAAAATTTCAGATTCATGCGAGAAGTATTTTTTGTGTTCATTTATACATAAATAACACTAAACAATCAAACATTTTGAAAATAGTGTTAGACAACATTCTTTTATAAATTCTGGTAAATTTGTAATTTTTAATCCCCCTTGAGACACAGCTGGGAAATCGGTGAGGACCGCTATTCACCCCTGCTTCTGACCTTCAGAACATTTCCATTATTTATTTAATGTCCATAATTTAAAAGTTTTATTGATTTCAAGCGCATATGCAGATCCCACGATAAATGATATATACTTATCAAAGTATCCTGGATAATGTTTCACAATATAGATTATTGCTGTCTATCTCCCAAAACCTAGGAGTTTGAAAAAAAATTGAATAACATATTTTACATCTCTTGGATAAAGTGTTTTATTCAGGAAGCATTGTGACAGTTTGAAAGCAATATTCTTTTCATATTGCTTATTAAGGGCGTATTTGCTTCAAAATCCTCCACTCTAATAAAGAACAGTGTGTATGTATCTCCGTTCCATTTCACAAAAGTTAGCCGTTCAAAACTGTCCGATGGATAAGTGACCCCCCCCCCCTATTTCTATCATGTTTTTTCTTTTTTGCTGTCTACCAATTTGGAGTAAATAAATCATAGCACTGTCAAATTTTCAGGCGCAGACATTTTGAACCATAGTGAATCATATATTTCATAGCAATCTTTAATTTTTTTCTTTGATTAACAAGTAATAAAATACATTTAGTAACATGTTAAAGTGTTTACATTGGATATTCTCCTCATGTAGTTACTATCAATGCCGCAAATATGTCCGTACCACACATACTCTATCCTTAGGTGTGCTCGTATAGATAGGTATGGAACAAGGCTTCCCTCGTTCCGCACTGTCATTTTAACTTTCGTTTACCCAATGTAAAAACTTGTTCATATAAGTGTTAATCTAAGAAAAAATTGTTCAAATAATTTTTTCAAAATTTTTTTTTTTTTGAAAGGAAAAAAAAAAAAAAAAAAAAAATTTTTTTTATGGAATATGATTCGCTATGGTTAAAAAAAAATTTCTCCTGGAAGAATTTTCAAAAAATATTAATTTTTTACAGTGCTGAGTTTTTTTTACCCTAAAATATACTTTAGTCCCAATTTGTACATTTTTCTTTATCTTCCACAAATGTCTCCCATTTATCAAACAAAAAAAAATGAAAATTCCTCGCTCACATAAAATATACGTATGGCAAATAAGCTACACAAAAATGTGTTTAATTCCCGGGGAGAGCTCACCAGGTTAATTACTCTAAGCTCTACTACGCATTAAACACTGAAGTAAATACTGAAAATATATGTATATAATATATTATGCACCCTTTGTCAACTGGTGTCTGCACTATTCATATAAAAAAAATGTTTAACTTTCCAGTTTGAGACATTAACTTTTTTTTTTTTTTTTTTTTTTTTTTTGAGGCGTTATTTTATGAATATTAGTGTGAACAGTGGCTAAGCATAATTTTCTTTTCCATTTATTTTACGGAGGGTGTACACGGGTTGTAAAAAAAAAAAAAAAAAAAAAAAAAAAGTACACATCAATTATTACGCCTGTAAAATTTTGTTTAAAAAATCCGTCTAGAGAATTCACCAAATTTTTTTGGTGAATTCTCTACACAGACAAATTTTTCCTTTGGTGTTTATTATTTTTGAGAAAGGGAGGATTTTCCCGAAATATTAAATTAAATGATTTAAATCATCCGGACAACACACAAACAGCCGACACCAAACTTGCTATTATGTAAGATTTTAAAGAAAAATAAATAGTAACCCCCCCCCCCCCTCCCCCTCGATTTACCATTTTTGTTCCTTCCAGCTTATAACCTACCTGTAACTCTGCATTGCCCTCAGCCTTCTTGACATATTACTACTATTCCCAGCAATGCTTCAAGCAAACTATTATTCACACCCCTATCACAGTAAGTTCATCAGCCAGTTTCTGGAATTAGAACACTTATCAGACAACTCTAGAGGATCAAATGTAAGATGTGTAGACATAATTTGTCTGTTTTATGAATCAGATGTTTGGAGGAAGAAGAAATGAGATATATCAAATAATTAGAATACCTGTTCCAGCGTAGAATTTAATCCCCGAAAAATTTAGCACCACTTTTCTGTCCCCTTTACGAAGATTCAAATAAAAATGATACTAAACCTTATGTCTAGAATCTGTATTTCAATTTTTATAAAAATCCAGTACATGAATCTGATTCTAGAAAATGTCTAAAGCTTAATAAATTCAAATTCCATTGAAAGTATTGCTTAATTCGTATGACTATGGATGAAATTTAATGCAAATCTGAAATATTTTAATTCTCAAATGGGAGCTTGTGCCTGTATTATGTCCTCCTAAAACCTTTAAAATACTCCAAAGAAACTGAAATTTGGGCAATATTTATTAATTGATGTCTAATATCTATTAAAATTTCAGATATCAGTTATCTGAATTTTCACGAAGGGCTTCAATCCCTTCTTTGCATAAAACTAAATTAAACTAATATAAGCCCAAATTACCCACCCTTACACCTAAAAGCTGATTTCTAAAATTTATAATTGGTTAATTAGTTTAGGAGTATATCATGTATGGATGTGAGTGTATATGTGTATATATATATATATATATATATATATAACAAACAAACATGCCTAACTTTATATAGAGATACACCCCCAATTGGCCCAATGGATGTCATTGCAGACTATGAAATTTGGTCTGCCAAGTTCTAATCTATTTATTATGTACTAATGCTGTTGGGTAAAGTACAAATGCAGTATGAATAAACATAGCGACTTGTGTTCATATAATAGTATACAATGGATCTTAGCCGTGTGTATTTTTGCTATTGAATAACTCTAGACTGATATGTCATAAAATCAACCAAAACTGAGCTATATGATTTCTTAATAAAATTGAAACATCCTCACGTGTTCTGGTCTGTAACTTTTAATTACTTTTTTATTCAGCAAATATTAAAAATCAAAAATGCAATAGCAGAAAATGTAAACTTAAAATTTAATTTAAAAAAAATATTTGCACAAATTAATCCACAAGAATGCATTTCCGTTTCTAAACAAGTTGGCCATTTTAATCTTTTAATAGCTGGAAAGAATTAATTTCTGACGTTTTAAATTTTAGAGGAATTTAGAAGCATTTATTCTGTGGAATAGGAGATCATTTCTGGCTTTAAAATTCTTACCAAATCCTCACGTATTAGAAGATGGGAAGTTTTTTAGGCTGTTTACATCCAATAATTTTATAGATTAAAACATTAGCACAACAAAAATTGTTTAGTTTTATAACAATTTTTTTCATTTGAATAATTTAATGGTAAAACAATTGTAATAAATTTAACTTCGAATCCTATTAAAAAAAAAAAAATAATAAATAAATAAATAAAGAGTTCTGGGCAATGCCTGCTATGTATAGCTGGTGTATATAATAATACGCTAAGACATTTGATGTTCGTACATTATCACCTTTCACACACAAATGAATCGTCCGATTAGCAAAGATGGTGATTGATTAATTTGATGTTGCTAAAGTTTAAAAAAAAACCCAAAAAACCAAAACCGCCTACTTTACCCATTTTAAAATGAATTCCAAAATTAGATTGCCTCCATTTAACAATTTAAAAATACATTCAATACATTTTAAAGTGACATTTGTTTTACTGTTGACGCAATTATTTTTATGGTAAGAGGAAATTAAATATTTGTTTTAAAAAGAATTAAATTGCTACACTTTTAAACAATGGAGGAAGAGACAGGCTGACAATGACTTTTATTACGCAAGTCATTTTTCGTAATAGTATTGACCCTGACGCATTTATTTAAAAAAAGGAACATCATTAACAGTGAATTATACAGATTGATATAGGAAGCACCGTGGAATTTCCCGCGGAGGTCTCTCTAGTAATAATTAATAGAAGATGATCGTCTTACCTGCTACCCCGCTGATGATGATGAAAGAAATTGCAGTCATTGACAAATAAGTGAAGAAAGACGCGTTTGATTCTGCTGTTATATTTGTCGTGCTGCTCTCTTTTGTCGGCAGATGTGATATAGACACATTGTTAATTATTATCGTCTCTTCGTCACCCCAACCAGGAATGACCGATATCCTTTCGCTTCTGTGGGAAGACTCCAGCATCTTTTTGATTATGTCGTTACGAATCGATTTTTTTAATTTTTTTTATTTAAAAAAATTTTTTTTAATTAGAATATAGGATTCACATGATTATATACACAAGACATCTGTAAAATATATATGAAATAGGTTCAAACCCGTTAAAAGGTAATATTCCTGTGTTAAATATCTCCAGTTCAAATCCTGTTAATGCTTAAATCCGTGTCATCATATCTGTGATATACGCATTTATAGCATTCTGATAAAAATTTAATCAAGTTTTTTTTTTTTTATCTCCCAAAGAAATATTTTGTGTACAAATTCTTGTCTTTGAATTACACTTGTGTCTATATTAATGTTTATCTTGGCAACAAATACTCATTTAAACATTGTTGAACAAAATTGATACCTGGCATTTAAAAACTTTTCCAGGGTTCTAATGTTTCTCCATACTTATTGCAATCTGATAGCGAATTTAAAATGTTAAAAACAAAAACTGAACTTTAAAAAAAAAAATACTTCTATTCAAAATTGTAAATATATTTATATGCCAAAACTTTTAGGGGAATTCCAGAAAGAAATAATGAAACTTATTTCTAAAATATACTTGTCATGAAACTTATACTAGTAAGTTTTATAGCTTAAGGAAATGAAAGTTTTTAAAAAAGATTCTACTGCTGAGGAAATTTCTTTTTTCTATTTAAAATATTTTTTTTCTTTAAGTATTTCTAGCCATAAGCCAACATTCTAGTAATGTCTCTAAAGAGGAAATATATATTCTGAAGCCGTTAAGAAAATCGGATGCCACTTGTAGCTTTCGTTCTTGAAGTATGATGGAACATGGAATCTGTTCCAACTGCTGCCACAAGAGTTGCTGGTTGTTTTATCTCAGAACAACTAGTGTCTGTGTGCACGCGTGTGGCCCAGCCTACCTATCTGACACCATCCCCCTCATTCCTTTTTAAAAAAAAAAGGCAACTCTTATTCCAAATGTATTTGGAAGAAGCGGGCTGGTCAGAAGAAGATCCAACCCTCCTCCCATGTCTTGTGTGGGCGGAAGAGTAAGGCAAAAAGTTGAAGAATCCTCATTGTAGTCAACGTGCCTGCTTTATTTAAACGAGTCTCATTTTGCATGGCTTCAGATTGGCGCTATCTTTCTTTTTCACCATTTTTTTCTAGCACGTGAGCAAAGTACTTTTTTTTTTTTTTTGTTTAAAAAATTTTTTTAAGTTTGATTTTATTTTAAGCCGAACATGTTTTTGTGACTTTTAAATATTGGCTTTTTAATTTTAATTTTTTTTTTGTGTCCATTCATCCTTACAAGAGGCTTTGGCAGTCTGTCAAGCGCCTTAAGTTTGGAACGATATTTCCATCGCTAAATACACATATTTTAAGATAATTTTTTTTTTCATTATCTGCAATCATATTTATTCCGTGTAAAAATGATTCTAGACTAAAATATTTATTGTAAATATATAATTTGTGTTGTATTATTCATCAGATAATACAATACAATGAACATATAATAATAATAATAGATGAAAACATTTTGAATAAGAAAAGACTATTGAAATAAACAAAATGATTTAATGAAAATACTTTTTTTTTTAATCTGTAAAACTGCAATATTTACTTGCTATTTCTAATCACTTTGCAAGGTACGAATTCGTCTTATTCCCCTTGGCTCTCCATGAAATAGGGTAGACTAGACCATAAAGCTTTTAGCAAATATTAAAATAAAATTTAAAAAAATAGTTCGTTTATCCCAGTCATTTTAGACTTGGCTGCTCGACTTCAGTCATGTCGGCAATACGCACGATTATCCCGAAACAAATGAATTCCTCATGGGAAGAGGTCAACACAAGTCTGACATTTTTTTTCTTTCTTCCCCTCTCTCCCCTAATGTATATTAGAAACCATAAAGAATTTGCAAGTTTGTTTAAAATGTTTGACAGTTTTTGACTTCTTCATGTCATCTCTGGTTTGCATTCACACACACACACACACACACACACGGCAGATACTTTTAAAACTAATTCAACTAAATAAAGCAAGAATCAAAGGAGTGGATTGTCTACCTTTTTATTAGGCAAGTTTATATCATGACGTGGATAAATATTACTATCTTACTAATTAAATACCCAACTACAACCCTTTATTTTTTATGACTTTTGGTCATCTCTCAAACTAGACATATTATCACAGAAGCTAGAGACCAGATTTATGGGGTTGGGGAATCTTGGTGAGTAGTTAAGCAGCAAGATGTTTAGTCTTCAGCGCAGAAAATCTTTAATTTATAATTGTTTTTACGACAAGTTATCACTAAACATTTTACCGATAAAGTTTTTGTTTGATTAAATATTTAAGAGAATACTATCATATCTCTTGAGGAAAGAAAACCAACCCTTTCTGCATACCATGCCAAACCCCACTCACAATCAAACACATTTTAATCGACTGCATCGATTTTACAACAATAAGAAATAACTACTATAAAGAAAAAAAATATTAAAGATCTTTTTGAAAAAAAAAAACAATCCCAACATCTTGCTTTCAAAAGTATCGGACTCTACCAAAGAATAAAAAAAAAAAAATTAAAAAAATTTATATATATATATATATATATATATATATATATATATATATATATATATATATAAAGAAGGTGAAACCCCCCCATTTTCCATAAATATTCGGCATAAAATAACCCAAAGTTTTGACATGCTGTTAAAACTATAAAACTATAAATGATTTAAAGTAAACAAAGCTTTTTAGAGCATATTACCAATTAAAAAATGAAATCGTCCTACCCATAAAATACCATTCAACAACTTGATTCAGCATTAAATGACCCAAAGATGGTTGATATGCCGTAAAACAAACAAACAAAAAAGAGTACAAAAGTGGATTATTTTGATTATTCCAACTATTCCCATCTCGGTTATTTTCAGGTTTCGGTCGATGTGAGCTCTGAACTTAAAGTGCATCTTTTCGAACCATGGCAATTATACAGAATTTCTAACTGAATATTTTGTCTAAATAATACAAATTATCAATCCTCGTCTCAAAAATTCTGTAACGATGCAGAAAAGTATTTAAATTGTATGTACATCGCATCTACCTATGATCAAATTAAGTAAAATTAACAATTTAATATATAAAAATCAACTGTGCTTAAAAAATTTTTTTTAAAGGTATAAAAAGAATTATTTTTACTGGTTCTAAAGTGTTGAAAATCTATCGATGCCTTTTTTCTTTTAGGTGAACATTTGGTGGTGGTAGAGGTGAAACGTGGATAAATGTATGAGGCATTTCTGTAGAAAAACAAAAAAAAAGTTGATCTATAATAAATTGTGCTCCGAAAGAATCACCGTATTAAATCACTGAAGAGTTAATGTGACGCTAAAACATTTAAAAAAAAAAAAAATTAAAAAAAATTAGCTATTTTATTTACTTATGTTTGAAATCTTTGTCATATTTTGCATGTAATGTTGCACTGTTCTCTCTTTTTATATATGTATATGTATGTATAGAATTTAATATCTCAACTTTTTTTGTTTGTCTTGTAGGCTAGAGAGCTAAACCTGCTTCTAAAATGGCTAAGTCAAAGAATCATACCAATCATAATCAGAGTAAGTATTTTGTGTGGAGATGTGTGTGTGGAGATATGGAGATGTGTGTGTGTGGAGATGTGTGTGTGGATGTATGGAGATGTGCGTGTGTGTGGATGTATGGAGATGTGCGTGGATGTATGGAGATGTGTGTGTGTGGATGTATGGAGATGTGTGTGTGGATGTATGGAGATGTGTGTGTGTGTGTGTGTGTGTGGATGTATGGAGATATATGTGGGTGTGTGTGTATACACACTCGAACTTGAAAAAGCCTAAACATTTTTTTCCTTGTATATTGCCATTAATTTTTTTTTTGCTTTATAAAGTTGTTTTTTTTTTTGTTTTTTTTTAACTTCTATCTTCGACCTTTTACTTTCTATAACAAATAGAACTTTTCCTTGTATAGTCCTCTACAGATACTGTTTCATTGTATCACAGCTCTTCAGTATGGCTAGACTAATGAGATCAAAACATGCTCATCAGTTGAACTCTCTATCCCTATATCATACACATTTCTACAGAAGATAATTTTTGATGCATTTATTTTACATATCAATTATAAACAACCTAGTTTGTATGAAGAGTTCTACATGAAAGAAACAGCAGTCAGCAATATCCCTTTCCAGGGTGCTCAACCCATATAGGTGAGATGCATACAGACTGTATAAAAATAACTATTTCCCGAGTTATAGTATTTGGCATATTGTAGATCTCACATTAATAAAAATTGATACAATTAGATGTAGATATATCCAATGTCTACATAACTACAGTTTCATTTAGATGACATAACCCCCCATCCTGGACAGGAAGCATCAATGTTACTCATTGATATTGGTGTGCCGTGAACTCCCAAGAAGATACGATTTATTAAATTCTTCAGTGTGTGTGTGTGTGTATATATATATATATATATATATATATATATATCGAAGTTTATATATATCTGTCTAGATAATTAAGACAATTGTTTTTGTTTATAGAGAAAAGAAAATCTAATAAAAATTGCTCAAGCGGAGTTACTTTTAAAATTAGCCTTGTACCTGTCTACAAATGTTGGCTGAGTTAAATTAGCCTTGTACCTGTCTACAAATGTTGGCTGAGTTAAATTAGCCTTGTACCTGTCTACAAATGTTGGGTGAGTTAAATTAGCCTTGTACTTGTCTACAAATGTTGGCTGAGTTAAATTAGCCTTGTACCTGTCTACAAATGTTGGCTGAGTTAAATTAGCCTTGTACTTGTCTACAAATGTTGGGTGAGTTAAATTAGCCTTGTACCTGTCTACAAATGTTGGGTGAGTTAAATTAGCCTTGTACCTGTCTACAAATGTTGGCCGAGTTAAATTAGCCTTGTACCTGTCTACAAATGTTGGGTGAGTTAAATTAGCCTTGTACCTGTCTACAAATGTTGGGTGAGTTAAATTAGCCTTGTACCTGTCTACAAATGTTGGGTGAGTTAAATTAGCCTTGTACCTGTCTACAAATGTTGGGTGAGTTAAATTAGCCTTGTACTTGTCTACAAATGTTGGGTTAGTTAAATTAGCCTTGTACTTGTCTACAAATGTTGGGTTAGTTAAATTAGCCTTGTACTTGTCTACAAATGTTGGGCGAGTTAAATTAGCCTTGTACTTGTCTACAAATGTTGGCTGAGTTAAATTAGCCTTGTACCTGTCTACAAATGTTGGGTGAGTTAAATTAGCCTTGTACTTGTCTACAAATGTTGGCTGAGTTAAATTAGCCTTGTACCTGTCTACAAATGTTGGGTGAGTTAAATTAGCCTTGTACTTGTCTACAAATGTTGGCTGAGTTAAATTAGCCTTGTACCTGTCTACAAATGTTGGCTGAGTTAAATTAGCCTTGTACCTGTCTACAAATGTTGGGTGAGTTAAATTAGCCTTGTACTTGTCTACAAATGTTGGCTGAGTTAAATTAGCCTTGTACCTGTCTACAAATGTTGGGTGAGTTAAATTAGCCTTCCTCTTTGTGTTAGAGTTTAGCTGTCTTAAGATCAATGTAGAATATGTGAATTGTGAAAATATATATATGAGGGAGAAAACTGGGTAAAGACCTGGACAGAGATAGGTAAATTTAAGTAAACTTCTAAAAACCGCAAGCAATCAGTGTTTTTCATAGATTTAAGAAAAATTTTTATTGAGTTAGCTATGGAATTTAACATAAGTGATTTTCTATGGGAATTCTTGTTCCTAATCCATCCAGTTACCCTTTTATTTTATGAAATTCCCGAGAAGTCCATTTCAATAAGCAATGACTTTGACTTTATTTTTCATCTTCCATCACCATTTCAACATTTATGACCGAGATCAATTGAACAGAATCGCTGCAAAGTTTGGTCGAAATCCATGCATCAGCTATAATACACTTTTTTTTTTTTTTTTTTTTTTAAATAGTTTTTTAGTTTTTTTTTAGTTTTTTTTTTTTAAAGGTTTAATCATGCTATAAAAATCATGTTACTCATTCCGACTTGTAATCTCTTGACTAACAAGGTATTAACATCATTGGCAAATAGCAGGGGTCACTAAATTACAGCCAAATTCGGCCTGTCGTGCTTTTGTTTGACAAGTGTTTTATGAAGAAGTCAATTATTTAATTCTTTACAGAATATATTTTCAGGTGCATTTTCTTCAATTACTGTATTAAAAATATAAAAATTTATCTCCTGCCACGGGATGTAGATATATCCAATGTCTACATACCTGCCAGTTTCATTTAGGAGATAACATAAACCCCCTTATCCTGGACAGGAAGCATCAATGTTACTCATTGATATTGGTGTGCCGTAAACCCCCAGGAACATTCCTTCTATTTAATTGTTTCTTTAGTTATTATACATGGGTCTCTTCAGAAAATTGTTTTGTTTTATAGAAAAAATAATCTATATAATGAGTATTGTTCAAGCTGAGTTTATTTTAAAATTAGCCTTGTACTGGTCTGATATGGATTAAATTGGCTTCATCTCTTGGGTTAGTTTAAATTTTAACTGTCTTCGATCTTATATATGTACTTTGTATAAATATCTAATATTTATCTAAACGTTTTTAAGTTTATAGAAAAAAATGTTTTTAAATGAGTGAGACTTAATTTTAATTGTGAGATACTTTTGATGGAAATCTTGCTAATGAGTTCATTTTGTATGCAAATTTTTTTTAATTCCTTGTATTTTAGATGATGGGAATGCTTGATTGATTTTTTTTTTAAAAAAAGCATGTTAGATTTTATTTTTTTTATTTTTAGTATTTTAAAATAAATGGGTTTTAATAATTTAAAAATTAACAGAATAGTTGATTTTTTTTTTAAAAGGTAATTATTTAATTTGTAAAAAATATATCTCCTGCCACGGGATGTAGATATATCCAATGTCTACATATCTGCCAGTTTCATTTAGGAGATGACATAAACCCCCTATCCTGGACAGGAAGCATCAATGTTACTCATTGATATTGGTGTGCCGTAAACCCCCAGGAACATTCCATTTTAGCAAATTCTTTTTATTATTTACTAGCGGAACCCGTTGCACGGGAGAAAGTACTACCTATTGCATAAAAAAAGAAACCACCTATTGTTCGCCCCCCCCCCTCTAACGTGTTTTTAATTAAAAAAAAAAGAAAAATTGGTAGAGTAGAATGGGATCGAACGCTGAAACTGGCGATCATGAAACCTCCCCTTTTAACCACTGCGCCACAGTTTCGACTTAAAAATACATGTGAAAATAGGCCAATTAAGCTAAGCTTGTTCATTGGCAGCTTCTGCCGACCAAATATAAAGTTCAACAATGACATGGTTTAGGTCATTTATTTGGGCAAGTTTTCTATAATATGCGTGTTAAAGGTGTATGATTTTGTAAATGTATCGGGGTCTACCAGTATCTTGGCGGCTATTGAATTAAATAGGAAGTCGATTTGATGAAGAAATTGTAGCCGCCATGTTGAATGAATAAATGTAGAAGTAAAATGTAAAATTAAATAGAACGTAATCTGATATTCGCGGAATATCATCGGAGTGAACGGGAACGGTCATTAAGTCTTTGCGTATTGCTTTATATTATGTAGTAAATTAATACCAGGCAATTATTAAATAAGGACGTACTGTTTTGTGAAAAGTAAATTGTGTTTATTAGTTCCCGGTGTCGATGAGTAGAGTGACAGTACAGAATTGTTAGGGAGAAAAGTTTTTGCTACCACCTATATGGAATTGGTGTGTCGGAGATGGCGGGCCAAATGTAATATTTAGTGTTAGGTAGGAAATAATAAGAAAGTTACTAAAACACACTCGAGTGAATAAGCATGATGTACTAGTGAGTTTAGTAGCTGTGATGCATGTGGGTATTTTCCTATTCTCCGAGAAGGTACAGGGGAAAAATCATCTCTACTTTATATATTAGATTATACATGATTCTGTAGGTAATTAAGAAAATTTATTCAATTCATAAAAATCTGTTGAATTGATATTTCCCGACCTGTTAATTTTACAATTGTTCTTTTAATGTTGTCTTCGATTAAACGATCAATTAAGTATATGTAGTCATTTCATGATCGAATGTTTGCTAAAGTATGACCCCCCCCCACACTTGCTACAAAAATAATTTTTACATTATTAGCTCCACTTTGTCATCTTGTGTTTATAAATCAAAATTTTCATAAAATTCTTGCTAATTAATGGAATTTATGAAAAAAAAAAAAAAAAAAGTTAAAGTAGGCATCTCATAAAATTGTATGAAGCAAAAAAGACACTTTCAGTTTCTTACAAATTACTGTCAGTTTGGCTTTTACAGAAGCATAGATTCTTTCTTTAATGAGATTCTTTTTTTTTTTCTTTTTTTTTTTTATGTATACAAATCTCCTGCCACGGGATGTAGATATATCCAATGTCTACATATCTGCCAGTTTCATTTAGGAGATGACATAAACCCCTATCCTGGACAGGAAGCATCAATGTTTACTTATTGATATTGGTGTGCCGTAAACCCCCAGGAACATTCCATTTTAGTAAATTCTTTAATATGCATTGCTCTTTAGAAAATTCAGAAATCTTTTCTTTTCTTTGTGTGTGCAAGAATTACATTTGTACTTGTCTTCAGGTATCAGTTGGATTTAATTTTCCCTCTCTTTTGGGTGAGAGTATAAATTTTAGCTGTCTTGGATCAGTAGTATGTGTTGTGTAAATCTCTGTATTTATCAAAGTGTCTTTCAGATTTATATATTTTTTTTAAATGTCTTAATTACTTAATCATTTTTCATGGAAATATTTTAATGTGTACATTTTTCATGGAAATATTTTAATGTGTACATTTTTCATGGAAATATTTTAATGTGTACATTTTTCATGGAAATATTTTAATGTGTACATTTTTCATGGAAATATTTTAATGTGTACATTTTTCATGGAAATATTTTAATGTGTACATTTTTCATGGAAATATTTTAATGTGTACATTTTTCATGGAAATATTTTAATGTGTACATTTTTCATGGAAATATTTTAATGTGTACATTTTTCATGGAAATATTTTAATGTGTACATTTTTCATGGAAATATTTTAATGTGTACATTTTTCATGGAAAATATTCCGTATATTTTATGATTGAACTGTTTATATTGAAACTTATTTTATTTTTTCAAGTAATTACAGAATAGTTAACTTTTGAAGTGAAATTCTTTTAACAAATCTCCTGCCACGGGATGTAGATGTATCCAATATCTACATATCTGCCAGTTTCATTTAGGAGATGACATAAACCCCCTATCCTGGACAGGAAGCATCAATGTTACTCATTGATATTGGTGTGCCGTTAACCTCCAGGAACATTCCATTTACCATGGTTGTTTTTAAAGTTAAAAGGAATCTTCCGTCTCTTATTTACGTAAAGAAACTTTGTGTTCCCTATTTTCTTGTCTGTATAAATTTTCTAAAGTGATTTTTCTATATTACAGACCGCAAAGCGCATCGCAATGGTATCTACAGACCCAAGAAGAATAGATTTCCGTCTATGACAGGTGTAAGTAATTATTTTAATTATTTTTTTGCAATGTTTATTCATTCCATATTTGCTTAGACTCCCCTCAGTCAATCAGAATATCTGCCATTATGAGCGTGAGTTGTCTTTTTTGAAAGAAACTACTTTTGGCAACTATCGTTACCAAAACCTTACCCAGATATTGTAATATGGAAGTTCTTTGTGAGGGAACTACAGTTTTTCTCCCTTTTCTTGCATCTATTTTAATGCTAACAACCTAACGTATGGTAAATGTACCTTTTTTTTATATATAAATACTTAATCCATCTCACTCACTATCCAGGTTTATCGTCTGTTCCTTTTGACAAGAGGTTCAGTGTTGTCTGGCTGTCCTTATGTTAAGTCTCCAGTGATCACGGTTGTGGGGATTGACTGTCCATTTGCCACTGTTACGGTTTTGCCTGATGGTATCTTTCCATGTCTTCCTTGGCGCCCAGCTTTCTTTTTGCTCTCCAGTCTTGGGTCTCTGCATGTGCTTCTTTCAGCATGCCCAAATCAGCGAAGACGGTTTGCCCGTATTAGGACATCAAGTTTTGGAATGGTCAATTTCTCAGTGTGTGACCTAATGTTCTGGATCTGGTCTAGCTTTAAATTGCATATCCACCTAATCATTGCCCTGTAATAAAAGTTGGAAACAGTTTAATTTTGTTAATTTACAATTTTTATCTTTCAGTCATAAATATATTTATCATATATCACCATTTTAAGTAAGACACCAGCCAAAGAAGCATCATTCAGAGTTATAGAGTAACCATATTATAGGTTAATATCAAGGTTGACTTAATCAGCGTCCATTCACCGTGAACCTTGGGATTCTACTTTCCAGTGTTAACAGTGATTGTCCAATTCGTGTGTGTGTTTTGGAGGGATAATCAATATTATCTTGTCTAGTTCCATCAGTATTCTGACAGCAGTCTTCATTATTAATGATAATAAGGCTATTTACTTCTTTTATGTGTCTATACGAGGCCTGTCTAAAAAGTATCGGACCATAGGCCAGAAAAAAACGGAACCACCTCTGGAAGTCTTCTTTTGGATTGGTGTTCATCTCTGCCGTCGTGTTAGATTCAGCAGGTGTTTGAAGAAGATGCGATGTGTAACACAAATTAAGGGATGGTTCAACCGATTCAAAAATGGCCGCACATCAGCAGAGAGTGACCAGCGTTTTGGCAGGCCCCAAACTGCTCGGAGTGCAGCTGTTCCTGAGAGGGTGTGAAAAAAGATAATGCAGAATGCGATGGCGGAGATGAACACCATTCAAAACG
Source organism: Sepiola atlantica (assembly GCA_963556195.1). Lineage (NCBI taxonomy): Eukaryota > Metazoa > Mollusca > Cephalopoda > Sepiida > Sepiolidae > Sepiola > Sepiola atlantica. Next base: position 99,426,828 of record OY744531.1, read on the forward strand.
AAGACTTCCAGAGGTGTTTCCGGCAGTGGATGGATCAGTGGACTAAGTGTGTGCAAGCACAAGGGGGCCTACGTTGAAGGGGATTAGGGTCCCAACTCAGTCCTGTATTTGAAATATTTTTTCTAGCCTCCTATTTTTTTTATACCTGATTCGAGTTATTCAACTGTTCAAAAATGCCTCCAATTTACAAAGTTCTTATTTTCATTTTATTCAGTCATGCGTAGTATACAAATTTATTTTGAGTCTTACATTACTTCAAATTCTATCTCCTGCCACGGAATGTAGATGTTCCAATGTCTACATATCTGCCAGTTTCATTTAGGAGATGACATAAACCCCCTATCCTGGAAAGGAAGCATCAATGTTACTCATTGATATTGGTGTGCCGTAAACCCCCAGGAACATTTAATAAAGTAATTTTTTTTTTAATTAGTTATTATAAATGATTCTTTAGATAGTTAAGAATCGGTTTTATTGAAATCAAAATCGCGATGATAAATGAGAATTGTCCAAAATTAGCCTTGTACTTGTTGACAAATATCAGTTGGATTAAATGTTTTTTCTCTTAGAGGATAAATTTGACCTTTCTTTTTGATTAGTGTAGTATGTGTGTTGTGTAAATGATCTTATATTATTTTCATATATATATATATATATGAAAATATATATATATATATATATATATATATATATAAATGCATCGTTCCTTTCATTAAGTTGAACTCTCTTATGACATCAAGCTGCCGAAATAAATGTTAAAATTATCACTGTTTATTTAGCTATCCAGCGGTGGCCGAGTGGTTCTAGATGTCAGGATTTGAGTTGTAAAATATTCTTAGCCCGGGTGTTTAGAATCGCGCGACCAATAGTGAATAGTTATATCTCTATGCCGATGAGTCCCGATATAAAAGGACGAAGTGTATACGTACATAGATAATAAACAAAAACAAATATATATATGAAAAAAATCTATCGCACACGTAATTTTAAATATAAATTCCCATCAACTAAATCTTGTAGGGATAATCTTTGTGCATACAAAGGCGGTCACGTAATATTAATAACTAAGTATTTTACAGTCACCGTGCTCTTTGCAGTACAGAAAATGCCTTGTCACTGTAGGACTCATTCTCTAATAAATCTTCCTTTATTAGAGAATGACAAGACCGTTTTTTGTTGTTTTTTTTTTTTTGTACTACACAGAACATGGTGTAAACACCTTTTAAATATTAGTCGTAGTTATGAATATGTGGCAACTGTCTTTGTGTACGGCAAATATTCCCACAACTTTGAGTTGATAGGAATTATATAATATACTAGCGGAACCCGTCGCCCGGCGTTGCACGGGAGAAAGTACTACCTATTGCATGACGTCAAATAAAAAAAGGAAATGACCTATTTTTTCTCTCCCCCCCCCCCCCCCGTCTATTGTGTTGGCAAATGTTTTAAATTTAAAAAAAAATTAAAAAATTGGTAGAGTAGAATGGGATCGAACGCTAAAATAGGTAATTACGAATCCTGCCTTCTTACCGACTGCACCACGGATTCGGGTTAAAATAAATGTGAAAATAGGTCAATTAACTTAATAATAAAAATAAGAACCGGTGTTTTGTGAAAATTAAACTATGTATATTAGTTCCCGGTGTCGATGAGTAGAGTGACAGTACAGAATTGTTAGAGAGAAAAGTTTTTGCTACCACCTATATGGAGTTGGTTTTTCGGAGAGTAGTGGATGGCGGGCCAAATGTAATATTTAGTGTAAGCTGGGAAAAAAGAATAACAGATATACTAAAACACGCTCGAGTGAATAAGTGTAATGTAATGGTGAGTTTAGTAGCCGGTGATGCATGTGGTTATTTTCCTATTCTCCGAGAAGGTACAGGGGAAAAATCGTCTCTACTTTATATATTAGATGTAGGCCCCCCCCCCCCCCCCCAGATTAATGTATAACAAAAATAAGTAAAGTTGAATCTGAATTTTATCCTATTGTGAGCTACTTTTGATGGAAATTTGGTTAATAGGTTTTTTTTTGTTTTTTTTAAATCCATTGTATCTAAGATGATGGAAATGTTTTATTAAAAACTTGGCAAGTCTGATTTTCATCTTTATTAAAATAATAAAAAATATATACTTTTTAGTGTTTTCATTTAATAAAAAGGCTTACGGCATAATTGATTTTCGAAGTGAAATTACAACAAAAAAAAAAAAAAAAATTTAAAGCAAAATTTATCTCCTGCCACGGGATGTAGATTTTATCCAATGTCTACATATCTGCCAGTTTCATTTAGGAGATAACATAAACCCCCCCATCCTGGACAGGAAGCATCAATGTTACTCATTGATATTGGTGTGCCGTAAACCCCCAGGAACATTTTTCCTTGTCTTAGTACACATCTCTTAGGTAGTTCAGAAAATTGTCCTTTTTAAAAAAAAAATAATCTGTATAGTGAGTATTTTACAAATTTAGTTTATCCAAAAGTTTTTAATTAGATTAAGTTTCTTTCCTCTTTGAATTTTACATTTTAGTGGATCAGTTTATAATGATTTTTAATAGCTTTTATAAAAGCATGTTTTTAGAGTTTCTTTTTTCTTGAACAAGTGTAGCTGTAACTTTCATCATTTTAAACTCTACTTTAAAGGAAATTTAATTGATTTATTTTTCTTCATGAGTTAAAAGTTTATCAAATTCCTTGTAGTTAATTCTTTGATTAAAATGTAAAGAGAATTTCTTTTTAAAGCAAATCTTATCTCCTGCCACGGAATGTAGATGTTCCAATGTCTACATATCTGCCAGTTTCATTTAGGAGATGACATAAACCCCCTATCCTGGACAGGAAGCATCAATGTTACTCATTGATATTGGTGTGCCGTAAACCCCCAGGAACATTCCATTTTAGTAAATTCTTTTTTTATTTGTTATACATGATTCTGTAGGTAATTAAGAAAATGTATTTAATTCATAAAAATCTGTTAAATGGATATTTCCCAACCTGTTAATTTTACAATTATTCTCTTAATTTTGTCTTAGATTAAAAGATCAATTAAGTATATGTAGTCTTTTCATAATCAAATGTTTGCTAAAATATGCCCCCTACTTGCTAGGAATTTTTACATTATTTGCTCTACCTTGTCATCTTTAGTGTTTATAAATCAAAATTTTCATAAAATTCTTCCTAATTGAAAGTTTTAATTGAAGCTGTTTATTAAAAAAATAGTTAAAAGTAGGCATATCTCAAACTTTTATGAAGCAAAAAAGACACTTTCAGTTTCTTCCAAATTACTGTCAGTTTAAATTTTATGGAAGCGTAGATTCTTTCTTTAATGAGATTCTTTGATTTAAAAAAAAAAAAAAAAAAAAAAATTTTGATTTTTTTTTTTTTTTTTTTTTTTTTTTTTTTTTATATATATATATATATATATATATATATATATATATATATACACAAATCTCCTGCCACGGAATGTAGATTTTCCAATGTCTACATATCTGCCAGTTTCATTTAGGAGATGACATAAACCCCCTATCCTGGACAGGAAGCATCAATGTTACTCATTGATATTGGTGTGCCGTAAACCCCCAGGAACATTCCATTTTAGTAAATTCTTTTTTTACTTATACATGATTGTAGGTTAAGAAAATTTATTCAATTGATGAAAATCTGTATGATGCATCTTTCTCAAATTTGTCTTTGGTTAAAAGATAGATTTTGGAATAGCATATCAATTAAGTATATGTAGTGTTTTCATGATCGAATGTTTACTAAAGCATACCCCCTCCCCTACTTGCTAGAAAAAGAATTTTTACATCATTAGCTCCACTTTGTCATCTTGTGTTTATAAATCAAAGTTTTCATAAAATTCTTCCTAATTGATGAAAGTTATGATTGAAGCTGTTTATTAAAAAATATTTTAAAGTAGGCATATCTCATAAAATTGTATGAAGCAAAAAAGACAATTTCTTACAAATTACTGTCAGTTGAAATTTTACAGAAGCATAGATTCTTAGAATTGCTCTCATATATATATATATATATATATATATATATATATATATATAAAACAAATCTCCTGCCACGGAATGTAGATGTTCCAATGTCTACATATCTGCCAGTTTCATTTAGGAGATGACATAAACCCCCTATCCTGGACAGGAAGCATCAATGTTTCTTATTGATATTGGTGTGCCGTAAACCCCCAGGAACATTAACTTCCCATCTTCTGAATTAATGTAACCCCAACAACATTTTTAGTGGAGGCTACCAAAAGTATATTTGCACAGCGTGGGTGTGAAATAAGAACACACAAAATTTAAGATTAATAAATTTATTTAAATTCATAAATCTATTAATAGTCAATATTAATAATATTCAAGAAAAAGTTATTAATTACATGCAGGGCACTATTTCCTTCAAACATGTCCTCCATTTTTTCCCCCCTAATCCAGTTGAGCCCTCCTCGGTCACATTGCTTGCACTACTTTTCTGATCCATTGCTGATTTTCTTTAAAACAAGCAACTTCAAGTGTTGATAATCTTGCTAACTGGGTTAAGTTTTCATATGGTCTGGAATCCACTTAAATTGTCCCCTATTAGTAGAAATTGCAGTGTCAAATCTGGGTATCTTGGAGATCAATCAATAAGATGTACCCATGGAGTACAATGCCCTCACCCAAAAACCTTGCGAAAAAAAACTTTTCTTAAACCAGTTGCATGGATTTAAATTAATTTGTTAATCATAAACTCTGTGTTCATTATTTTCACACCCCTGTACAAATATACTTTTTGTCGCCTCGACTAAAAAATGTTTTTTGGTAGATTAATTTAAAGCTGGGGTTGTTATTTTTTAGTAAAAAAAATTTTTTTTTTTTTTTTTTTTTTTTTTTGAACACCCTGTATGGCAAAATTTCTTTATGAATCAAAATAGGTATAAAGAACAAATTGTTCAAGCATTTTATTTAAAAATTAGCTTTGTATTTGTCTACAGCTTATTGTTTGAATTAAGGTTGGTCTTTTATCTTGATTTCGCGAATGCATTTTCAACTTTATTTTGGATCTGTATAGTATATATAATCTAAGCTTTTTTTGCTTTTCCTTAAATCAATGAGGCTACATCCACATTTTACCATTTATTATCCGTTTTTAATTGAAATAGTTTATAAAATGTCTTGTGATTGGTATCATTTAATGGAAATATGAAATTAAAAAAAAAAATTTTTTTTAAACAAATCTTATCTCCTGCCACGGGATGTAGATATATCCAATGTCTACATATCTGCCAGTTTCATTTAGGAGATGACATAAACCCCCTATCCTGGACAGGAAGCATCAATGTTACTCGTTAATATTGATGTGCCGTAAACCTTCAGGAACATAACATACTGATTATAATTTACTAAAGACAATTCCATCTTTACTGATTTTTGTATGAAAATAAAGTTTTAAATAGTTTAGAATGAAATCATAAAGTCATGTTATTTAAATGTTACATTTGGAAGATTTCTAATCTAGTTAATATCTCAAAAAGCTGAATGGTCACTCGTGTGAACTTAGTTTCCTATTTATAAACATTAATTTTGGGGTACTTGAGAATATGAAACTTTCCGTCAATTGTACAATCATCTTCGGTTTAACATCTGAATGGAGGTTACAACTTTTTGCCAACTAAAACGTTAGATCGTAAAAAAAAAAAATGAATTGCAGAAATATTTTTCTTTTTTAAAAATTTGACACATTCTTGAAACACATTTCCCAGTAATGTAATCTTTTTGCGAAAGCCTATTTCGATGGCAGTTATTTTTACTACGTTAAATTAATTTCTGATCGAATGAGCAAATTATTTTGTTTTATGCGTAGACTTTGACTTTTAACTTAAATATATTGCCATTTCAAACATGTAAGCGTCCCCAATTGCCAAACCGGTTTCATTCTTATTAAAAACAACTAGATTTTAATATGACTGAAAAAATTTTAATATTTTTTTTTTTTTTTTCCATGCAGGTTGATCGTAAATATCTGCGTAACTTGCGGTTTGCTAGAAAACACAACAAAGTTGTTCCGAAAGGAATGAAGCGAGTGGCGAGACAAGCTGAGATTGATAAGCGTTCCGCTTGGTTAATCAAGCTGAAAGCCAACATCAGGGCCAACATTATTGCTGTGGCCGTTAAGGCGGCAGCAGCAGCTAAGGCGAAAGTCCCCACCAAAAAGTCTGCTCGCGCCAAGAAGATGGCTTCCAAAGCTACCAAGAGGCCGGCGTCTGATATTAAGGTTGCACCTCCAGCAAAGAAAGTTGCAATTTCAAAGGCAGCCACACCCGTTTCTGCCAAGAAAGTTCCAACAAAGATTGATGCCAAGAAAGTTGCTGCCAAGAAACTTCCAACAAAGATTGATGCCAAGAAAGTTGCTGCCAAAAAGGTTCCAACAAAGATTGATGCCAAGGAAGTTGTTGCTCCCAAGAAAGATCTGAGCAAAAAGGTTGCTGATTGGAAGGGTCTTGTCGGCCAGAAGGCCATTGCTGCCCGAAAGGCAGCCAAGCTGAAGACCTCGAGGAAACCCCTTACTGTTGCCGAAAAGAAAGATTTACTTGCAACCAAGCGAGCAATCCAGAAGGCAATTGCCAAGGGCAAAATTTCCCTTCTCCCACGTAGGAAATCTGCGAGCAAAGGCAAGAAAAAACCTGTCTTATGCAGCAAGAAGATCACTGTTAGAAAGGCGCTTATAGGTGGCAAGAAGATTGATTCTGCAACCAAGAAGGCTGCCACCGCAGCAAAACTGAAGGCTCAGGCAACTAAGAAAACAGCGGCAGATGAGGCTAAGAAACAGGAGGCCACCGGCAAGAAAGCCGATGCCTCAGGTAAGAAGCCCGAGGCTTCCGCCAAGAAGGGCGCTGCACCAGCCGGAAAGAAGACAGATGCAACCAAGAAACCAGAGAAGGCTGCTGCACCAGCCGGAAAGAAGGGCGCCGCACCAGCTGCCAAAACCGCTGCACCAGCCGCCAAAAAGGCAGCTGCCAAAAAACCAGCCACGAAGTAAACTGGATCATCTCATCTTGGGGGAGCTATGTTCATAGTGGGGAAATAAAATAAACTGTAAAATAAATTTAAAAAAAAAAAAAAATTGTGTTTTTTTTTTTTCTTTATCAATAACAATGTGTGACCATGGTTGTATGTATCTGTATTTCTCGTGTCATTGTAACTTTTGTAAGTATACATTGAATCATGTTATATCATACTCACTTCTTGAGCGGTGTTAGTACAGTACCTGGCTAACTCAATTTCCATCCTTACCTCGTTTCTACCACTTTATAGCTTGTACAAAGAAAAATATTTTTTAATTTTCTTTGAAAAATGCTACTTAGTGTTTGCATTAGAGAGTAAATAACTAGGATGAATGTGTTAATGTATTGTTTTTATGGTGCTTGTGCATATCAACCCTGACATGTTAGACCGCTCTTAAAAATAAAATAGCTAAAGAAATGTATAAACTTTATGTACTTACGTGGTAGATGAAAAAAAGACTACACCAAAAATTATGCAAATTCATCCAGTATTTATTTAATTATAAATAAAAAAAGACGCTTTTATCACTCGGTAGATATTTCCACCATTTTGTATCTTAGATTTTCCAGTGGTCAAGGACGATAACTCATATTTTCACGATTTTGGGGTCTGCATTGTTTACAAAAATGTCAAAATGTACGTAAAATCATTTTTTTTCTTTTTATAATTTAATAACTACTGGATGAATTTGCGTAATTTTTTCAGCTAACACGTAAGTACATAATAAAGTTTATACATTCTTTAAATATTTCAATGTCAGGATTGATATGCACAAGCACCGTTTTTATTGCCAACAAAACATTGTTTCTAATCAAAAATAATTTGCTTTGAAAGAATGCCTAATAACAGTTCTCTATTTTGTGGATTATTTAAAAAAAATGTTATGTTAATTTCTTTAAATTTATAAACTATGTATCCTTTAAACTTAAGTCAGATTTCAACTCTTGACATTGTAAAAACTACTTCCTTGTTAAGGTGTACTCTGCCAATCCCTTTTTTTTCTATCAGCGGACGAAAAACTCCAAAAATACTAACTTTTTAAAAGTATGTAGATTAATCAAATATGTTTTGTCTGTCTCATTTACTAAGTAGTTAAGATCTCTGATATTTCAAAATTAGACAAATTCCGCAATTTATTTATTATGTTTCAAATAAATTTGACTAACGGACAAAATCACTTTATATACTATTTTAAAAAAAAAAGTTTGACACTTTGAAATTTGAAGGGAATTTTAAGCATTTAAACTGTTGAACAGTCATTTCTAGATTGAAATTCTTTTACCAAATCTTCATGTATTTAAAATTTTCTGAATTAAAAATAAATAAATCCCACCTGGAATTGATAACTATTTTTAAATTAAAAGAAAAATATTTTCCAAATCGTCAAAAGCCTGTTTAAAATTGTGAGACCAGTTTTTCTGTTTGTTTTTCTCCGCATTGAATGATCTATTTATCTACATCTCGGTATGTATCTTAGCAATAATGTGGCTTATTTTAACACTTTACTGCAGTTTCATAGGATATCCACTCGTCAGAAATGCATTCATAATATCCTTTGTCTTTATTTATATTGATAAAAACGCCAACTGAAAATCAGATCAGAAATGTGCAAATTTTAAAACATCCAAGAGAAAATCAAGACGATGACAATTTCTTTACGGATAAATCGTTACATTTTATGCATTAAAAATGCTGAAAAAAAAAAAGAAATTAGGTGCTTATGCAGATGAGGGCACACATGAAAAACGCATTTATACAGATTAAAATCAGTCCAAATAGATTAACTGAAATACTCTTTGATATACAGGGTGGGCAAAAATAAGGGTCCTATTTTTAAAAATTCATAACTTTTTTATTTATTGATTTTTTTTAAATTTTTTTTTAGAATAAGTAAAGGACCCCTTCCGAAGCAAGCATGAGCCGTATTAGCCCTAAGGAACGTCCCCTTATTTAGAAAACATTATTTTTGCTTAAAAAACTCAAAACAGTGTAAAAAACAATACTTTAGTTTTTGTAAGTTTTAAGAAGTGTTTTTCGGCTAAAATTTGTTTTGTTTATTTCAAAAAATCTCTGAAGGGTCAGTCTACACACACATAAAGTTTGGTGAGTTTAACTTTTATTTTGTGGAAGTTATTCAAATTTAAAGATAGGACCCTTATTTTGGCCCACCCTGTACTTTATCAGACAAAAATGGTTACATACACCAAAAATTATCAAGTAGAATTTTAATTAAAAATAGAAATCAGTCTTGTATTTTCTGGATCTGCCATTGATTCAAGCGAATAACATGTACATCATTGTCATATTGACAAGTAATAAATCAATGGTAGTCGACAAAAATATGATTAAACCGATTTTTATATTTTATTAAAATTCTACTCAATTTTTGGTGAGGATACTTATTTTTGCCTGATACGTAAGTATAAACTGTTTTCCTCCTACCTATAGCCCTGGTCTTTTCAAGACTTAGGCCAATAGTCATTGTGATAATATTTCGTTCTTATCTCCTTACATCAAGTGGCTTCATGCCTTGTCTGGAGCGATTTCCATAAAAATTTTTTTTCGGAAATGCGTTTTTAATATGTGCCCTCATCTATATAAGCACCCAAAATTTTACTTCGCTACTCACGTTCATAAAATAATGTCTTAATCAGTATAGAAATGAAAGAAAACGTCTCATGGAAATTGTGAAGGCTTTCTTTCCGAATCCTTTGGGTGGGTCTCTTCCTTAGCGAACCCGGATTGCCAATGCTCAAACAAGTTTGCAGCCAACATGTATATATGTTACAGGTTATAAGCGTTCTTAATGTTAATTGGTCCCCCGATTTATAAAATAGTTGTAACTTTGGTCATGTTAGAAAGTGACATTCTCCGATTTTTGAAAAAAAATCTGGTTAGTCCCCAGGTGGTCAAAAGGCCCCGAAATGGCAAAAAATGACATTTTTTGCCACATAACTTTCCTTCCATCCATTCAATTTCTCTGAAACTTGGCCAAAATATGTAGGCAATTGTTCCTAATAGAAAAATCTTGTTCACGTCCCCAGGGGGTCAAAATGGCAAAAAAATGACCCTTTTCTCCCATAACGTTTGATCCATCCATTCAATTATTCTGAAACTTGGGCAAAATGTAGAGGCAATTGTTCTGGATATAAAATGAGCATCCTTGACCTCAGAAAAATTCTGGTTCGCGCCCCCAGGGGATCAAAAATGTCCCAAATTTATTGCATTTTACACTCGTCACATACAGAGGAGGACCACGCATGCACGGCTTGTTAACTCATAATTATGGGTTAGTAGTAATCTTTTTGTCATGTTTGCTTTAACTTGTGTTTTACATGCTGGCATGTTTTGGACAGCTTTTAAAAATTGACTTCAAAACTAACTCGTAATCAAATAAAATTAACTCCTCTTCAACAACACCAAACACCGACAAATCTCAACTTCAATGTTTTAACTGCCCACCTTTGATTTTAGTCCTTCCATTTACCTCAGCTGATCTGCAAATATGATAATTAGTTGCAACTACCAAAGTCTACATTTGCAAAGATTTGACCCACCCCCACAACCCACTTTGGTGGATGGACAGTCATGACCTGCACATTTTCAGCCAGTAGGTGATCCTCTTCCTCTTTATTGTCACTAACATATCTCAGGGTTTTTTTTTTTTTTTTTTTTTTTATATCCTTCTTTATCGGTTATACTATTTGTGTACGTCTCATTTAGGCACGTCCACTTTTGGCTCCTGCTTAAAGGCCGGACATTTTTTATAAGAAGTAAATAAGTGACGGGCAGATATTGCCTTGAATTTGACGATAAAGTTGCTCCGCTTTCATACTTCTATTTCTAGAAAATCAGCAGGAGCCAAAAGTAGACGTGCCTAAATGAGACGTACACAAATAGTACTTTGTAACGCCTGCTGAAAGTGGATGTGCCATGGCACGTACAATTTCTAGAATTTAGGTACCGACCCAGCCCGTCCATTTTCAGCTGCTGCTGCTTTTTTTAACTATAATATAAACCTGAACTCACCGTATTTTGAAACCTGGATAGATTTTCACGAAGTGATAAAATGTCTACACTGGATGTCCTCAGCTTTAAACTTCTTACTTCCCAAACTGACCATTTGCCAAGCAAGAAGAATTTAGACAAATTTGTTTTTAGCTAGAAAGGATTTAACAATCTTTAGTGTCGACGCTTTCAGTTTCGCAAGAGTTTCCATTATTTCCTTACACGCTGTACCAAAGTTTTATGTATAACCTAACATTATCTTATAAGTGTGAATTTTCTTTTTTTTTTGATATCTTAGTACTAAACAACCAAGCCGTACTGGAACATCGTTTGGCGACCAGCTGCCCTTTTTGATCTAAGAACAAAATATGGGACAGAATAATGTGCGGTACATGAATCGCCAATTGAAACAAGCGGCAACTGTCAGGATGGACACAAGTGGTTTACATACTAATACAGTATTTTTAACTTGCTTCTCCCCAATGTATATTATTTTTAAAAACAATAAGATCAACATTGAAATGATACAATAAAAAATGTCGAAACATAATATCATTATTCAACAAATAGTTTTAGAATTATGTTTGAATTTTTGAGATGAGGATTGATAATTTGGAATATTCTGACTACTATTCTCATCTTGTCACCAAAAATAAGTCTGAATGAGCCAAGTAATAGTTTTGAGAGTTGACAATTTTGTGGTGTTAATTCAAGTCGGATTATCTTGTAGATACAAAAAGATCATTCAAGCGTATAGATGCATTACAGTTGCATTGCTTGTGTGCTTTTAGTATCTTGTATTCTGCAGAGGCGATGCACTGGTCACGGCACCAAATGTGAACGTGGATTTGTGTGTTCATTGCATTGCTTGTTGTCTTTGTCTAAATTCGGTGCTTAATTTCGACACGTCTGTAGTGTCAATAATCTGGTCTTGATCACTGCTGTAACAACTGTATTTTTCTTCCCACAAAATTAACTCTTAATTTTGAAACCAATGTTTTATTTTGAGAGGTTAAAATGATATTTAGTTTCTCTATCAATCAGAACCTCCGACAGAATACAAAACAGACTGCTTGAAATCTTGAGTAAACTCTGAGCCCAAACGAATCAAAACTAAAAAAACAAACCAAAAAATCCCTCTGCCTCTTATGCTTAGATATATATATATATATAGATATCACTATCATTCAGTATATGCTATACAGCAAGTTCACTTGAGAATGATCGGTTGTTTCATCACTGAACATAAAAGCTAACGACAATCAGCTGAAGTAGACATAACTTTTGTGTGATGTCAAGTGGATCGTTTTCCCGGCATGAAACCTCGTTTTTAAGAGGGAATCACCTTTTTCTAAATGGCATCCCATTTTTGGGGGGTTATCAATTTTTCTCATTACAGGTCTGTCGTTTGTAACAATGCATGCTTTGCTGAATATCTATCGTAATGCCTGTTCACACTTACACTTGTTGCATTCAGACTAATCAGAGATAAACAGCAGGTCAGGTGTGGACGATGGTCCAGACAATGCCACGATATTCTCTCTCGAATCTAGTCTACCCTACTATTGGACTATTGGACCATAGCACAGTACTAATAAAAAGGTTATACTGTAACACGATGACTTTAAAAGTTTGATCGAAAGCAGGTGGATGTTTATAGCTTTCATCAGTTGTCGTTTCTTTGTTGCCTCTGCTTTTCCTGGTTAGTCGTTAGTTCACACAAGACAAAAAAAAAAAGGTTTCATTTTGTTTATTCATGTGAGAGACAAAGAACAATGTGGTTGCCAGTTCATTCATGACTTAGGTGAAAGACTGCTACACAACTCTTCTGTGTGTGTGTTAATGAACTCATTTTACGAACGGGTAGATAAGCTAGCAAATAATTTAGTTGAAAATAACAGGAAGTGTGGCAGCCGAAATGTCAACTTGCTGAAGACAGGGTGAAAATTACCTCGGCTGTTGGAATGTATTGAAAATGGGTATGACGTCACATGGCTCAAAGAGAGGGTGACACGCAGTCGGTGTGTTTGGAAACATGTAAGGACATGAATGCATAACGAGATGGGTTGACAAGATATAACTAATTGGTGATTTTTCTCTCTCTCTCTCTCTCTCTCTTTCTCCCTTTCTTTTTTTTTTTATTTATCAAGGAAGGTGCGAGAGTGCTCTATCCCATAATAGACTACAAAAATGGCCTATACTGGAAATCTCATTTTTTGATCAATCATAACTCAAAAACCAATAAACCAAATTAGTTAAAACTTTGCACAAAATTTTTCCTTGATAGGTTCTATGAGTGTGTAGAATTTCAGCAGCATTAGTCAAGGCAACCCAGTGATCCAGAAAGTTCAATCATGAAATCATGTTATCCATGTGTATGTACGTATGTGCCACCCTGTATCTCAAACTATTTGATGGATTCAGCTGATGTTTGGCAGAGATAGAGGTTCTAGGGTCAAGTTGATGACATTTTAATTTCAGTTTACCATATACCTTAGTTTTCCAGAAAATTCCAAAAAACCTTTAAAATTACCATTGTCTTGAGGCATAGCCTTTACAAAAGTAGTGACATTCCATGATAAATGCCAGTTTACTGAAATCATATGCCCTTAATAGGGTTAAGATGAAAATTCATATACACTAATGTACAAAAGCAAGGAAATTCCCAAATTTTTACACTTTTATTGTCATTAAGGGTATGACTACATATCAACCAAACCATTTCATTATCACATCACTACAGTATACATCTCTATGCATGAGTGGATGAAGTGTGTGAGGTGCGCTGAAGAAAAATTCCTACCAGTAAAATACATAGCCCTGTTGCGCTCGCATACCCTTAATGACAATAAAAGTGTAAAAATTTGGGAATTTACTTGCTTTTGTACATTTAGTGTATATGAATTTTCATCTTAACCCTATTAAGGGCATATGATTTCAGTATACTGGCATTTCTCATGGAATTATATATATATATCCGAACTGGTCAGTGATTTGCAGCACAGATCACATTGAATAAATGGCTTGCTTTCACCCATCAGATTTGAGTCGAGTTAGTCTTTTAAAGTTATAAGTAGGGGTGGGATGTAATGGGTGAAAATTTCAGATTCATGCGAGTAGTATTTTTTTGTGTTCATTTATACATAAATAACACTAAACAAACATTTTGAAAATTTTGCAAAATTCAGAAGGTGCAGGCCAAAAATAGCTGTTAGGGCTCCACGGGACTCAAAATCCATCATTTTTTTGGTGAAAAAGTGGTTTCATGCGACATTGCAGGTCCTAAAACATCCTCAAAAGCTATGAATGGATATAGATGGTTAAATCTGATATAGTACTTTAATTTAGGACCATTTTCAGGCTGTGAAAGGGTTTTCATGAATGTAAAATAGCCTAAAACTAGTGGCCTGCACCTCCTGAATTTTGCAAAATTTTCAAAATGTTTGATTGTTTAGTGTTGTTTATGTATAAATGAACACAAAAAAATACTACTCGCATGAATCTGAAATTTTCACCCATTACGTCCCGCCCCTAATAAGCAACTTTACAGGACAGGCATTTCCTTGGTCAGGGAGGATCACGCCAAAAGCAGCCGCAAGAAGAACGAACAACAAACAATAACAATTGTGAACTTTAATATTTCTGCAATGAAGACTTGGTTGACGTGTTTATGACGCAGTTGACGGCCAACACTTGTTGCCGTCGTGTACTTTGGTATTATCGGCGACTGCTTTCTTCACTCATTCCGCTCTCTGTCGGTCTGTAAATTCTTTCCGTTTTCTCTCCGCCTGTCTTTTAGATCGGCATTTACGTCATAGCCATTCTTCACATTTCACTCTGATTTGGTTATTTTTGTAAATTCTATTTCTTTGACAGATTCTAATAAACTATTCGACCGATTTTAAAACCTCATTTGTTTACGAGATTCTAATTTCGCACTTTGTCCATTATCTGTTGACTGACTTCATAAAAAAAAAATCCTGCAAAGGTGTATTATAGTTAACAAGAAAAAAAGGCGTGACATAAAAACAAATAGATAACAAATAACTGTTACCAAACGCAAGAACATTTATTTTATACCTACTTGTATAAGTTTCAAGTGTCCATACAGATTTTAAGATTTATCTATTATCGTTACTTTTATTTAGTCAAACATGTGTTGTTTTCATCATAGTCGCCAATTTTTGGGGGAGTTGGTCGCAAATTTCAGACTTTAAATATAGTAAAAAGAGAAAAAGAGATTTACTGGAACTGTAAGTCTAAGGAGGTTCCCAATCGGATTAGGGTAAGCTTTTTTATTATCTTTTAAGCCTAAAATTTGCAAACTTCCCTCCAAAATTTGCCGCTATGATGAAAACCATGCGTTCTTGTCGAAGTAAAAGACAAAATAACGAATGCATAGATAATAAATCTTACAGTTGGTAAACAAACGTGTAAATTATACAGATAAGTAGAAAAGTAAAATTTCTTGCGCTTGGGAACAGTTATATTTTGTCTATTTTTTTTTTTTTTTGACCCCCTTTTTTTTGTTTTTAGTTATAATGCCCTTTTGCCAAAAATCCTATAAAAAAATAGGGTTTTCAAAATTCCCAAACAAACCTCCGTTCCTATAATTTTAAAACAAGACAATTCGACTTTTCGTTTTGTACCGTTTCAATTTCTTTGTCAATAACTTATAACTAAATTATCTGTTATACTGTTTAAGCCATAGTTGAAAGGAAAAGCGTTGGATTTGTACGTTTTCGATATATACTAGCAGAAATATGCTCCCTCCAGTTATTTATTATAATGTAAGTGTTGAGTTTGCGAATGAACAGCTGATTGTGACAATTTTGTTGACCCCCCCCCCCTCCCCACCCAAAAGGAGAAGGTAATGCCTGGGAGGATGGTCTCACGAAAACGGAACAGATACTAGACTACACCACCCCACCCTCCTTCCAAAAGGAGGAGGTAATTTCTGGGAGGATGGTCTCATAACAAAACAACAAATGCTACATTCCTCCCTTCACTCCCCCTCCTCCCCCCCCCCCAAAAAAAAAGAAAGGAGTGTAGGAGGTTTTAAATGAATGTATTTCTTTCCTCTTTTTCAACTTTTCCTTCTACACAAGCACACACACTTCATCTGTGTGTGTGAGAGAGAGAGAGAAGGTAGCGAGAGTGATAGAGACTGTATAAAATAAGAGTGGAGGAATGGTGAAACAACATACAGTAAGAGAGGGTGAGAGTGATAGACAGAAACTTCCTAAGAGATGGATGACTTGGTGAGTAAATTGCAAATTATAGCTAATTAGAACAATTAAAATGGAAGTTTTTTTTGTTTTTTTTTTCAAACATAACTCAATCCCAGAACCAAGGAATATTTTAGCATGTATTTTGTGTGATTAAAATATAGAGGAAAAACCTTTAACCCAGCTTTACTATTAACTATTCTGTACCTTACCTTTATCAAAGAATTTGAGAGACAGAGAGAGGGAGAGAGAAAAAGAGAGACAGAGAGAGAGAGAAAAAGAAAGAAAGACAGACAGACAGACAGAGAGAAAAAGAGAGACAGACAGACAGAGAGAGAGAGAGACTCATTACAAACGAGTGAGAATGAATGGATAGTTGAGATGACTTTGCAATTAAAAGACCATTCCGAGCCAAAGAATGTTGAGTATGCGCGAGCCAAGTCGTCATAAGATGGTTCGTGAATGCATCTTTATCAGCTGTTGTCAGCATCTTCATCTATCTTCTTTCGTGGCAATGTAAACGTGCATGAACTCCAGTAAGATGGCTGCTGTTGACAACCGTCAGAAAATTACGTTCATTAAAAAAAATGCCAATAATTTAAAATTGAATAAATATTTCAATTAACTCTTGAAATTCAATTTTCCCAAATAGTCATGACTATTGTTTACCACTTTTCAGTCTCTAGAGACAATGGACACCTCCTGTAAAGACGGCTGTGCTGGGGAGTCTATAGTGAAGCAAAGGGTTGAGCAATTTCCAACTGCACCTCTCCTGAACATGAGAGGGTCCAAAACGACAGGACACAATTCCATGATAAGCAGAGAAAGACTGGTGCTCATTGGAGTTTTCCTTCTGTTAGACAAGGTTTGAGAGTCTAGTCTGTATATGGATTTAGTCCATATCTGGAGGGAGGATATATGGATCTATACCTTTGCGAAGGGTATTAGTGAAAGGTTTATGTTATAGCTCAATAGTGTACGACTAGAGCTCTTAATTTAACATCTTATGAAACCATAATTAATTCTGGAAACAATTTTCAATTTTTTCAACAAAAAAACACTTTTATTTGCAAACAATTGTTTCTGAAAGAGGCAGAAACAATTGTTTGCAGATAAAAGTGTTTTTTGATGAATATATGAAAAATTGTTCCCTGAAGTAACTAACGTTTCATAAGATATTAAATTATTTAGAAATATATATATATATATATATACACATTCATATGAAAAGTGGCCTCCTTTAAGTCTCAAAAGACAATGGATAACCCCTGTAAGGGTGGCCTGCATGATGAGTCTATAGTGAAGAAAGAGTTGCGCAATACCAACCATACCTCTCTTGAATCAGCATTGCTAGAGTCCAGTGACAAGGAGAAGTCTAGGACGGCTGGAAACAATACCACAATGAGCAGAGAAAGACTGGTGTTATTCCAAAGTTTCTTAAACTGGTTGCACAACTCAGGTTTGAGAGTCTAGTCTGTATAAGGGTTGCAGTAGCTCCGATCGAACTTTAACTCGGTAGGCCGAACCCACAGTCTGTGCTCGTAACCATGACGCCACGCCACTTCCAAAAAATATGTATGTATATATTTCATGATTTTCTTTGGGGTACAAAATTTTATTAGGAAAATTACAAAGGGAAGACGTTTTATCTTTCATGATTAAAAGATACGAGAGGAGAAAAAAAAAGTGCCAGTCGACCGGTTTCACCCACACTTAACGAGAACTGTATTGTGGGATTTAAAAAAATGGAGAATGTAAAAAAAAAGGGGGAAATTATATATTTAAAACCAAAAAGAGCGCAACAAACTTCAGCATCAACCTATTTACAATCTTGAGTTGTGCTCACTCCATTTTTCATCTTAAAATTTTGGAGACTATCCACGTACATCTTAAACGGCCGTCCCCCTGTAAACAGAAGGAGGGTCTATTGGGGTTGAGTGTGATTAGTCTCTAAGACACATCCTCCATGGTAAATAACCTAACGCTCTTTTTGGTTTTAAATATATAACCCTCCCCTATTTTTTTTACATTCTCCCCTTTTAAAATCCCACGATACAGTATTCGTTAAGTGTGGACGAAACCGGTCGACTGGTACTCTTTTTCCCCTCGTATCTTTTAATCATGAAAGATAAAACATGTCTTCCCTTCGTAATTGCTCTAATATGTATATATCTATACACACACACATATATTAAGCTCTATTTTATCGTATGACAAAATATTGAGCTTCTATTTTTGGCTGCAAGGTCAGAATATAATTAATTTATGTAGCTCCACGTCAGAATTTCTAAGTGAGTGTTAAATAAGATATTGAAATACTTAATACACTTGATAATTAATAAAGTTGATTTTTTGAGCTCCTATGAAGTGTAATCACTGAAACGCGACTGCAGTTGCGTAAGCAAAATTAAATGTTTATATAATAAATATTTATCAAGCTCTACCTAGTGTTGAACACGTTTGAAAAAATATTGGTTTTCAGTTCATTTTATAAATACATCTGAACTTGTTTAATAAATAAATATCGAAACTAGAGTCTAGGTGTTTTGGTGTGTGGCTTTCATGGTTTGTGTGAGCGAGTTTAAAATCTTATTTATGAGACATTGGCCTAGATTCATTGTAGTTAGATGACCACACCCTTAGTTGAGAAATGTATTGATTTACTCCTCTCCAGGAGTTAGGCACAAGGCCAGTTTTTATCTTACTCCCACAAGTAAGATGTGACCCAAGGTCGGGTCGGGAAAGTGGGGTTTAAAAATTGCCTGGGCAGCCCCGTCGGCATTCCCCGGTAGGTGCGCCTCAGGCAGTAAGCAATAAACTTACTCCTCCCCAAAGAGGGGAGGCGAAGCCTGGGAGGGCGGACCTCCTAGAACTGCACAGAACAGACCCATAGACCGGCGTAAATCAAGCCCCGGAGGCTAAGACAATACCAGTCTATGGGGTGCAGTATCCATCGGAACAGATACTACACTTTGATCTTAGCCAAAAGGCCAAGAATTGTAAAGAGTAGGTACATCCCACAGTCGTCCGTCCGCACACTGTGGTTTGCATGATATGTCTTATTTAATAGACTTGCTTGACGTTGTGTGCTGGCTCAGGTGGCAGAGTACTCACCTTGCATGCAAGTGACTTGGGTTTCAAATCCTGAGTTCGGATGTGTCCTTCTGATGAGCCCTAAGGTTGACGAAACTCATAGTCTAGGTTATCCAATCAGTGGCTTTCATGGTTATATATATATTGATTGTGTAGTCAAACGCAAGTGTTTAAGCTCGATCGATATTATACTATTATAGGGTTCAAATATGTAATTACAGGGCAATTTTAATTTTTAATTTTTATTTTATTAACATATTTCACCCCAAACAAGGCAGGCCGCCACTGTAGACATAAGGAGTTACTGAGAATTAAGGTGTAGGTTTTTGCGGTCATCCTAGGTTTGGAGCAGTGTAGCGAGATGTCTGTTTACATTAGTTTTAAACCTCTGCATGTCGGTACAATCGTGGGAAACAGAAAGCAGGGCGGGAGTTCCAGAGGCCGGCAGCAGGAGGAAAGAAGCTGCTGGAGTAGAAGTCTCTCCGGCATCTGGGGATCTCTACAGTGAATGGATGGGATTTAGCTGATTGTCGAGTTGGTCTAGTGAATTTACATCGAGGGGGCACCAGAGTAGCCAGTTCGATTATAGATTGAAACAGATTCCGATGACGACAAAATATCTTATCATTAAATAATAATTATAATAAAATAATAATTAATAAAATTATTTCCGTATCTTCATTTTCTGAAGACGTTCTCCACGAACGAAATTGGTCAAAAATTTCTTGTTTTTGTTTTTCTCCTGCACTTTGACTTGTTTACCGTCTGTCATCTTTTCACACACACACACACACACACACACACACACACACACACACACACACACACACACATATATATATATATATATATTCAAATGCATTTATCCTGATGATTTCTTTTGGGAATGAAACATGAACGTCTCTATGTAGC
>OY744531.1:99452122-99457122 GCA_963556195.1 Sepiola atlantica
GGGTAGATATTTCGAGCACTTTTTTGGAGGGCTTACGTAGAAAAAAAACGTATTTTAAACAAAATAATTTCTCGCATCTTGAAAGCCGTTTCTAAAAATCCAGTCGCCTTTTTTTCTTTTTTTTTTTTTAATGAATTCGCCTCATTCATCGCGCTTTCTCATAAAGGAATTTCAGAGCATAAATATAAACAGATAAAAGCCAGGGAAACACAGATCCAAGTGGATAAATAAATACATGCATCAAACAGTTGCAACTCACAACAAGAAACACCGCTTAAAAAGCAACGAATATGAAAAAAAAAAACAAAAAAAAAACGACGGTTAACTCATCTTCTTTCGTGAATTACATTCTCTTATCCCCCCCCCCCCTTCCATTTTCGCTTTGCAATCCTAAGATAAGCGAGATCAAAGACTCACATTGTGCATGTATGACGTCATAGGGTCAACGGGGTCAATCAAAGAAAAAGAAAAAGAAAAGAAAGACGTATCTCATCCACCCGATCTTTTACCATTCCCCGGCCATTAGCGAAGTATTTAATATATCATTATTATATGTGCTTATCGACAACTGCTTATCTAAAATGTAGACGTTTTTCGTTTCTTTTCTGGACGCTTTTTATTCAAATAATGCCACCATTTTCTCCCATGAACATTATTGCATGCGCGCATGCGCAAAAAAGAAGAGTTTCAACATGGCGTTCATGGGTTATCTTCTTTTTTGACTTACATGACTTATGTGCATACTCCAGGGAATATATATATATATATATATATATATATATATATATATATATATATATATATATATATATATATATATATATATATATATATATATATATATATATATATATATAATATATATATATATATATATATATATATAATATATATATATATATAATATATATATATATAATATATATATATATATATATATATATATATATATATATAATATATATATATATATAATATATATATATATATATATAATATATATATATATATATATAATATATATATATATATAATATATATATATATATAATATATATATATATATATATATATATATATAATATATATATATATATATATATATATATATATATATAATATATATATATATATATATATATATATATATATATATATATATATATATATATATATATATATATATATATATATATATATATATATATATATATATATATAATATATATATATATATATATATATATATATATATATATATATATATATATATATATATATATATATATATATATATATATATATATACCAGCAGAGCTACCCGGTGTTGCCCAGGTTAGAGTGTGGGATAGCAACCTTGATGCTGTCAGCTAGATATCTTACTCACCGACCGAGCTATTCCGATATATGTTAATACTCTTAAACTAACACTAATAAATAGATTAATTTAATTGTGTAACATGTTTGAAAATTGTCATTAGCTTCGTTAAGGGGCAGCCAGAGATGCTAAAATACTTCCATTATGGTCACATGCAAATTGCGCATGTGAATACAATTATATTGAAAGTACACTTCCTAGTATGTCTTCGTTTTTAGGGACAGACATGCACAGACGGATGCTCTAGTGCCAAACTTCTTGGTAATTAATTTCTGAATTTTGTGTGGTATCAGCCGATGCTGATACCTTTTTTTGTGGGGAGGGGGCGCAGTTTATAAGATTTCTGGCAGTTTCAGTTCTCTTGTTTTAATGTGCTGTTCCTTCCATCTTTTTGTTTTATTTCTGTTGCAACTTCCATGTGGCTGGTTAGTGTTTGTAGTTTATGTGGGTTGGTTTCCACATTCGAGGGTTTTCCTTAAGATTTCAGCTGTTTTCATCATTGCAGTCCGTTGTATAGTTTCAGTCTTCCCTTTGATTCTATTTTCTTCTAGTCTTTTTTCCAGGTTTTTCGGGACTGTTCCTAGTGCTCCTACAACTACTGGTATTATATTGACTTTATTCATCTTCTTCTTCTTCTTCTTCTTCTTCTTCTTCTTATTATTATTATTATTATTATTATTATTATTATTATTATTATTATTATTATTACAACAATAATAATAACTCTCAGTAAATTAATCAAAGTTTGTTTCCTAAAACTTTTCCTCTACACATTTTAATCACATAAAATACATGTTAAAATATTCCTCAATTTACGGATCGAAGTATGCGTAAAAAACACTTCCTGTCTAAGTGTTCTAATTAGCCGTAATTTTCTATAAACTCACCAAG
Source organism: Sepiola atlantica (assembly GCA_963556195.1). Classification (NCBI taxonomy): domain Eukaryota; kingdom Metazoa; phylum Mollusca; class Cephalopoda; order Sepiida; family Sepiolidae; genus Sepiola; species Sepiola atlantica. The sequence goes on from OY744531.1 coordinate 99,454,392, forward strand.
TTTTTTTTTCATTCATAAGAAAACTTTTATAAGGTAAAATTTTACCCTAGAAAAGTTTTGTGCAAAGTTCGGACTTAGTCGGTTCCATAGAACCATTTTCACGCATGGATGTTAGCAACCTTCATCTGTATTTCGATGCTGATACCTTTTTTTGGGGAGGGGGGGGTGTGGGGGTGGAGGGCACAGTTTATAAGATTTCTAGCAGTTTCAGTTCCCTTGGTTTAATGTGCTGTTCCTGCCATCTTTTTGTTTAATTTCGGTTACAATTTCCATGTGGCTGGTTTATGTTCGTAGTCTTCTTCTGATTTTCACTTTACCTAATGTGATACTTCCTGACGTTAAATTGGTTTCCCAATTCTTCATGCTGTTCTTTAAAATCTCCAGGCATTTGTGCATCCATGAATGAGGGACAATGTCAAATTCTTTCTTATAATCTACCCACCCCATGACAAGGTTAGTAGTTATTCGTTTGCAGTTTCACAGGATCATTTTATCGATCAGAAGCTGATCTTTGATGACATGTTATCTTTTTCGGCAGCCTTTCTGTTCCTCAGGCAGTAAATTGTTTTGGTCCAAATGACCATAAATACATTCAGACAATATGCTAGTGAAAAGTTTCCACATTACTGAGAGGCAAGTGATTGGTCTAAAGTTTGTCACTTTACACCCCCTCCTTTTGTCTTATCTTTTATGATCAAGACTGTAGTGTCGTTTGTCAGCCACTCATGGAAGCTACCTGTCGTCAAACAGACATTTATCATTGCTGCAAGAAATGGGTTAAGAGCCGGAAGGTTTTTAAACCAGTATCCCTGGACTCCGTTAGGTCCAGGTGCTTTCCAATTGGAAAGCTTTTTAACCCTCTCTTTCAGCATCTCAGCGGTGACTGTTATATTCGTTTGTCGTTCTACTCTAGAGGACACCTCCCTTTCAATATCTTCAATCCATTCTGCATCATCTTGATGTTTTACTTCCTTTTACCAAATGTATTTCCAGAATGCACGAGATTTGTTAGCATCAGGTATAACGTCATTCCCTCTTTCAATTCCTTCTAGTTGTTCAAAAAGGAGTTTCTGGTTGTTCCCGAACAGTCTGTTTTGCCGATACTGCTCAATTTTGTCGCTGTAACGTTTAACTTTGGCAGTTTTAGCTAGGACACGCTGTTTCAATTCTTCAATTACACACTTAACACCTTTCCGGTGTATGTCGAACTTACGGATTAGTCTTTCATAAACATTCCGACTTTTGAGTTTGCCATTTCCGACAGCTTGCACTTAAATCTTTTCTAACTTATTTTATCTTCCCATTTAAACATTTCCACTACCAGGGCTCTTTCTTTACTTCTTTTTTTTCCGTTTTTCTATTCCGAGTAGCTTGACACAGTACTGGCAGCAGCTTTAATAACTTTATTACACTGATCAAGATTACTTACTAATAAAAATGGCAAGAAATCATTCACTTTAGTGATGACAGGTTTAAGTCTTTTCTTATTAACAAATCTCCGGTTCGGCGGCTGTTCTAAATTGCCAGCTCTTAGCTTCTTGTCTAACAATCTGAAAATATCAATATCTTCTTCTGTCATCCCATGTTATATCATACGTTTTACGGTTGCATCTGTGGAAACAATCTGATTACCCTTAGTTTTTTTTGTTTTTTAATTTTTTTAAACGTAGTTCACCCCCCAAAAGGCAGGCCGCCACTGTAGACGTAAGGGGCTACTGAGAAGTAAGAAAATGGGAGAAGGTTGGTGGGGGGGGGGGTCAACCTAAACTGGGATCTGCGCAGTGAGATGTCTGTTTACATTAATTTTGAATTCCTGCATGTCAGTACTGTCGGGGAAACAGGGGACAGGGATGGAGTTCCAGAGGCCAGCAGCACGAGGAAAGAAGCTATTTGAGTAGAAAGCTTTCCGGCATCTGGGGACCTCCACAGTGAATGGATGGGATTTAGTTGATTGTCGAGTTGGTCTAGTGAATTTACGTCGAGGGGGCACCAGAGTAGCCAATTCATCGGAGCATAAGTTACAATACTTTCGTTCTCAGAGTTAGTTGTTGCTTCTACCCTAGACTTTTCTTCAACTACATCAAGTTTATTGATCTCCACAAGCTCGTCTAAGTCTTCTCTCTCAATTTATCTTTTTAGTTCTTCAATTTTAATAGCAGATAACCATTCATTAGTTCTTCTTGCTCAAATGAGTTTGTCTGTTTGTATTTCCATGTTCAAGAGGAAACGATGCCTTCTGTTTTCCCAATACTTTGTGCCTCAACAATTTGTCTGTATGCTCTAAGTGAAGTCGTTTGCACAATTCTCAGTGAACTACCTTCCGACTCAGCTATGTCTATTTTTATGGTGCTTCTGCTTTTTAGCCCCGACATGTTAGGCCTCTCTTTAAAAAAATTGCTAAAGAAATGTCTAAAGTTTGTTATGTACTTACGTGGTAGCTGAAAAGAAGACTGTACACCCAAAATTACGCAAATTCATCCAGTATTTATTAAATTATGAGAGAAAAACCGATTTTATCTTTCGGTAGCCATTTTTGTTAAACCAGTAAACAAAATTGAGTAATCTCCCTTGTGTATTTCATAAGTGAAAATGCCTAACGATAAGTAAGATATTTGTTTTCTTTTTCTTATAATTTAATAAATACTGGATCAATTTACGTAATTTTTTTTCTGTACAATCTTATGTTGAGCTAACACAGTTTTGACATTTCTTTAAATATTTTAATGTCGGA
>OY744531.1:99462122-99517122 GCA_963556195.1 Sepiola atlantica
ATATATATACATATATATATATATATATATACATATATATATATATATATATACATATATATATATATATATATATATATATATATACATATATATATATATATATATATATATATATATACATATATATATATATATATATATATATATATATATATATATATATATATATATATTAATGATAAAACCATATTTTTTTTATTACGTGTTCTATCGCGCGAAGACAATGCACAATTTTTTTACAAAAAGAGAGTCAGACTTAATACAAATATTTTTAGAGTCCGGCAAACACTAATCTTTTATTATGTTATCAGTTTCGTAATGGAATACGTAATTACCAAATTCTAAACAACAACAACAGCAGAGAAACTAACTTCTTTGAAAAGACAATTCTATTTTTAGGTGTGTCCTTGCAACTCTATAAGCGGCTTTGTCGGTAGGTCGGCCTAACCCGCTTTAGTTGTAAATATCATATTCATCGCTAAATGCGCATATTGAATGGACGCATGTGATGAATATACATCCTCATCTCCATTCCTTCTTTTTTTAAATAAATGCGAAAGTTGCTTTATTACACCTATATCACCGAAAAAATAGTTTGCTTTTATTTAAATCAATAATACTACATACGTTTTTGAAATAATATATATATATATATATATAAAGTGGTGTACTAAAAGCGAACTTTTAGGAAAGGTAAAACCTATTGTGAAGAGTATACAGCTCAATATCCAGGATAGAGCAGTTGACTCGAATAAATTGCCTTTTTGCGGAATATACCTTGCTCTGAGCAATTGAATTGAATTTTGATTTGGCTTTTGCTTCTCTAATTCCTTTCCATTCTTCTGCATATATATATATACAGGGTGGGCCAAAATAAGGGTCCTATCTTTAAATTTGAATAACTTGAATTTGAATAACTTCCACAAAATAAAAGTTAAACTCACCAAACTTTATGTGTGTGTAGACTGACCCTTCCGAGATGTTTTGAAATAAACAAAACAAATTTTAGCCGAAAAACACTTCTTAAAACTTACAAAAACTAAAGTATTGTTTTTTACACTGTTTTGAGTTTTTTAAGCATTAAATAATGTTTTCTAAATGAGGGTACGTTCCTTAGGGCTAATACGGCTCATGCTTGCTTCGGAAGGGGTCCTTTACTTATTCTAAAAAAAAATCAAAAAAAAATCAATAAATAAAAAAGTTATGAATTTTTAAAAATAGGACCCTTATTTTTGCCCACCCTGTATATATATATATATATATATATATATACTAGAGAGCAACGGCTCAAACACAACTATTTATATGCCTAATTTGCATAACTATTTTTTAAACAGTTCATACTAAATTAATGTTTTGTGTTATTCATTTGTAATTTTATTGTCCTATATTTCTTATATATATATACAATAGTTTTAAATGAAAACAAGGCGATAATCGTCATGAATGAAAACTAATATCGATAGCGAGAAAGAAAGATATATCGACGAAGCATAAGCAAGGAAAGTTTGTAGAGAAAGCGGAGAGGGTGACTGCTTGCCCTTTCCCCCTTTCTCTCTCATTTTTATTTTTATTTTTTTCAAGATCAATGATTGTTTTGATCCCATGGATAAACGTTTCGTATTTGTGTTCAAATGTTTCTTTCCGGTATTTTTTTTAGGGGGACTGACTTCACTTTGAACAAGTTGCTATCCGCTTCTTAATTGTAAGTTAAAAAAAAAAGAGTCCCTCCTCCCTACACATACACCATCACTCAGGCGAATTGATTTCTTCTTTCTTTCACTTCTTTACGCTCTTATTTAAAAGATGAATAAATTTGTATCAACATTACCAAAATGGTAATATTTATCTATTTATAAATGTTAATGTTATAAATGTTAATGTCTATCTAGTTATGTGAATAAATGCGACAATTTTAGCCGCGTGTTTACAGCAACACTTATGAAGGAAATGTTTATTATTTAAAATGCTGGTTTCAAGTATTTCAAGTAGCGAGCTGGTTTCGTGCATAGAGAATTGGTGTATAAGCATGAACAAACACAGTAATACAAACGTTATTTACCTCTTCGTGAAGTTTGACACAAGGTCACGTGGGGGAACAAAAAAAAACAAGCACACTAGAGGAAAGGCTCTCTGACCTACAAAATGCCTGAGCAGCCCTTTCGGAATTCCCCGATTGGGGCGCCTCAGGCGATTAGCAATAAACTTACCTTTTCTCAAAGAGAGAAGGTGAAGCCTGGGAGGGGTGGGGGTAGGGGTGTCGTAGAATTTTACAGAACCACACCTCAGCCCGACAGAATCAGGACCACCTAACTTTTAAAAAATGGCCACGACTCTGTTGGACTGATTGTCGAGGACGCTAAATAAATTTACCTCCCCAGGAGGTAAGGCACAAGGCAAGTTTTATCTTACTCCCACAAGGTAAGATGTGACCCAAGGTCGGGTCGGGAAAGTGGGACTTGAAAAGCCAGCGCCCGAGAAGTTAGTTTAGAAGGACCTCTTCTTCACCGACCGAAGACAGAAAAAATGAAGTGCAGCACCAGAACAGATACCACACCTTGCTCTCGACCAGTGTCTTCTCTGCGCTACTCCTTGGCCTTTTGGCTAAGATCAAAGTGTAGTATCTGTTCCGATGGATACTGCACCCCATACTGGTGTTTTGTTGGCCTTCGGGTCTTGATTTACGCCGGTCAATGGATCTGTCCTGTGCAGTTCTGGGAGGTCCACCTTCCCAGGCTTTGCCTCCCCTCTTTGGGGAGGAGTAAGTTTATTGCTTACTGTCTGAGGCGCCCCTACCGGGGAATACCGACGAGCTGCTCAGACAATTTTTAAATCCCACTTTCCCGACCCGACCTTGGGTCACATCTTACTTGTGGGAGTAAGATAAAAACTGGCCTTGTGCCTAACTCCTGGAGAGGAGTAAATCAATACTCACCAATAACAATCGGGAACTTTTGTTTGTGTTTTGGTTTGTTTATTTAGTTGCCTCCCCACGAGGGCAAAGTTAGTCTCATCAATACTACCTCACAAATGAGGGTGCTTCAAGCGATAGGCAACACTCCCGAAAGAAGGAGGTAATGCCTGGGCGTATGGTCAACTGAGACCTAATATGCACCTCTGGTACAGTGTACAATGGTTAAAGCAAACTGATAAGGACTGTCCAACGCGGACTTGATAGCGTTCTTCAAGGTCCGGCGACTACTCGAGGATAAGGGGTAAAGAGATTGTCAGTTGGACGATGAACGCCAGCACGAGGTGGGTGGAAACAATGGATTGAATGGCCAAAACATTACTTAAGATGAATTGATTATCCGAATTTAAGAAAAATTCGGCAACGGAAAATTTGGCAACGGAAAACTTGGCAACGGAAAATTCGGCAACGGAAAATTTGGCAACGGAAAATTCGGCAACGGAAAATTCGGCAACGGAAAATTTGGCATCGGAAAATTTGGCAACGGAAAATTTGGCAACGGAAAATTCGGCAACGGAAAATTTGGCAACGGAAAATTTGGCAACGGAAAATTCGGCAACGGAAAATTCGGCAACGGAAAATTCGGCAACGGAAAATTCGGCAACGGAAAATTTGGCAACGGAAAATTCGGCAACGGAAAATTTGGCAACGGAAAATTCGGCAACAGAAAATTTGGCAACAGAAAATTTGGCAACGGAAAATTCGGCAACGGAAAATTTGGCAACGGAAAATTCGGCAACGGAAAATTCGGCAACGGAAAATTCGGCAACGGAAAATTTGGCAACGGAAAATTCGGCAACGGAAAATTCGGCAACGGAAAATTCGGCAACGGAAAATTTGGCAACGGAAAATTCGGCAACGGAAAATTCGGCAACGGAAAATTCGGCAACGGAAAATTCGGCAACGGAAAATTCGGCAACGGAAAATTTGGCAACGGAAAATTCGGCAACAGAAAATTTGGCAACAGAAAATTTGGCAACGGAAAATTCGGCAACGGAAAATTCGGCAATTTTGGCAAAGTAGGAAAATTCGGCAATTATGCAATAAATATCGATTGGAAATAGATTTTAGAACCGTTTCTAAGGGGGATATAGTTGTAAATACGGGTATACTCCCCCAATGATATTTAAAAATAAATATTTTAGAATATTTTCTGTTGCTTTAAAGCAAATAAAATTGATTTTCGTTCTAAGAACACGGTTCTTGTATTATCCTTTCCAATTATTATATTAATAAAACAAGAGTTGTAAAGTAAAATCCTATTACGAGATTAAATTCATCATAAATCCATCATAATGCATTTCGGTTTCTTTGTAAACCAGTTAGCCATTTTAATATTTTGTTAATAATTGAAAATATATCAATTACTTTGTGACATATTTCATGAAAGGAATTTGGAAGTATTTAAACTATCGAATAGAAAGTCGGGTATTTTGAAGTGTAGTTAACAGAACAAAAAGTAGTAAAATAAATATGCAACAAATAAATGTTACCAAAGGCAAGGTAAGTTACTCTTCTACCTATCTGGATAAGTTTATTTGTGTTTTAACTTATTATAAAGCGTTTTTTTTGTTCAAAACAAAACTAGTGACCACTCTGTTCAGTTATAACGAAAAAATGGCCGCACATAAGTCCTGCACACCGAGCCTTGATAATCGCTCAAAAATCGAAAATTAATAAAAATACTGATATAAAAAATATACAGTTCGGTTGAATATTACATTTTCGCATGTGTTTCTCCCAGTATTTTCTTTAATGTTCGATTTTTAAGCGATTATCAAGGCTCGGCGTGCGGCCATTTCTTTTGTCTTTTTAAGTGCAATTGTTTGGATCTCTCTTGCACTTTGTTCACCAGATATATTGGCCAGGTCATTTTTCGGGTACTCTTATAACTGACACACCATGTTTTCGTGACTTCGCGTCGTCAACGTTCGGGCAGGTTACGGTAGCGCCCAAGAGTTGACGAAGCAAAAACTGCCAAACGCTAAATTGAAGACCGGCAGTCGATAAATTACGACGAAGAAAACCAAACTAAAATACATATATGAAAATAAAGAACGAACAAACCATAGCTAAACAACTGTCATTAATTAGACGTTTATTTTTGTTCTTTTTTTTGTCAAAGAAACCATTGTTAATCAAATGTTTTTAAATAAAATGTTATTTTGTTTGTGCACCGGAAAGTTTCAAATAATGATTTCGTTTGATTTATTAAGCAAATGTTTTTTTCTTTAAAATTTTTTGTCAATAATTTTTAAAACCATTTTTTTCTTAACACAGCAACAACTGTTTTTAAACAACTTTGTTTGTTTTTGTTTTCTTATTTTAACGAAAACAAACTGTCTATAAGCAAATGTTTCTTGGTTAATAGTTTCGGCAACTCTCGGGCGCTGCCCGAACGTTGACGACGCGAAGTCACGGAAACATGGTGCGTCAGCTATAAGAGTACCATTTTTTGAAGTTCTTTTTCAGTGGATCTTATGATGACTGAAATGATTTGAATCTTCATACACCCAACCCAGCACCCCGAGGTTACCGAGTGTTGTTTCATACCTGTGCTGTAAGCAGTCTGGAATGTTCCACTTGATACCCAACCCATTTTCAGGTGGGTTCTCGTTGGAAAGTTACTCTTTTTTCAAACCTATCAGCTATTTTTATGGATACTCTCATTTATCATAAGTGGTTTCAGATACGCACAAGAACAGAAAACATTATGTTGTCAAAACAACATAATGTATTTTTGTTTCATAATGAAGATATGGTGTATGTCTGCAACCGACTCACTTTAAATTTCTGAAAAATACCGATACACTGAGAACAGGCTGTACGGAAAGTAACTCGCTATTAAGTGCTCGCAATTTATTACTGAAATATAATACTTATTGTTGTATTATCGCTTACCTTCTGCTGGCCTTCGCCGTGGGTACCCGGGTTTCGTCTAGTGATTCTGTGTGTATCGTCTTCTAAACGACAACGCGGGGAACGCCGGCTTTTTTTTTTGTAAAATTTTTATTTAACATTAAATAGACATAGATTTAGTGGTTTGTTTGCACGGGAGAGGGAGGGAAAGGCTAGAGAAGTATATTGAGGCCATTTTGCGCTACTGCCTACTGACACGGACCGGACCGTTTCACAACTGTCACGGTCGATGAGTCAGGAACAAAGAGATCGACAAAGCCTCCCACCGTCACGACGTAACTTCTGACTTCCGTTTTGGCTTCTACCCCCTTTCAGAGAGCCCCCCTTCTCTCTGCACCCACGCTATCTAAAATTACAAGAAAAAAAATTGTACTGTTTTCGATCCAATCTCCGGCAATTTCGCGTCGGCATTTTCCGGAGGCCGATTTATAACAGTTGTTTCCCTATGTTTTCGTTGTAGTTTTATTTTCTTCGGTCCCAAAAGAATTTATTTGAAATTTTTCTTGAACCCCCCCCCCCCCCTCGCTAAAAAAATGTTTACTATGTTTTTTCGTTTAAAAATATTTTTTTCATATAATTAAACACCCGGTGACTGTTTTCTTCTTGCTTTACATTTTTGTTTTCAGTGTTTTTGTCCTGTTTGAAGACGATAAATTCGAAACATGATGATACAACACCATGTTTCGAATTTATCGTCTGCCAATCTTCGCGTCCTCTTTTTCCGGTTGCATACGTAACCTACCGGAAGATGCCGACGCGAAGTTGCCGTAGATTGGGTCGTAAAATGTATAGCATGAGGTTTAAGTTAGAATTTAACACGGGCGCCAACATTCGCCACGAGCTTCTCAATCCGCCTGGGAACCACATCACCTGATTTCACATGTCACCACTTATTAAGGCTAAAATAAAATATCACTCGAGGATAAAGGTTAATGAGACGAATAGATTGACAGTTGAATGATGATTAATATTATACGGTCCTTCGACCCGGCTATACACTGGCTCATACGAGGAATGGTGCACCTTCTCCAAGTAATGTTTACTCAAGTAACAGCACTTAGCTGGATACTCCACTAGACTAGATAGATTCTTGTCCGGGAATCCGGTAAGACCAAGAGACCACAAGAAAGATATACTATGACATAGTTAACTGGTCAATTAGGGTGAGGAAAATTAATGTTCTTTAGTGGATCAGCATTTGCGAAGGAGAGGAGAACTTTAATGGCACACTCGAATATCCATGTATCTCAGGTGGAGATCAAGTGTTAGCCCCAGGAAGGGGCCCCTTGATCTGTGAGAACTTCAACTGAAGTAAAATGTAACAAAAGATTATATATATATATAGGTATACATTTTTATTTATACAAACATTATTGGTTACATATGTGCATACATGTTTCGGTTGTACTCTTCACAGAAAGTCAACCTCTTCAGACCAAAGAAGACAGAGAAGTGGGATGGGTTTGGAAAACTTTCCCTTTAAATAAATCTTTTTGGGGGATAGGTTATTTTTTTATAATTTAGTATCGGGTTACATATTTTACTTGTTAACTCTTTCAATTAGTTTCTATCTTTCTTTAATCATTTTTATTACCTGCCTTCTTATTCTTTCCTTTTTATATTGTTTTATTACCTACTTAGCCTGGATTCCTTTCTTTTCTATTTAACACTTCAAAGTTTTAACTTATTTACAAACATATTCAAGCATAAATATCTGATCTTTATATAAAATACATATTTATATAAAATATTTATATAAATTTATTTATATAAAATATATATAAAATAAAATATATATTTATATAAAATACTATAATATATATATATATATATATATATATATATATATATATATATATATATATATATATATATAATATATATATATATATATATATATATATATATATATATATATATATATATATATATATATATATATACAGGGTGGGCAAAAATAAGGGTCCTATTTTAAAAAATTCATAACTTTTTTATTTATTGATTTAAAAAAATTTTTTTTTTTAGAATAAGTAAAGGACCCCTTCCGAAGCAAGCATGAGCCGTATTAGCCCTAAGGAACGTACCCTCATTTAGAAAACATTATTTTTGCTTAAAAAACTCAAAACAGTGTAAAAAACAATACTTTAGTTTTTGTAAGTTTTAAGAAGTGTTTTTCGGCTAAAATTTGTTTGTTTATTTCAAAAAATCTCGGAAGGGTCAGTCTACACACACATAAAGTTTGGTGGGTTTAACTTTTATTTTGTGGAAGTTATTCAAATTCAAGTTATTCAAATTTAAAGATAGGACCCTTATTTTGGCCCACCCTGTATATATATATATATATATATATATATATATATATATATATATATATATATATATATATATATATATATATCTGACGAGTTAAACATTTTTGATAGATAGATTTCATTCAATAATGTGATATGTTGGCAAACAATTAAGTTTAAGATTGTTTCAAACCAAAGTTAATTATGTTAATCAAATTTATTAGTTCATTAAAAGGTAATGGGAAAAATAAAACAGCCTACCCGAATGCAAACCAATGGAAAATAGAAAGTCAAAACAAGGAAGAGATAACATTATATAGAAGCGGAAGGAGCGAGAACAGTTCTTATTGACTGATGCCTGATCAGAGTGTAGTATCTGTTCCGACGGATGTTCACTCTGTAGACCGGTACCGTCTTGGCCTTCGGGTCTGGATTCCACCCGTCTGAGGTACTGTGCTGTGCAGTTCTAGGAGGTTCACCCTCCCAGGCTTTGCCTTCTCAGCCTTTGAGAAGGGGTTAGTTTATTGCTAATCGCCTGAGACGCCCTTTACTGGTGAATGCCGATGGGGTGGGGTGCCCAGACATTTTTTTGTAGGCCAAAGTGCTCATCCTCTCGGGCGCTGACTTTTCAATCCCACTTTCCGACCTTGTGTCACATCTTACCGCTGTGGGAGGGAGTAAAAAAAAAAATTCTTTCAAAAAGTGTAAAAATTTGTCTCGTACATGTGAGTGCATTTATATTTAAGGTACACTCCCTAGTATGTCTTCGTTTTCAGAAAAAGACATGCACACAGATAGAGTCGTGTTCTCCTTTATATATATATATATATATATATATATATATATATATATATATATATAGAGAGAGAGAGAGAGAGAGAGAGAGAATGAGAGAGAGAGAGAGAGAATGAGAGAGAGAGAGAGAGAGATACTATTGGTAAAACGTTAATAGGTTGAGATTAACTCATATTTCATTTGCGATTCGTTCTGTTTATTGACCGTCTTTTACATCCGCGTTATTCTGCCTGGTATCTGTACAAACCTAAAACTCTATTACGTCAATACTTGATAATTTATGTTATGTTTGTAATGAACTAAAACTCTTAAAAACTCATCTTGAAACAAAACACAAAAAAACAACAAACAAAAACAAAAAAACAAATAACAAACCCAAACTACCTCCAACATCGGTCATTAGAAGCGTGTTGCTACTTCAAATGTGACGGTCGGATAACCAAATGCCGACTATTTTTCGCTGCTGGGTTTTGATTTTAGTTTCGTTATTTTCGTGTTGGATTCTCACATTTTGTCTCTTGTAGTTTCGCTCATGTTTAACAACAATTCAATTTGTTAGTTTCAATTTTCGTAGTTTAAAGGCTTCCAAATTACTTTCAAATTTTTCTGATTTTTTTTAGATGACGATTGCTATTTTGTATCATTTGTATCATTTCATACTCCTGTTGTCATCTTGAGCGATCGGTTTCGGCCGATGTAACCTCCGACTTTCCTCAGGTTTATCTCGTCGAAGTCTGGAATCTGTACTGAATTTAATGTTTGAAAAATATCTGGAATGGTATTTTTGATATCCAACCCGTCCTGGTAGATTTGGGTTGGAAGGTTGCTCTTTATTTTATCAATCTACATCTGCCCTACGTGGCTGTCATACTCGCCTCGGTTCACCTCGGCACGCAATCCGAGACACCAAAGACCTCAGGCCCTTTCCTCTCTGGGTGAGGTATGGTCCGGTTCAGTCCTAGAATATGCACCCTCCCAAGCATTACCTTTTCTCTCTGAAGAGGGGATGAGGTATTGCCAATGCAGATGAGTCTGTTCATGGCTATATTTGCAGAGCCCGAGTGCACCCTAGAGAGCGCTCGCTTTCCAGCCACCTTGCGGCCTTGTGCCACTTTTTTTATGCGGTGGAAAGGAAGTAAATCACATCACCACGGTACGTCACATTTGACCGGTTTGATTCTGTTGACGGCATTGGTTTCCTCGATTCTTTCTAGAATCAGGTAAATACAGGAAGGACCACGTGAAGGTTGCCGACATCCATAAGTAAAAGTTATGCTATAGAACCGACTGGGTTCGAACTTGGCACGCCCAGCTCGCCGGTCCGCGTTGGTATTCACTTCACTACAACTACTTCATTTAATCCTTTCATATGTTTTTTTTTTTTGATCACGGAAGGCAGCAAGTAATCCTGTATGATGCTTTATAAATAATACGATGTATCATATTTTTCTTTTTATTCCCGGTAAATTATTACGTTCAAACAATTAAAACAAACTCATTATGTGAAACGGGATCACCATAGGAAGGAAATCTGTTATCATATTATAATGGAGATTTGTTGTCTGTTTGTAACCCAAACCACGCCCCATTTCTTAAAGGTAGATTTTATTCTGGGAATTTTAATACTTTTGTTACTTTCTTAGATAAATCCTGAGCTCAGCTTGCTACTCCTCAAAAACCGTATCTCTGACAAAACGATAGAAGCTGGAATCTTCAATGAAAAAAACTAACAAAATAACTTAGTGCACACATACAGTGTCCTGGGAAGTGATTCGTGGCCTCTTGGTCGCGATCAAAGTGTAGTATCTGTTCCGATCGATACTGCACCCCATAGACTGGTATTGTCTTGGCCTTCAGGCTTGATTTACGCCTGTGTATGGATCTGTCCTGTGCAGTTTTAGGAGGTCCACCCTCCAAGGTTTTGCCTCCCCTCTTTGGGGAGGAGTAAGTTTATTGCTTACTGTCTGAGGCGCCCATACCGGGGAATGCCGACGGGGCTGCCCAGGCAATTTTTTAAAGTCCCCTAAGTACTCTTCCTCTAGAGTGGTGACTTCTCAACTCCCACTTTCCGACCTTGTGTCACATTCTGCTCCGTTGGAAGTAGATAAATAGGGTGTCCTGGGAAGGCTTTTATTCCCTACAAGTTGTATCGACGTTCCGTATATAAATTGACCGACTGTAACGTTAGAACTGTGTTGGTACTTTTTCTTTTGATACCTTGTTTGCGTACGACCACCAACTAGAACCCCAAATCGTTCGACAACTTTCAACCTTCCGTGATCAAAGAACGTAACGTGTGGTGGTGGTGGTGGTGGTGGTGGGATATAAGTTGTACGAGTCGTTAACTAGACGCAAAGACGGACCACAAACGAGAAACTAGCCCGTGAGGCCTAAATGGTTACACGGGAGGTTGAGCATGCGTTTTATTATATGCTTGTAGTAGCACAATAGATACATGTTTTCACATAAAATTCGTTTACTTTTAAAAAACATTTTTTATATTAATGATTCACAATTTACCAAGGCCAAAAGCCACTCGAGGATAAGGGTTAGTGAGACTTTCAATTGGATGATGGAACAGTATTATAAAAGGATTGAGAACTATGATTAATTGACAGGACGACTCGACAGATATTTGTTGACATTGGACTTGAAAATTACTATGTTGTAGTCTGGAGGGAAATATTCTCGCGGTAACGTGTGTAACACATTATTATTATTATTATTATTATTATTATTATTATTATTATTATTATTATTATTATTATTTGTTTGTTATGCCTCCTTGGACATCTTCCCCATAACTATCTTCTCAATTCAACTGTAAAAAAAACTCTTAGTACAGTATCGATATCCATATCAAATTCTGTTAAATATTTCATTTGATAACTCCCAAAAGTGCCCCCTCAATTTCTTCCTCCTATCACTGTCTCTGAATTCATCCAACCTCATCTTAAGCTGATCCACGCTATTGCTGTTCTTAATCTGATCTGGCAACTTATTCCAAAAACATATTACTCTGTGAGCAAAAAAGCTTAACTGGTTAACAGATCTAATTTTTGAAAACTGCCTTGACAATAACCTTCCATATCTGGGAGAAATACTAAAAAAAATGCCCACCATAGTTTGAAATTCAATTAATTATCTTGAAAGTCTCAATCATATCACCTCTCATTCTTCTCTTCAGCAAAGTAGTCAATCCCAATTTGTCCAATCTCTCCCTGTAACTGCACTCCTTTACTTTACTTATTAGTTTTGTCACATGGTGGAAAGTTATTGGAAAGAAACTCTGTTAATGGAAGTTCCGTTTTATTTTAAGAACCAGCGGAAGAAGGGGGACTTTGCAGTGTGAGAAGCAAGACGCATTTTTGCTGAGAAGGTCTTACGGCGGGGGACCAGAGATTGAAGCTTAGTCGAGCACCTGTCATGAAATTACATGTAAAATCCTGATTAGTTGTAAAAAAAATTGTTCGGTGCGTCAACGCTGTCCGCTGTCGCTCCTGCTCTACATCCTTGCGTTGGAGCTGCTACTTTGCAAGCTAAGGAGCGTGGAAGCAAGTTCGGTCCTACGCAGGAATCGCTTTGTCTGGTGTGGCCCAAGCCAGGGTTTCAGCGTTCGCTGATGACATCACCGTCTTTGTGTCGTGCTTTTGAGACATCGAGATGGTGACCGAGGCCCTCACACGTTACTAAACGATCACAGGGGCCCAAATAAAGTGCAGCAAGTTAATCGGCCTGCGGCTGGATGCATGGGGCGAGGACACCACCCTTCCGGCTACTCTTTGCTGGTCAGATGGTCCGGTTCGAATCCTCGGCGTGTGGTTCAGACCGGGCCTCCCGCTCGAGAGGAATTGGTCGGCGGTACAGTCAAAGGTCGACGTGTCAGTTGTAGAGCTGAGATGTGCGCCACTTACGTCTTTCCTCTCATCCATTACCGACTGGCCATACTTGCCCTGCCTGTGAACCGCCTAAAAGTCATCCAGCGCTTTTTGTCCTCGCTTCTCTGGAACAAGGGGAGACACTGGGTTCGCAGACAGGTCTGTATTTAATGCCCGTGTGAGGGAGGTTTGGAGATGCTCGAATTGATGTGTCATCGATACACCGAAAGACATGCTTTCCCGAGTTGAACTTTGACAGAGGAATCTGCGGTGACCCCCGCGGTCGATAATGCCTTTCCCGACTTCATTCTCGACCATTCGCTGTAGGCCAAGGGGCAAGTCGCAGTTCTTCAGAGAGTGACCTTTCTCGGTCTTCTAGAAAGGAATTCCACAGGGGATTAGTGAGGAGAGGGGCAGCTGACGATTCGTTCGTCGAGCAGTTCGGGTGGTCGAGTTGGGCACCAGGGACGAGTCATCTAACAACTCTGAGTCCTCGCTGACCTAGCGATTGGCCCGGAACGCGTTACCCCTCAATGCCATACAACACAGTTCCAGAATGGAGGACTCGCCCGAGTGACCCGCTGCAACACACTCGGAAAAGGAACGCCTTATCACACTTTCTTCCAATGCGGTGAACTCCGGCGATTCTAGGGTATGTGAACGAGTGAACGGCTGAACGTAAAGAAATTAAGTGATTTTTACACTGAAAACGACGAGTATAAATATCTAGACATACGATAGAACTCAACGACAGAGTCGGAGTATTGCACTGGGGCTTCAGGTGAATGCCTATTATTAATCTCTCCCATATATATATATATATATATATATATATATATATATATATATAGAGAGAGAGAGAGAGAGAGAGAGAGAGAGATGGGGGGAGGGGAAGAGAGAGAGAGATGGGGAGAGGGGAAGAGAGAGAGAGAGATGGGGAAGAGAGAGAGAGAGGGGAAGAGAGAGAGAGATGGGGAGAGAGAGAGAGGGGGTTTGTTTAAAATAAAATGTTTCACACAATTTTTAACTCTTCTATGTTATTGTCCATACCCCCGGACAACGCCGGGTGACCATGCTGGTAAGTTGATAAATAACTATATTGTTACAGAAAGCAGACATCTTCAAATTGCATATTGTACAGAACTGCTCATTTTGCATGTAAAATAGAAAAGAAAAAAATTGTGAAAGGTTATTATTCTGCACACCCATCCATCGAAGCAACAAGACAGCCCAAGGCAGATTTCAAAAAGGAAATCTATTAAAAAATTGAAGTAATTGTCTAATAGAGTAATATAACTTTAGAACAATTGGTGATACTATTGGAGCACAGGGTGGAGCAGGTGCTAGTGTGATTGCAAGAATTAGGAGTGGATAGAGTAATTTCAGGGAACTTCTGCCATCACAAACCAGCAGAGCGTTCCCACTGTCTATCAGGCATGTGCACGCAGGGTGATGATGTATGAAAGTTAAACCTGGCCACTGAGGGTTGAGGACATGCGATGCATGGAGAGAAATGATATGAGAATGGGACGATGGATGTGTAATGTGAGTCTTAAATACAGGTTTAGTTTATGATGACCTCAGAGTAAGATTAAATCTGGACAATATAGGAAGATGTGTGCAGAACAGGAGACTTGGATGGTTTGGCCACGTTGAAAGAATTGATGATAGTTCTATGGTTAGTAGATGTATAACAGTTGAGGTAGCAGGTTCAGGTTACAGTTTACAAAGGAAAACATTAGAGGAAGTGATAAAATAGGCATGAGGGGGGAAAAAAGGATAAATAAAGATCTGGCTTGAGATAGGTTAGTTTGGAAGTCAATTTCTAAAAGCCGTACAACTCATGTCGGTATGTAAAACGGACATTAAACCGAATATGATAATGATGATGACAGTGAAAGAATGGATGAGAGTTCTTGGGTTAGTAGATGTAGAAGAGTTGAGGTAGCAGGGTCGGTCCACAGGGAAAGGTCAAGGTTAAACATGGGAGGAAGTGATAAAAATGGATGTAAGAGAAAGCGGGATAAATACGGACCTGGCTAGAGGTAGGTTAGTTTGGAAGTCAATTTCTTAAAGCCGTCCAACACATGCCAGCAAGTAAAACGGACGTTAAACCGGTGATGATGATGATGATGATGATGATGATGATGATGATGATGTTGATGCTGCTGCTGCTGCTGCTGCTGATGATGATGATGGTGATGATGGTGATGATGATGATGATGATGATGATGATGATGATGATGATGATGATGATGATGATGATGATGATGATGATGAAGTTACTGAATCACATTAAAAACAACGATAATGTTAAACATTTAAAGATTAAATTAGACTACTTCAGAAATAATGGTAAACAAGGGAATTAAGAGGGCATTGCTGGGAACTTTCGGATGAAATATTTAACAGAATTCGACCTGTATATTGATGTTGTATTAATTGTGTAAATGTTCAGTGTAATGTTTTTTTCTTTCTTTTTAAGGGTTGAATTGAGACGATAATTAAAAATGGGGGATGCTCAAAGAACGTAAACAAAATGATATGCATCATTTGAATTATTGACCACTATCCGCATCTTGGTTGTTATAGTCACAAAGTTTCGGCTGATGTAACCCCCGACCTTCTGCGGTGAAAGATTGATGCTGCAAAGTAGCCGCATATCCTAAATATACCACCTAGCAAAGTTCCAGGAGGCGAATCTCCCAGGCATTACCTACTTTTTACATAGGGGAGTAGAATGGTTTGTTATTTGTCACTTAAGGCGCCCTAGTTCGCGAGGGAAGCCGACCGGACTATATAAGTTAGTTTTTGCACCCGATCCACTCTTTTTTTTTGTAGCAAGGTTCTCAACATTAAACCGATCCTGTCTCTAACTTTGCCTCTGTGTAGAGGTAGTCAAATAAAAATGTCATAGCTAAAACATATTATTTAGTCGGATTTTAAAAGTTAAACCCACATAGAATTTAAGGTAAAAAAAAAAAAATTGTTTCCGATGAACCAATTTTCATATTTCTTATTGCTGTATAATAACGCATTTCGGTACAAAAGTACTTGAAATATGAAACATTTTTAAATAATCACTTGAAAATAAAAATCAACAGGTGTTATAATTCATTATACATTGAAGAATTTAATAGGAGTTGTCTACCTTAAGTTTAAAAATGTGCAATCACATAAAAAGTAAAAACTAAAATGACTTCACTGTATCCTGGACAACGCCGGGTGTGGACAGCTGAGAAATAACTGTTAAGATTCGTAGGCCAAACGACATTAAAAAAAATGCTCTGGGAGCAACAAAATAGGTCGACTTCGGTGTCTGAAAACTATTGTCGCACAAGTCAGGGTGTAACGCGCTGGTTGGAACGTAGGATGATGGGCGGGTCTTCAAGTTCTAGTGTCCTACAGATGCCCTACAGATGCCCTACAGATGCAATTACGCAATATGGCGCACCCCGCCATTTAATAAACATTGCCAGCTCCGACCTATGAATGAACGCATTTATGATTTATATAAAAAAGAAATCTGCTAGTCAGTCAGTTAAGATGTTAATAGAAGACGATTTATTTTAGGGCAATGACATGGAGGTAGAGGTAAGGCCGACGAGACAGTGGAAGTACAGATATTTTGAGGAGAAGGAAGAGTAGGCAAAGTACGAGGAGGAGGAAGAAGAGGAGGAGGAGGAGGAAGAGTAGGCGAAGTACGAGGAGGAGGAGGAAGAAGAGGGCGCGTTTTCTTTTTTAGAAATGTGAACGTGATTTCCGCCAAATTTCTATCAATGATACAGTCAGCCATCTGTCGAGGAATATGTTCTTCTCGGGTGGTTAGAAATAGTCATGATAGTACGACTCCAAAGTAACTGAACTTCTTTGCCATTACCGAAATTTGCCTGTGACGACTTTCTTAGTTGTAAGGCCGATCACACACATCAACGATCGGTCCTGCAACAATATATATATATATATATATATATATATATATATATATATATATGGGAAAATGAAAAAGGAAAACCAAAAAATGGATGTTTTTTATGTGTACATCAACGTTTCGTCTTTATTTATAAGACTTCATCAGGATGATAAAATAGAGAAAAAAAAATCTCATGCAAGTACAGATACATGTAGGGTAGACATATTGGGAGGAAAAATAAAATGAAATAATGGCCCCCTACTGATGTACACATAAAAAACATCCATTTTTTGGTTTTCCTTTTTCATTTTCCCATCACGTCGGATTACCTTCATCCTTTTTCTTCCCATATATATATATATATATATATATATATATATATATATATATATATATATATATATATATATAGTTGCACAATCTTTAGTTACACAATTTTCACGGACAATGCGAAAATTAATTATAAATACATCACTTGTGCACTTGACGAAACAGCTGAATTTATTTGTTTTCAATTTTGAAGAGTAACATTCAAAACAGCAGCGATAATCCACATTCAAGACAGCGACAGACAGATAATCAACCAGAAGTAACGAAACGACCAATAGATTACAACATTTTAATAAATTAATTTATTCAATAAAATATAGTTTATGAAAGAAAAACATTGTAATAGTGTTGGTTTTTTATAATTTAAAATGTGATTTATTTTTTAAGTTAAAATGTTCAGTGATTTTTTTTAACATTGTAATAAAGTTTATGTTCAATAAAGTAACAGTTTGGCCAAAACATTGTAATAAAATATAGTGTTTTTTTTTATAATTTAAAATTTGATTTTTTTTTAAATTTAAAATGTTCAGAGATTTTTTAACATTGCAATAAAATAGTTTCTGAAATTTTTTTAGAATTAAAAATGTTATAAAACGAGATTTTTTTTTAATAATTGAAAATGTTCTAAAACGAACAGTTTTTATAATTAAAAATGTTATAAAACAAACAGTTTTCATTTAAAAATAATTTGCCATTCTTTCCAATGAAATAATTTGGCATTTTTTCTAATAAAGTCACTTTTAAGGGGGGGGTTATTTTCTTCTTTTATTAAAGAAGATACAGTTCGGAAATTCGTTTGAAAATGGCTTCCAATGGTTGGCAGAAATTACATCTGTGGATTATCGCCGCTGTTTTGAATGTAACTCTTCAAAATTGGAAACAAATACATTCAGCTGTTTCGTCAGATGCATAAGTGCCATAAATACTCCCGGACAATGTCGGGTAATCAATAAATTATTTTTAATTGTACAAATGTAAATAAAATTGACACTTGTGAAGCATTTATCGGTGACGACTCTGCAACAGCTCTGTCGTAACAAGATATAGCCGTAACCGCTGGGTCACGTGGGGACCGCGCAACAGCTTGATTTTATTTGCTAGTCATGCACGACTTTTTTTCTTTCTTTCTTCACATTCTGTTATACAAAGTATTCCCTGATAAAAGCGCCCCGGGCAACCGTCAATAAATGCGCGAGAGGAGGGTCTCCCAGGAGCGAACCAAACCACACCCCATTCAGACAAAAGGGTCGATCTGTTAACCAAACCTAACCCTCGAATCAGAATGTGACAGCTGGTATGAAAAAAAAAAAAGGGTACCCTAGTTTTGTCTCAAACATCGTAAAAACGTATTTAACAGATGTGAACTAGCAATGCAGATTCGTATGAATACGCATACGGTACGACTTTATTTGACCAGCTCGGTTTTATTTTTGGCATTGGTTTCCCTGAGTTTTTCTAGAATAAAAATACTTAGAGAAGGGACTACGTGAAGGTTGTTAACATCGATAAGTGAAAGCGGTTTTATGGAACCGACTGGATTCGAACTTGGCACAGCCAGGTCGTCAGTCCACGTCGTTATCTACTTCATAACGCAACCAATAGAAACGAACAGGCCATGTGCTACATTGTAATTAAGTTTTATACTAATTTCTTTTTAACAACTTTAAAATTTGAACGTAAAATGTTAGAAGCAGCAGCGGCAGTAAATGTTGTTTTTATGTATCGTCTCTCGATTGGACAAAAGCTCAAATCAGCAGTTTCTTTTCAACCAATCGCAGCATAATATATATTATGCCCCCAAATCTCGCGCGTACTATATGAACCCAAGCACACAGTTTTCTTTCACTTTTCCGGTATTTTTCTTCCACAAACTACACACATACGCATGTCACAATCTAATAAAGCACTTTGAGCCGAAAGACTTTCGGCAATGGCATACACATGACGAGAGACATTTGCGAACTTCTGTACGCCTAGCGAAGCACACACACACATACATACGCACGCGTCGTTCACTGAATGCATATACACAATTCATACATACACTCTCTCACGGGCAAAGTAGGCACGCTAATATACACAAATCTACATGCATATTCTATTTACACACACGTAAATGCACCCGGCGCCAGCCGAAATGAACATGTGTACTCTATATCTGCACTTTTTGCACCTAGAACTTTCCTTAGACTCTTTCAGCTACAATTTTGCCAACACTTTATTTTGCATTGTCTTAACAAGTCAATAAAAATCAATTACTTTTTTATGTGGAAATTTGTCTTTCTTTCTTTTGATGATGTCTCATTTTAAACAAAAAATATATTTTATCAGAAATTCAAATAAAAAATCTCATTCAATTTGATTGGATTGAAATACTAAATACCAATTAGTTGCCTAGATCGGACTTTAACCAATTGGAAACATTCGCTTCCCGGAGTCGGGAATATCTTCGTGTTATCTATATAAGCCAACGCTCATGCGCTGTCCTCAGTAAGAATCAGTGAGAACCCCAACTTGCCACAAGAATCTTTGTCAGTTATAACACTATTACACATATTTTGGGCGCGCAAACGAACTTTGCTGTAGCCTCTGGCTACCGGCATCTCGGTAAAACAACGTAAGTTACAGTCATTGACTTACTTCTACATATAGCGACAGATTGTCAGTCTCACTACTCAAGTCCACGTACTTTCGAGCATAAAAAAACTCTACTTAACATCGTTTAAACCATTGAACATTTCTAAACTCATATATTAACTCATTACTTTTGGTTGTTATTTTTATAACCTCGTAATTAAGGTTAATTATAAATAATAACTTGTAAATAAATCGATGAACTATCAAGAGAAACGTTTAACAGATTTATTAAAACTGAACACAGAATGAATTAATGAGTTAATTGGCCGCTGGACGCGATTGATATATTAACAGTCTGACGCCGTGGTCTTTGTTTTCTTTCTCCCTGGGCAGACGACCCTTTTCCCAAGGGCGATAACTGTTAACCCCCGAAATGGTTCAAGGGAGGTAATTCCGTTTTCGTTAGGTGTCCTAACAGTTATACAAGATGTAAATAAAGCTGATATATTAGGTATGGATTGACTTCATCATGACTTTTGATAACTTCTCACACCTGCCAGTATCCTATATCTCCATAAATAAACATCATTCGCACATGCATGGGGTATTGTTGACACATCGGGGCTGTTGCACCAACCAACAGTTTATCCCTCGTGGAACGAGTGAAATACAGTCTATAACGTAATAGGTCCCGCACTGTCTACAAAGCTGCAGCCCCTGTCCCATCGCCGCAATGTTGCATCCCTGTGCTTGTTTGACAAGTGCTTCCACGGAATGTGCTCCGACGAACTTACCCCTCTCAACCTAAATACCCCCGACCAACCTGATTAGCAGCAAAACACCTAACCTTTGGAATCCCCCCCTGCTCCCTGTTTCTCCGACTGTACTAACATGCAGAAATTTAAATGTAATATGAACAAACATCTCGTTTTTCTACCACATTGGAAAAAGATGTTCCTTTCTCCCCTCATGTGCCAAGCGACAGGCGGAATTTTCATGGGCAAAGCTTCTTTGCAAGGACTTCCCGAGTGTAACACAATACCGAGGGACTGCTTTCCTGTTGATTACAACTTTTGAAAAAAACACAGAATCAATTAGAAATGTAACGAAAGAAAGAAAGATGTGCTTGAAAGTATTTACAGAAGAAGAAAAAGTAAAAAAGAAGAAAACGAATAAGTAAACAAGAAAAATAAAGAAGGAATCTCAGCTAGAACTCGTCTACCTACCACAACGGAAAAAGATTTTCCTTTCCCCCTTCATGTGTTTAGCGTCAGGCAGAATCGCTGTAGACGGAGCTTTTATGCGAGGACTTCCCGCTTGTGAAACAACGTATCGCGGGACTGCTTCCCTGCTGATTCCAACATGGTCGCCTTCAAATCCAATGTCAACGAATTCTTGGCATAAACCCTTCCCCATTAGTAATAACTAGATATACAATCGATCAATGGTAGTACTCCCATAGTTTTCCTCATCTTTCAGCTTACAATCATTTCAGTCTCATTAACCTTTATCCTCGAGTGGCTCTTGGTTTTCATAAGTAATGGCCTACATACTGATGTAATATTGAAAATGATCGAAGCAGCGGCGGCAGTGAATGTTGTTTCTACCTATCGACTTTTGATGTAAAATAGTGATGTAATATTGAAAATGTTCGAAGCAGCGGCGGCAGTGAATGTTGTTTCTACCTATCGACTTTTGATGTAAAATAGTGATGTAATATTGAAAATGCTCGAAGCAGCAGCGGCAGTGAATGTTGTTTCTACCTATCGACTTTTGATGTAAAATAGTGATGTAATATTGAAAATGTTCGAAGCAGCAGCGGCAGTGAATGTTGTTTCTACCTATCGACATTTGATGTAAAATAGTGATGTAATATTGAAAATGCTCGAAGCAGCAGCGGCAGTGAATGTTGTTTCTATCTATCGACTTTTGATTGAAAATAGTGATGTAATATTGAAAATGCTCGAAGCAGCAGCGACAGTGAATGTTGTTTCTACCGATCGACTTTTGATTGAAAATAGTGAGGTAATAAGTAAAATGCTCGAAGCAGCAGCGGCAGTGAATGTTGTTTCTACCTATCGACTTTTGATGTAAAATAGTGATGTAATAGTGAAAATATATTTAATCAGAAATTCAGATGCAACATTTCATTCAATTTGATCATGTTTACGTGTTTAAACTTGAGTGTTATGATTTTCTTTAGAAAAGGGAAACAAATCAGATTATTGAAAACGAAATCATGCTGTGATCATGATAGCCTTTGTTGTCTGAAAAAAAAAAGAAGAAAAAAATTGACACCAGATGGCGCTCTCTGCTTTGCTGGCTGATGTCATCCAGGAACATGTGGCATGTAAACACCGGGGGGATGGAGTGGGTGGGGTGGAAATCGATGGCTTCATATGCGACATTTCATGTCATTTGCAAACGTTTGCGCGTTGATGTCGGCCACGAACAGATAGTTAACGCATTTTGAAAAAGGTAGGAATATTAAGTGAGTGTAAGAGAAGAAAAAGAAGAAGAACAAGAACAAGAAGAAGAAGAAGAAGAAAAAGAAAAAGAAAAAGAAGAAAAAAAGAAGAAGAAGAAGAAGAAGAAAAAGAAGTAGAAGGAGAAGAAAAAAGAAGAAGAAGGAGAATAATAAAAGAAGAAGAAGGAGAAGAAAAGGGGCTTTAAAATAGCAAATAATCGTCTGGTGATTTTTCAGGGGGACAGAGAGAGAGAGAAGAAAAAAGAAAAAAAGAAGAAAAGAGGAAGACGTATACATTGTGTTAAAGAAGATAATAAGAAAGGATATAAAAAAAGAAACAAATAAACTAAAAAGAAACGAACGGAATAGAGAGAAACACACACACACACACACACATATATATATAAAGAGAGAGAGAGGGAGAGAGAGAGAGAGAGAGAGAGAGAGAGAGAGCGCGCGCACGCACACACTATATATAATAGTAACAAGTAAACCAACTTCTCAAAATTGGAACAGAACCGAATAAAAGACAGTAAATCTTGGAGAAACAAAGCGCTCAGTATCCTATCGGATAGAGCTATACCAATAATAAATGATAATTAAATGTCCTTAAAACACATATCTATACATGCATGAAACAAAAACAATGTCACCCATAAGAACATTCAGTTAAATTCACTTGTACTGTTACAACATATCGATCACATTAACAAGACAGAACTATTAAGTTGAACATCACCAGGGGAGAAAATAAATCACAACATACGTATAAATATTTACACACGCACACACAAATATATATCTATTAAAATATATATATGTAGATTAATGGTTAGTTATAGAAACATTAAAGATGGCGGTTAGGACTAAACTAAAAGAGAGAATAGAATAATCGTTAAAAAGAAAAAAAATTGTAAATGTAATTAAACGATTTATGTTTTATCATTAGAAATTAATGTGATTTAATGGGAACATCTTTACAGTCAGTCAATTAATTAATTACACCTTATATACACATATAAAATACACACTTGAAAAATTTTGCAAAAAAAAAAAAAAAAAAAAATCAGAAGAAAAGCGACATCTGTGTTGTCGGCTAAATATAATATAAGCAGGAAATACCTTCGGTCAATGTTAAAATTCAACTGGCAGTAAATCTACAAAAAGGAACGAAGAATTAAAAAAATTATGATAAAAATGAACACCATCAAAATGGCGGATATTATTATGACTCACTGGACTTTTACTTCTTTGCTGATCATATCTTTATTCGTATCATTTCCTGGACAAGTCAGCTCTAAGCCGGCAGCCAATCGTGAGTATAACTTTTTGACGTACGGAGACGACTCGCCATCTATTCCCATTTAACATGTTTCTTATTTAATTTAACAAAAAATAATCTTTTTATATTATAACTCGTAGAATACCCACCATTAAAAAAAAAATGTATCGCTTAATATTACTCGAAATTTGATGTAGAGCAATTCTTTTCTCTATTAAATTTTGTTTGTATCTAACTTTACAAAGTTTTTTTAAGGGGAAGGGGCGGGTGGGAGTTTTGGTGGGTGCACTCTTTAAATGGCAAAGTTTACCAAAAAATAATAATTTGTCCATGTTACTCACCGTGTTACCTAAAATATATATTCCAACATTTATAATAATCAGTTCACTAGTCTAGGAGATTATCATATATATATATATATATATATATATATATATATATATATATATATATATATATATATATATATATATATATATATATATATATATATAATCCAGGTGAGGTAAACATCCGTAGGATATGAATTCAAAGAATTTTAACCGGGCTTATAAAAAGTGCTCAATATCAGATAGAGTTTTTATATATATATATGATTATTTTTATTTATACAGACATGTACAAAATCTGCGACACTGGCATGTCGATGTTATCGATCAATAGCTGTTAGAAACTGAGATCTCATCAGGCAGAGTTAAAATCCGATCCTTATGTCAGATCATATTTTGGAAGAAACAAATATGATCTAAGGTTAGGATCGGATTTTAACTCTGCCTGATGAGATCTCAGTTTCTAACAGCTATTGATCGATAACATCGACATGCCAGTGTCGCAGATTTTGTACATGTCTTTATAAATAAAAATAATCAGACACACACATATATATATATATATATATATATATATATATATATATATATATATATATATACATATATACATACACACACACACACACACATATTAACAAGATTAATTTTAACACTAGTACTAATATACTTAAATGCTTATAATACCTAATAAACATAGTTAAATTTTCCCGCCATAACTAATTATAAATCTCACTCCAGGTCTTTACCTGTTTGTCATTATTCCACTGACGATGGACCCAGACGAGTCAGAAAGTACTCTGGACCAACATGTACACTATGGCAGTTTCATCAGCCAATTTCCTTCCGAGATTAAGATTTTAATCCGGAAAATTGAAGGGATCAACACTAAAATAACCAGACAAAAATTGTCGGTTATTTTTAATAATACGTGTCTTAAAGAAAAAATGCTGCCTCGATACACACATATATATATATATATATATATATATATATATATATATATATATATATATATATATATATATATATATATATATATATATATAGATAGATAGATAGATAGATAGATAGATGAATATATATATAATTAAAAAATTATAGTCAAAATATTTTGACTTAAGTAGAGTATAAATTTACAATAGTATAACTCACCTATAGTAAATATAAATAAAGTCGAAATACAGGCATTTAATTACTCCAAATACTGCAGTTATTGACATCAGCTCAATTGTTCATTATTAAGATCAAACAGAGGTATCATAGAGTAGGTTGAGATAAATAAAATTACTTCATTATTTATATCAGTTCCAAGAATTCAAACACAACCAAAAATTGGCGTACGATCGTTTCTAAAACGATTTGAAATATTTTATTTTGTGTTAGACTTTAGACGATTCCAAACAGTCACTTCTTCAGCGCCCCTAATCATATCACAAATAGAAGTCAATTTAGTATTATTTAAGAATACATATATCCAGTTAAACGTAAACTGACCTCGCATTGGATTTGATCTCGAAAACCTTTTTCCCTATTTTATAAATCTTTTGTTATTTCATTTTCTTTGTAATAATTGTATTTTTCGGATCACTATTCCCATCTTGGCTGTTATTTTCACAACGTTTCAGCCGATATAATCTCCGACCTTTTGCGTGTGCATTCTTTTTTGTTAACACAATCTTACGATTACGATATCGATTGGTATTCACATTCTTCCCACTGCAGTAAGGTGTGGCACAAGGCCGGAAGGCGTGGGAGCCAGCCCTTTCCCTGGAGAGGGCGGCGACTTTGATCGTGTAAAAAATTAGCCGATAACGGATTTGAAAAAAAATATATAATCGCAGTTCAATTTTTGAGGGCGGTTTCAGTTTGCTAAGTAAGTTTAACGTGAAATAATCCCACATGGTCGAAATTCCAAAAAGGCGTTTGTAAACAGTCGTAAACTGTTTTATTTAGACCAAATAAAGTAAAGTCATAATCTAACGTTAAACTTACATAGAAAATTCAAGCTACCGCTAAAAATTGAATAAGTATTTTTTCTAAAGTTATATATATATATATATATATATATATATATATATATATATATATATATATATATATATATATAATAATAATAATATCTTATGTGGTCTTCGAACAGATCGGGCACCTGGCTTCTACCGAAATATGAACTTTCTAGGGAATATAAAATTCACGTTCAGTTCTCAGTCACATGTACATCCCAGTTAGGAGAAGTGAAATTTTTGTTAGTTATAACAAGAATAACTGACTATTAAAAATGAAATATTAATTTTGTAGAAGTAGACCGACTTTACTTTATTATATAGATTTAGACATTTAGTGCCTCTGAGATAATAATTAAACTATTAACAAACAAAAACTGAATAGTAGAGGAGGCACGTGTCGTATACATCCGCCAACTTCATGGATGTTCTATAATTATAGGTTGCTTTCTCTATTGTACGGCAAATCAACCCCTTTAAGGTTATTTAATGCTAAAAACACTACCCAACTGTAAACGATTCATTGTATATGATTAATTGAACACGAGTTTCTATTAAAGCCATAGCTAAGAGAAAATTGCTTTCTTAGCAGTAATAGCGCGCAAGTGATGAAACAAGACTCGATAGGATTTGAACTCGCCATAGCCGGTTCCATAGGCTGTGAGTGCATCCATTAGGCCAACCTCGTACTCGTAATTATATCATCCTTATCATGAGCTGCAAGGCGTTGCCTGAGATGAGAGAATAACATAACATAAAAAGTACAGTCATATATATTTTCCTCGATGTCAGCAACGCAACTGGTCCTGACATCATTTCAGTCATTCTAATTAAGAATCTATTGCCGGAACTAACTCATATCCTTACAAAACTATTTAATTGCTGCTTAAAGGAGAAGTCGTTTTCATATTCTTTAGAAAAGTTCGTAGGTTTGCCTAGTATTTAAAACTATTGATGATCGGTCTTCAGCATCTCAGTACAGACCGACCAGTCTCCTATGCGTCATGAGAATATCGTTTGAATCTGTGATAAATCATTTCAACAAAAGTAACCCATCTAAAAATATGGATTTCGTTCTGCAAGATCAACTGCTGACGTGATGACTGTAATATCGGATAGGCTCAGTTGATCTTTAGATGAGGGCTGTATTTCTAGGTCAACATATCAAAGGTTTTTGAGAGTGTCTGGCAGAAAAATTCGCTAAATATGGGATATCTGGCAACGTCTTCTCAACAATCGAATCCCTTCTCTCTGATAGATCTGTAAAAGTAGTTGTTGATCGGAAGAAATCGGAAGCATTTAGTGTCACCGCAAGTGTGGCTCAAGGATCTATTCTGAGCCAAACCCTAATATTGATTTTCATTAATCATTAATGATCTTCCAAATTATATTCTGAGATCATTTGTTGACATCTATTCAGACGACACAACTGTCTATGGCTGCACTTCGAAGAGCACTGGTGACAAATATCTTGCTGGCTCTCTCCTATCCGATTTGGAGCACGTGGTGCAAGGAGAAAATGTGACCTTTTAAACCAAGCTTCTCTCCTTTCACCACCAACACTCGGATCCTTACTTTGCCCCAATCGAATTGGATTGCTTTCTCCCCGAGGAAGCTCCTTGCTTTTGATAAGATCCTAGGATTTACTTTCACTTGAGGTCTAAAGTGGACGACCTATATCCTTCTTCTTCTTTAGTGTGAATCAGATGATTCTGGTGTTGGCATTAGTTTCCCCCCGATGTTTTTCTAGTTAGAAATCTTTCTAGAAAGACATCGGGTACTTACGAGAAGGACCACGAGAAGGTGGCCAACATCCCTAAGTGAAAGGGGTACTGTGGAACCGACTGGATTCGAACTTCAAACACCCAGGTCTTCAGTCCGTGTCGTTATCCACTTAACCACCTTCACCTCCCGAACTATATCCAATCGGTTACTAAAGTTCCTGCAAAAATGGTTGCATCATTCTACCGCTCCAAAAAGTATCTGACGTCAAATACGTCCTAAGATTGAGAACTGCTGCCACGCAAGAGAACGTTCCACTTAGACCATTCTTTGTTTTTTTTTTGCCTTGAAAGGGTACAAAACCAACTTCGCAATCTAGTGAGTGGAGATCCCCTCTGTTCTCTTACAACCCCCTTTTCTCACAGAAGAGACGTTGCCAGCCCTTCTTTACTCTATCGTTATTTTCGTGAGAGATACTCGACTGAGCTCCAATCTCTGGTTCATCCATGTGAGACATTCACAGCAAGAACACGTCTTTCTATCACAACTAACCCGAACCTTCTCCTTCTTCTTTGGTGGGCCTAGAGTCAGACGGAATTTTCACGAACACAGTTTCTTTCTAAGAAACTTCCGTCCGTAGAACACGTTGCCGCGGTACTGCCACCCTGCAGATTACAACATGCTTGTCTTCAAATTCAATGTTTTGTCATAAACCATCCCGATAAGTAATCAAACTATGTTCATTCCATTCATCATTTTCAATCCTCTCACGATATTCTTCATCATTAAACTGGCAATCCATCCATCTCGTTAATCCTTATCCTCAAGTGGATTTTGGCCTTGATAAGTGGTGACTCATTAGTAAAAATTTAAAACGAACTAAAAGGAAGTACATGTTCCAGGTAGATTTTCTTGTTTTCCACCGCAGCAGGATGTGATTTAAAGAAGAACAATGGGGGTATCTATAAAAAGCTGAGAACAAACCTGTCGGCATTCCTCGGGAGCGGTGACTCAGGCGATTTGCAATAATCCCCGAAAGAGGAGGTAATTACTGGGAGGATGCATCTTGATGACCAAACCGAATCATACCTCATTCAGCGAGCAAGACTCTAATGTCAGAATGTGCCAAGGCGTATCCCAATTAGGAAAGCATTACCTATTCCAGGACGAGTTTATGATCCCGCGACACAACCATTGACTGTTTTATAAATGCAATGAAATCAGACAGACAAAGATTTAAAAGTAATCTAACAAGTAATGAAATCAATCTAACAAGTAATCTAACAAGTAATGAAATCAGACAGACAAAGATTTAAAAGTAATCTAAATATCAACTGCCAGAAAAAACATCTGGGTTAAAATCGAGCTTAGAAAATCGATGAGAAAATCATGTGAAAATCGGACACAACGTAATAAACAATTTTTTTTTGTTATTTTTTATGATTTTGTTTTTTAATGACTTTTTTGTGATTTGTAAATGTTTCAGTGATATTTGTTTTGATTTTCTGAGTTTTTGATTATTTTGTGACGTTTTCATTTCCAGTAACTTTTTTATCTTTTGATTCGATTTGATTTTTGTTTGCGTGTCATTTTGATGATTTTTGTGACGTTTTGAATTCCCACAACTTTTTCATATTTTGATTCGATTAGATTTTGGTTTGCGTGTCATTTTGATGATTTTTGCGACGTTTTGATTTCCCACAACTTTTTCATATTTTTATTCGATTTGATTTCGGTTTGCATGTCATTTTGATGATTTTTGTGACGTTTTGATTTCCCACAACTTTTTCATATTTTTATTCGATTTGATTTCGGTTTGCGTGTCATTTTGATGATTTTTGTGACGTTTTAATTTGCCTCAACTTTTTCATATTTTTTGATTCGATTTGATTTTGATTTGCGTGTCATTTTCATGATTTTTGTGACATTTTGATTTGCCTAAACTTTTTCATATCTTGATTCGATTTGATTTGGGTTTGCGTGTCATTTTCATGATTTTTGTGACGTTTTAATTTGCCTCAACTTTTTCATATTTTTTGATTCGATTTGAATTTGGTTTGCGTGTCATTTTCATGATTTTTGTGACGTTTTGATTTACCTCAACTTTTTCATATTTTGATTCGATTTGATTTTGGTTTGCGTGTCATTTTGATGATTTTTGTGACGTTTTTTAAAAATTTCTCTGATGCTATTTAGTGATTTTTAGTGATTCTTTTTTTGTGGACTTTTAAAGATATTTCGATGTCCGTTTGATGTTTTAGTGACGAATTGATTTTTTGCGATATCTTTGTTTTTAATTACGTTTTATTTTTAGTAAGATTTTGATTTTTTGTTATTTTTCGATTTTTTAAGTGTCGATTTGATTTTTTGGTGACATTTTTAATTTTTAGTGACGATATGAATTTTAGTGACTTTTTGATTTTTATGTCATTTTCATTTAATTTAGTGACGTTCTGTTTGTTTAATAACTTTTTGATTTTTTGATGAATTTTAGAAATTTTAGTCATGTTTTGATTTTTACTTAATTTTTAATTGTTTATTTAGGTTTTATATTTTTAATGATATTTAGTAACTTTTTAAATTTTTATGATATTTTTAGTGGCGGTTTACTTTTTTTTGAATATTTGACTGTTTAGTGATTTTTTTCATGTATTTTAGTGATTCTTTGATTTTTTTCATGTATTTTAGTGATTCTTTGATTTTTTTCATGTATTTTAGTGATTCTTTGATTTTTTTTTACTGAAGTTTTAATTT
Organism: Sepiola atlantica; assembly: GCA_963556195.1. Taxonomy (NCBI): domain Eukaryota; kingdom Metazoa; phylum Mollusca; class Cephalopoda; order Sepiida; family Sepiolidae; genus Sepiola; species Sepiola atlantica. The sequence continues at coordinate 99,492,360 of OY744531.1, forward strand.
TTTGAGGAAACTTTAATCACGTTTTGATTCTTTAGTAACATTTAATTAACTTTTAATTAACTTTTAATTAACTTTTAATTAACTTTTTAATTTTATTTGTTAAGTTTTCATCGTTTAGTGACATTTTTTGTGACGGTTTTAGTGATTTTTTTGTGACGTTTTAAGCTATTTTAAAAATTTAGCGACATTTTTACTGACGTTTGTATTTCTGAAGTTTTTAGTAACGATTTATTTTTGTGATTTTTCATATTTTACATACGTTTTTATTTTTAAATGAGTTGATAATATTTTAGTTATTCTTTCATTTTTCTGTGACGTTTTTAGTGAAATTTTGATGTGTTAGTGACATTTTTAGTGACGTTTGTATTAAAAAAAATTAATAATGATTTATTTTTGTGATTTTTTATTTTTAGTTACATTTTGATTTAAAGTAATATTTTGATTTTTTAGTGAGTTTATTGTTTTTTGTTGTTATTCTTTCATTTTTCTGTTACGTTTGTACTAAAAATATTTAATAATGATTAAATTTTGTAATTCTTTTATTAATTACGTTTTGGTTTCAAGTAATATTTAGATTTTTGGTGAGTTTATGACTTTTTAGTTTATCTTTGATTTTTTTCTGTGACGTTTTTACTGACATTTTGGTGACGTTTGTATTTTTGAATCTTAGTAAAAATGTATTCTTTTTGTTATTTTTTTATTTTTTAGTTACGTATTCTAGTGACATTTTTAATTTTTGACTCTTAAGTGAATCGGTTTTGTGATTTTCATTTTTAGTTACAATTTACATTTTTAGTAAAACTATTTTAATTTTTTATTTTTGATGTTTTGATTTATTAAAGGCATTTTAATTTTCTGTTGACATTTTGATATTTTAGTGTAATGATTTGATTTTTTAGACATTTAAAAAACATTACACCCAACCATGTATTTGCACCAACAAAAACAACAAAAAAACAAATTTAACATAAACATAAAAAATGTAATTGCGTCAGTTTAATTTAATACAAATTTAAGATAAACATAAAAATATCATTACGTAAGTTTTATTTAAAACAAATTTAACATAAACATAAAAATATAATTGCGTCAGTTTTATTTAAAAAAAATTAACATAAACATACAAAATATAATTACGTCAGTTTTATTTAAAACAAATTTAGCATAAACATAAAAAATATAATTGCGTCAGGTTTATTTAAAACAAATTTAACATAAACATAAAAAATATATAGTTGCGTCAGTTTTATTTAAAACAAATTTAACAAAAACACAAAAAATATAATTAAGTCAGTTTTATTTAAAACAAATTTAACAAAAACATAAAAAATATAATTGCGTCAGTTTTATTTAAAACAAATTTAACATAAACATAAAAAATATAATTGCGTCAGTTTTATTAAAAACAAATTTAACAAAAACATAAAAATATAATTGCGTCAGTTTTATTTAAAACAAATTTAACATAAACATTAAAAATATAATTGCGTCAGTTTTATTTAAAACAAATTTAACATAAACATAAAAAATATAATTGCGTCAGTTTTATTTAAAACAAATTTAACAAAAACATAAAAATATAATTGCGTCAGTTTTATTTAAAACAAATTTAACATAAACATAAAAATATAATTGTGTTAGTTTTATTTAAAACAAATTTAACAAAAACATAAAAATATAATTGCGTCAGTTTTATTTAAAATAAATTGAACATAAACATAAAAAATATAATTGCGTCAGTTTTATTTAAAACAAATTTAACAAAAACATAAAAATATAATTGCGTCAGTTTTATTTAAAACAAATTTAACAAAAACATAAAAATATAATTGCGTCAGTTTTATTTAAAACAAATATAACATAAACATAAAAAATATAATTGCGTCAGTTTTATTTAAAACAAATTTAACATAAACATAAAAATATAATTACGTCAGTTTTATTTAAAACAAATTTAACATAAACATAAAAATATAATTGCGTCAGTTTTATTTAAAAAAAATTAACATAAACATACAAAATATAATTACGTCAGTTTTATTTAAAACAAATTTAACATAAACATAAAACATATACTTGCGTCAGTTTTATTTAAAATAAATTTTACAAAAAACATAAAAAATATAATTGCATCAGTTTTATTTAAAACAAATATAACAAAAACATAAAACATATAATTGCATCAGTTTTATTCAAAACAAATTTAACATAAACATAAAAAATATAATTGCGTCAGTTTTATTCAAAACAAATTTAACATAAACATAAAAAAATATAATTGCGTCAGTTTTATTTAAAACAAATTTAACATAAACATAAAAATATAATTGCGTTAGTTTTATTTAAAAAAATTTAACATAAACATACAAAATATTATTGCCACAGTTTTATTTAAAACAAATTTAAAATAAACATAAAAAATATAATTGCGTCAGTTTTATTTAAAATAAATTTAACAAAAAACATAAAAAATATAATTGCGTCAGTTTTATTTAAAACAAATTTAACATACACATAAAATATAATTGCGTCAGTTTTATTTAAAACACATTTAACATACCCCTAAAAAATATAATTGCGCAGTTTTATTTAAAACAAATATAACAAAAACATAAAAAATATAATTGCGCAGTTTTATTTAAAACAAATTTAACAAAAACATAAAAAATATAATTGCGTCAGTTTTATTTAAATTTTTTTTAACATAAACATAAACAATATAATTGCCTCAGTTTTATTAAAACAAATTTAACATAAAAATAAGAAAATATAATTACGTCAGTTTTATTTAAAACAAATTTAACATAAAAATAAAAATATATAATTGCGTCAGTTTTATTTAAAACAAATTTAACATAAACATAAAAAATATAATTGCGTCAGTTTTATTTAAAACAAATTTAACATAAACATAAAAAATATAATTGCGTCAGTTTTATTTAAAACAAATTTAACATAAACATAAAACATATAATTGCGTCAGTTTTATTTAAATTTTTTTTAACATAAACATAAACAATATAATTGCCTCAGTTTTATTAAAACAAATTTAACATAAAAATAAGAAAATATAATTACGTCAGTTTTATTTAAAACAAATTTAACATAAAAATAAAAATATATAATTGCGTCAGTTTTATTTAAAACAAATTTAACATAAACATAAAAAATATAATTGCGTCAGTTTTATTTAAATTTTTTTAAACATAAACATAAAAAATATAATTGCGTCAGTTTTATTTAAAACAAATTTAACATAAACATAAAACATATAATTGCGTCAGTTTTATTTAAATTTTTTTTAACATAAACATAAACAATATAATTGCCTCAGTTTTATTAAAACAAATTTAACATAAAAATAAGAAAATATAATTACGTCAGTTTTATTTAAAACAAATTTAACATAAAAATAAAAATATATAATTGCGTCAGTTTTATTTACCACAAATTTAACATAAACATAAAAAATATAATTGCGTCAGTTTTATTTAAAACAAATTTAACAAAAACATAAAAAATATAATTGCGTCAGTTTTATTTAAAACAAATGTAACATAAACATAAAAAATATAATTGCATCAGTTTTATTTAAAACAAATTTAACATAAACATAAAACATATACTTGCGTCAGTTTTATTTAAAATAAATTTAACAAAAAACATAAAAAATATAATTGCATCAGTTTTATTTAAAACAAATATAACAAAAACATAAAACATATAATTGCATCAGTTTTATTCAAAACAAATTTAACATAAACATAAAAAATATAATTGCGTCAGTTTTATTCAAAACAAATTTAACATAAACATAAAAAAATATAATTGCGTCAGTTTTATTTAAAACAAATTTAACAAAAACATAAAAAATATAATTGCGTCAGTTTTATTTAAATTTTTTTTAACATAAACATAAACAATATAATTGCCTCAGTTTTATTAAAACAAATTTAACATAAAAATAAGAAAATATAATTACGTCAGTTTTATTTAAAACAAATTTAACATAAAAATAAAAATATATAATTGCGTCAGTTTTATTTAAAACAAATTTAACATAAACATAAAAAATATAATTGCGTCAGTTTTATTTAAAACAAATTTAACATAAACATAAAAAATATAATTGCGTCAGTTTTATTTAAAACAAATTTAACATAAACATAAAACATATAATTGCGTCAGTTTTATTTAAATTTTTTTTAACATAAACATAAACAATATAATTGCCTCAGTTTTATTAAAACAAATTTAACATAAAAATAAGAAAATATAATTACGTCAGTTTTATTTAAAACAAATTTAACATAAAAATAAAAAAATATAATTGCGTCAGTTTTATTTAAAACAAATTTAACATAAACATAAAAAATATAATTGCGTCAGTTTTATTTAAATTTTTTTTAACATAAACATAAACAATATAATTGCCTCAGTTTTATTAAAACAAATTTAACATAAAAATAAGAAAATATAATTACGTCAGTTTTATTTAAAACAAATTTAACATAAAAATAAAAATATATAATTGCGTCAGTTTTATTTACCACAAATTTAACATAAACATAAAAAATATAATTGCGTCAGTTTTATTTAAAACAAATTTAACATGAACATAAAAAATATAATTGCGTCAGTTTTATTTAAAACAAATGTAACATAAACATAAAAAATATAATTGCATCAGTTTTATTTAAAACAAATTTAACATAAACATAAAACATATACTTGCGTCAGTTTTATTTAAAATAAATTTAACAAAAAACATAAAAAATATAATTGCATCAGTTTTATTTAAAACAAATATAACAAAAACATAAAACATATAATTGCATCAGTTTTATTCAAAACAAATTTAACATAAACATAAAAAATATAATTGCGTCAGTTTTATTCAAAACAAATTTAACATAAACATAAAAAAATATAATTGCGTCAGTTTTATTTAAAACAAATTTAACATAAACATAAAAATATAATTGCGTTAGTTTTATTTAAAAAAATTTAACATAAACATACAAAATATTATTGCAACAGTTTTATTTAAAACAAATTTAACATAAACATAAAAAATATAATTGCGTCAGTTTTATTTAAAATAAATTTAACAAAAAACATAAAAAATATAATTACGTCAGTTTTATTTAAAACAAATTTAACATAAACATAAAAAATATAATTGCGTCAGTTTTATTTAAAACAAATATAACAAAAACATAAAACATATAATTGCGTCAGTTTTATTTAAAACAAATTTAACATAAACATAAAAAATATAATTGCGTCAGTTTTATTTAAAACAAATATAACAAAAACATAAAACATATAATTGCGTCAGTTTTATTTAAAACAAATTTAACATAAACATAAAAAATATAATTGCATCAGTTTTATTTTAAACAAATATAACAAAAACATAAAACATATAATTGCGTCAGTTTTATTTAAAACAAATATAACAAAAACATAAAAAATATAATTGCGTCAGTTTTATTTAAAATGAATTTAACAAAAAACATAAAACATATAATTGCGTCAGTTTTATTTAAAACAAATATAACAAAAACATAAAAAATATAATTGCGCCAGTTTTATTTAATACAAATTTAACAAAAACATAAAAAATATAATTACGTCAGTTTTGTTTAAAACAAATTTAACATAAACATAAAAAATATAATTGCATCAGTTTTATTTAAAACAAATATAACAAAAACATAAAACATATAATTGCGTCAGTTTTATTTAAAACAAATTTAACAAAAAACATAAAAATATAATTGCGTCAGTTTTATTTAAAATAAATTTAACAAAAAACATAAAAAATATAATTACGTCAGTTTTATTTAAAACAAATTTAACAAAAACATAAAAAATATAATTGCGTCAGTTTTATTTAAAATAAATTTAACATAAACATAAAAAATATAATTACGTCAGTTTTGTTTAAAACAAATTTAACATAAAGATAAAAAATATAATTGCATCAGTTTTATTTAAAACAAATATAACAAAAACATAAAACATATAATTGCGTCAGTTTTATTTAAAACAAATTTAACAAAAAACATAAAAATATAATTGCGTCAGTTTTATTTAAAATAAATTTAACAAAAAACATAAAAAATATAATTACGTCAGTTTTATTTAAAACAAATTTAACAAAAACATAAAAAATATAATTGCATCAGTTTTATTTAAAATAAATTTAACAAAAAACATAAAAAATATAATTACGTCAGTTTTATTTAAAACAAATTTAACATAAACATAAAAAATATAATTGCGTCAGTTTTATTTAAAACAAATATAACAAAAACATAAAACATATAATTGCGTCAGTTTTATTTAAAACAAATTTAACATAAACATAAAAAATATAATTGCATCAGTTTTATTTTAAACAAATATAACAAAAACATAAAACATATAATTGCGTCAGTTTTATTTAAAACAAATATAACAAAAACATAAAAAATATAATTGCGTCAGTTTTATTTAAAACAAATATAACAAAAACATAAAACATATAATTGCGTCAGTTTTATTTAAAACAAATATAACAAAAACATAAAAAATATAATTGCGTCAGTTTTATTTAAAACAAATATAACAAAAACATAAAACATATAATTGCGTCAGTTTTATTTAAAACAAATATAACAAAAACATAAAACATATAATTGCGTCAGTTTTATTTAAAACAAATATAACAAAAACATAAAACATATAATTGCGTCAGTTTTATTTAAAACAAATATAACAAAAACATAAAACATATAATTGCGTCAGTTTTATTTAAAACAAATATAACAAAAACATAAAACATATAATTGCGTCAGTTTTATTTAAAACAAATTTAACATAAACATAAAAAATATAATTGCATCAGTTTTATTTTAAACAAATATAACAAAAACATAAAACATATAATTGCTTCAGTTTTATTTAAAACAAATATAACAAAAACATAAAAAATATAATTGCGTCAGTTTTATTTAAAACAAATATAACAAAAACATAAAAAATATAATTGCATCAGTTTTATTTAAAACAAATATAACAAAAAACATAAAAAATATAATTGCGTCAGTTTTATTTTAAACAAATATAACAAAAACATAAAACATATAATTGCGTCAGTTTTATTTAAAACAAATTTAACATAAACATAAAAAATATAATTGCGTCAGTTTTATTTAAAACAAATATAACAAAAACATAAAACATATAATTGCGTCAGTTTTATTTAAAACAAATTTAACATAAACATAAAAAATATAATTGCATCAGTTTTATTTTAAACAAATATAACAAAAACATAAAACATATAATTGCGTCAGTTTTATTTAAAACAAATATAACAAAAACATAAAAAATATAATTGCGTCAGTTTTATTTAAAATGAATTTAACAAAAAACATAAAACATATAATTGCGTCAGTTTTATTTAAAACAAATTTAACATAAACATAAAAAATATAATTGCATCAGTTTTATTTAAAACAAATATAACAAAAACATAAAACATATAATTGCGTCAGTTTTATTTAAAACAAATATAACAAAAACATAAAACATATAATTGCGTCAGTTTTATTTAAAACAAATATAACAAAAACATAAAACATATAATTGCGTCAGTTTTATTTAAAACAAATTTAACATAAACATAAAAAATATAATTGCATCAGTTTTATTTTAAACAAATATAACAAAAACATAAAACATATAATTGCTTCAGTTTTATTTAAAACAAATATAACAAAAACATAAAAAATATAATTGCGTCAGTTTTATTTAAAACAAATATAACAAAAACATAAAAAATATAATTGCATCAGTTTTATTTAAAACAAATATAACAAAAAACATAAAAAATATAATTGCGTCAGTTTTATTTTAAACAAATATAACAAAAACATAAAACATATAATTGCGTCAGTTTTATTTAAAACAAATTTAACATAAACATAAAAAATATAATTGCGTCAGTTTTATTTAAAACAAATATAACAAAAACATAAAACATATAATTGCGTCAGTTTTATTTAAAACAAATTTAACATAAACATAAAAAATATAATTGCATCAGTTTTATTTTAAACAAATATAACAAAAACATAAAACATATAATTGCGTCAGTTTTATTTAAAACAAATATAACAAAAACATAAAAAATATAATTGCGTCAGTTTTATTTAAAATGAATTTAACAAAAAACATAAAACATATAATTGCGTCAGTTTTATTTAAAACAAATTTAACATAAACATAAAACATATACTTGCGTCAGTTTTATTTAAAACAAATTTAACAAAAAACATAAAAAATATAATTGCATCAGTTTTATTTAAAACAAATATAACAAAAACATAAAACATATAATTGCATCAGTTTTATTCAAAACAAATTTAACATAAACATAAAAAATATAATTGCGTCAGTTTTATTCAAAACAAATTTAACATAAACATAAAAAAATATAATTGCGTCAGTTTTATTTAAAACAAATTTAACATAAACATAAAAATATAATTGCGTTAGTTTTATTTAAAAAAATTTAACATAAACATACAAAATATTATTGCAACAGTTTTATTTAAAACAAATTTAACATAAACATAAAAAATATAATTGCGTCAGTTTTATTTAAAATAAATTTAACAAAAAACATAAAAAATATAATTACGTCAGTTTTATTTAAAACAAATTTAACATAAACATAAAAAATATAATTGCGTCAGTTTTATTTAAAACAAATATAACAAAAACATAAAACATATAATTGCGTCAGTTTTATTTAAAACAAATTTAACATAAACATAAAAAATATAATTGCGTCAGTTTTATTTAAAACAAATATAACAAAAACATAAAACATATAATTGCGTCAGTTTTATTTAAAACAAATTTAACATAAACATAAAAAATATAATTGCATCAGTTTTATTTTAAACAAATATAACAAAAACATAAAACATATAATTGCGTCAGTTTTATTCAAAACAAATATAACAAAAACATAAAAAATATAATTGCGTCAGTTTTATTTAAAATGAATTTAACAAAAAACATAAAACATATAATTGCGTCAGTTTTATTTAAAACAAATATAACAAAAACATAAAAAATATAATTGCGCCAGTTTTATTTAATACAAATTTAACAAAAACATAAAAAATATAATTGCGTCAGTTTTATTTAAAACAAATTTAACAAAAAACATAAAAAATATAATTACGTCAGTTTTATTTAAAACAAATTTAACAAAAACATAAAAAATATAATTGCGTCAGTTTTATTTAAAATAAATTTAACATAAACATAAAAAATATAATTACGTCAGTTTTGTTTAAAACAAATTTAACATAAACATAAAAAATATAATTGCATCAGTTTTATTTAAAACAAATATAACAAAAACATAAAAAATATAATTGCGTCAGTTTTATTTAAAACAAATATAACAAAAACATAAAACATATAATTGCGTCAGTTTTATTTAAAACAAATATAACAAAAACATAAAAAATATAATTGCGTCAGTTTTATTTAAAACAAATATAACAAAAACATAAAACATATAATTGCGTCAGTTTTATTTAAAACAAATATAACAAAAACATAAAACATATAATTGCGTCAGTTTTATTTAAAACAAATTTAACATAAACATAAAAAATATAATTGCATCAGTTTTATTTTAAACAAATATAACAAAAACATAAAACATATAATTGCTTCAGTTTTATTTAAAACAAATATAACAAAAACATAAAAAATATAATTGCGTCAGTTTTATTTAAAACAAATATAACAAAAACATAAAAAATATAATTGCGTCAGTTTTATTTAAAATAAATTTAACAAAAAACATACAAAATATAATTACGTCAGTTTTATTTAAAACAAATTTAACATAAACATAAAAAATATAATTGCGTCAGTTTTATTTAAAACAAATATAACAAAAACATAAAACATATAATTGCGTCAGTTTTATTTAAAACAAATTTAACATAAACATAAAAAATATAATTGCATCAGTTTTATTTTAAACAAATATAACAAAAACATAAAACATATAATTGCGTCAGTTTTATTTAAAACAAATATAACAAAAACATAAAACATATAATTGCGTCAGTTTTATTTAAAACAAATATAACAAAAACATAAAACATATAATTGCGTCAGTTTTATTTAAAACAAATATAACAAAAACATAAAAAATATAATTGCGTCAGTTTTATTTAAAACAAATATAACAAAAACATAAAAAATATAATTGCGTCAGTTTTATTTAAAACAAATATAACAAAAACATAAAACATATAATTGCGTCAGTTTTATTTAAAACAAATTTAACATAAACATAAAAATATAATTGCATCAGTTTTATTTTAAACAAATATAACAAAAACATAAAACATATAATTGCTTCAGTTTTATTTAAAACAAATATAACAAAAACATAAAAAATATAATTGCGTCAGTTTTATTTAAAACAAATATAACAAAAACATAAAAAATATAATTGCGTCAGTTTTATTCAAAACAAATTTAACAAAAACATAAAACATATAATTGCGTCAGTTTTATTTAAAACAAATATAACAAAAAACATAAAAAATATAATTGCGTCAGTTTTATTTTAAACAAATATAACAAAAACATAAAACATATAATTGCGTCAGTTTTATTTAAAACAAATTTAACATAAAAATAAAAATATATAATTGCGTCAGTTTTATTTAAAACAAATATAACAAAAACATAAAACATATAATTGCGTCAGTTTTATTTAAAACAAATATAACAAAAACATAAAAAATATAATTGCGTCAGTTTTATTTAAAACAAATGTAACATAAACATAAAAAATATAATTGCGTCAGTTTTATTTAAAACAAATTTAACATAAACATAAAACATATACTTGCGTCAGTTTTATTTAAAATAAATTTAACAAAAAACATAAAAAATATAATTGCATCAGTTTTATTTAAAACAAATATAACAAAAACATAAAACATATAATTGCATCAGTTTTATTCAAAACAAATTTAACATAAACATAAAAAATATAATTGCGTCAGTTTTATTCAAAACAAATTTAACATAAACATAAAAAAATATAATTGCGTCAGTTTTATTTAAAACAAATTTAACATAAACATAAAAATATAATTGCGTTAGTTTTATTTAAAAAAAATTAACATAAACATACAAAATATTATTGCCACAGTTTTATTTAAAACAAATTTAACATAAACATAAAAATATAATTGCGTCAGTTTTATTTAAAATAAATTTAACAAAAAACATAAAAAATATAATTACGTCAGTTTTATTTAAAACAAATTTAACATAAACATAAAAAATATAATTGCGTCAGTTTTATTTAAAACAAATATAACAAAAACATAAAACATATAATTGCGTCAGTTTTATTTAAAACAAATTTAACATAAACATAAAAAATATAATTGCGTCAGTTTTATTTAAAACAAATATAACAAAAACATAAAACATATAATTGCGTCAGTTTTATTTAAAACAAATTTAACATAAACATAAAAAATATAATTGCATCAGTTTTATTTTAAACAAATATAACAAAAACATAAAACATATAATTGCGTCAGTTTTATTTAAAACAAATATAACAAAAACATAAAAAATATAATTGCGTCAGTTTTATTTAAAATGAATTTAACAAAAAACATAAAACATATAATTGCGTCAGTTTTATTTAAAACAAATATAACAAAAACATAAAAAATATAATTGCGTCAGTTTTATTTAATACAAATTTAACAAAAACATAAAAAATATAATTGCGTCAGTTTTATTTAAAACAAATTTAACAAAAAACATAAAAAATATAATTACGTCAGTTTTATTTAAAACAAATTTAACAAAAACATAAAAAATATAATTGCGTCAGTTTTATTTAAAATAAATTTAACATAAACATAAAAAATATAATTGCGTCAGTTTTTTTTAAAACAAATTTAACATAAACATAAAAAATATAATTGCATCAGTTTTATTTAAAACAAATATAACAAAAACATAAAACATATAATTGCGTCAGTTTTATTTAAAACAAATTTAACAAAAAACATAAAAATATAATTGCGTCAGTTTTATTTAAAATAAATTTAACAAAAAACATAAAAAATATAATTACGTCAGTTTTATTTAAAACAAATTTAACAAAAACATAAAAAATATAATTGCATCAGTTTTATTTAAAATAAATTTAACAAAAAACATAAAAAATATAATTACGTCAGTTTTATTTAAAACAAATTTAACATAAACATAAAAAATATAATTGCGTCAGTTTTATTTAAAACAAATATAACAAAAACATAAAACATATAATTGCGTCAGTTTTATTTAAAACAAATTTAACATAAACATAAAAAATATAATTGCATCAGTTTTATTTTAAACAAATATAACAAAAACATAAAACATATAATTGCGTCAGTTTTATTTAAAACAAATATAACAAAAACATAAAACATATAATTGCGTCAGTTTTATTTAAAACAAATATAACAAAAACATAAAACATATAATTGCGTCAGTTTTATTTAAAACAAATATAACAAAAACATAAAAAATATAATTGCGTCAGTTTTATTTAAAACAAATATAACAAAAACATAAAACATATAATTGCGTCAGTTTTATTTAAAACAAATATAACAAAAACATAAAACATATAATTGCGTCAGTTTTATTTAAAACAAATTTAACATAAACATAAAAAATATAATTGCATCAGTTTTATTTTAAACAAATATAACAAAAACATAAAACATATAATTGCTTCAGTTTTATTTAAAACAAATATAACAAAAACATAAAAAATATAATTGCGTCAGTTTTATTTAAAACAAATATAACAAAAACATAAAAAATATAATTGCGTCAGTTTTATTTAAAATAAATTTAACAAAAAACATAAAAAATATAATTACGTCAGTTTTATTTAAAACAAATTTAACATAAACATAAAAAATATAATTGCGTCAGTTTTATTTAAAACAAATATAACAAAAACATAAAACATATAATTGCGTCAGTTTTATTTAAAACAAATTTAACATAAACATAAAAAATATAATTGCATCAGTTTTATTTTAAACAAATATAACAAAAACATAAAACATATAATTGCGTCAGTTTTATTTAAAACAAATATAACAAAAACATAAAAAATATAATTGCGTCAGTTTTATTTAAAACAAATATAACAAAAACATAAAACATATAATTGCGTCAGTTTTATTTAAAACAAATATAACAAAAACATAAAAAATATAATTGCGTCAGTTTTATTTAATACAAATATAACAAAAACATAAAACATATAATTGCGTCAGTTTTATTCAAAACAAATTTAACAAAAACATAAAACATATAATTGCGTCAGTTTTGATTTAAAACAAATATAACAAAAACATAAAACATATAATTGCGTCAGTTTTATTTAAAACAAATTTAACATAAACATAAAAAATATAATTGCATCAGTTTTATTTTAAACAAATATAACAAAAACATAAAACATATAATTGCTTCAGTTTTATTTAAAACAAATATAACAAAAACATAAAAAATATAATTGCGTCAGTTTTATTTAAAACAAATATAACAAAAACATAAAAAATATAATTGCGTCAGTTTTATTCAAAACAAATTTAACAAAAACATAAAACATATAATTGCGTCAGTTTTGATTTAAAACAAATATAACAAAAACATAAAAAATATAATTGCGTCAGTTTTATTTAAAACAAATATAACAAAAACATAAAACATATAATTGCGTCAGTTTTATTTAAAATAAATTTAACAAAAAACATAAAAAATATAATTACGTCAGTTTTATTTTTAACAAATATAACAAAAACATAAAACATATAATTGCGTCAGTTTTATTTAAAACAAATATAACAAAAACATAAAAAATATAATTGCGTCAGTTTTATTTAAAACAAATATAACAAAAACATAAAAAATATAATTGCGTCAGTTTTATTTAAAATAAATTTAACAAAAAACATAAAAAATATAATTACGTCAGTTTTATTTTAAACAAATATAACAAAAACATAAAACATATAATTGCGTCAGTTTTATTTAAAACAAATTTAACATAAAAATAAAAATATATAATTGCGTCAGTTTTATTTAAAACAAATTTAACATAAACGTAAAAAATATAATTGCGTCAGTTTTATTTAAAACAAATTTAACATGAACATAAAAAATATAATTGCGTCAGTTTTATTTAAAACAAATGTAACATAAACATAAAAAATATAATTGCATCAGTTTTATTTAAAACAAATTTAACATAAACATAAAACATATACTTGCGTCAGTTTTATTTAAAATAAATTTAACAAAAAACATAAAAAATATAATTGCATCAGTTTTATTTAAAACAAATATAACAAAAACATAAAACATATAATTGCATCAGTTTTATTCAAAACAAATTTAACATAAACATAAAAAATATAATTGCGTCAGTTTTATTCAAAACAAATTTAACATAAACATAAAAAAATATAATTGCGTCAGTTTTATTTAAAACAAATTTAACATAAACATAAAAATATAATTGCGTTAGTTTTATTTAAAAAAATTTAACATAAACATACAAAATATTATTGCCACAGTTTTATTTAAAACAAATTTAACATAAACATAAAAATATAATTGCGTCAGTTTTATTTAAAATAAATTTAACAAAAAACATAAAAAATATAATTACGTCAGTTTTATTTAAAACAAATTTAACATAAACATAAAAAATATAATTGCGTCAGTTTTATTTAAAACAAATATAACAAAAACATAAAACATATAATTGCGTCAGTTTTATTTAAAACAAATTTAACATAAACATAAAAAATATAATTGCGTCAGTTTTATTTAAAACAAATATAACAAAAACATAAAACATATAATTGCGTCAGTTTTATTTAAAACCAAATTTAACATAAACATAAAAAATATAATTGCATCAGTTTTATTTTAAACAAATATAACAAAAACATAAAACATATAATTGCGTCAGTTTTATTTAAAACAAATATAACAAAAACATAAAAAATATAATTGCGTCAGTTTTATTTAATACAAATTTAACAAAAACATAAAAAATATAATTGCGTCAGTTTTATTTAAAACAAATTTAACAAAAAACATAAAAAATATAATTACGTCAGTTTTATTTAAAACAAATTTAACAAAAACATAAAAAATATAATTGCGTCAGTTTTATTTAAAATAAATTTAACATAAACATAAAAAATATAATTACGTCAGTTTTGTTTAAAACAAATTTAACATAAACATAAAAAATATAATTGCATCAGTTTTATTTAAAACAAATATAACAAAAACATAAAACATATAATTGCGTCAGTTTTATTTAAAACAAATTTAACAAAAAACATAAAAATATAATTGCGTCAGTTTTATTTAAAATAAATTTAACAAAAAACATAAAAAATATAATTACGTCAGTTTTATTTAAAACAAATTTAACAAAAACATAAAAAATATAATTGCATCAGTTTTATTTAAAATAAATTCAACAAAAAACATAAAAAATATAATTACGTCAGTTTTATTTAAAACAAATTTAACATAAACATAAAAAATATAATTGCGTCAGTTTTATTTAAAACAAATATAACAAAAACATAAAACATATAATTGCGTCAGTTTTATTTAAAACAAATTTAACATAAACATAAAAAATATAATTGCATCAGTTTTATTTTAAACAAATATAACAAAAACATAAAACATATAATTGCTTCAGTTTTATTTAAAACAAATATAACAAAAACATAAAACATATAATTGCGTCAGTTTTATTTAAAACAAATATAACAAAAACATAAAAAATATAATTGCGTCAGTTTTATTTAAAACAAATATAACAAAAACATAAAACATATAATTGCGTCAGTTTTATTTAAAACAAATATAACAAAAACATAAAAAATATAATTGCGTCAGTTTTATTTAAAACAAATATAACAAAAACATAAAACATATAATTGCGTCAGTTTTATTTAAAACAAATATAACAAAAACATAAAACATATAATTGCGTCAGTTTTATTTAAAACAAATTTAACATAAACATAAAAAATATAATTGCATCAGTTTTATTTTAAACAAATATAACAAAAACATAAAACATATAATTGCTTCAGTTTTATTTAAAACAAATATAACAAAAACATAAAAAATATAATTGCGTCAGTTTTATTTAAAACAAATATAACAAAAACATAAAAAATATAATTGCGTCAGTTTTATTTAAAATAAATTTAACAAAAAACATAAAAAATATAATTACGTCAGTTTTATTTAAAACAAATTTAACATAAACATAAAAAATATAATTGCGTCAGTTTTATTTAAAACAAATATAACAAAAACATAAAACATATAATTGCGTCAGTTTTATTTAAAACAAATTTAACATAAACATAAAAAATATAATTGCATCAGTTTTATTTTAAACAAATATAACAAAAACATAAAACATATAATTGCGTCAGTTTTATTTAAAACAAATATAACAAAAACATAAAAAATATAATTGCGTCAGTTTTATTTAAAACAAATATAACAAAAACATAAAACATATAATTGCGTCAGTTTTATTTAAAACAAATATAACAAAAACATAAAAAATATAATTGCGTCAGTTTTATTTAAAACAAATATAACAAAAACATAAAACATATAATTGCGTCAGTTTTATTTAAAACAAATATAACAAAAACATAAAACATATAATTGCGTCAGTTTTATTTAAAACAAATTTAACATAAACATAAAAAATATAATTGCGTCAGTTTTATTTTAAACAAATATAACAAAAACATAAAACATATAATTGCGTCAGTTTTATTTAAAACAAATATAACAAAAACATAAAACATATAATTGCGTCAGTTTTATTTTAAACAAATATAACAAAAACATAAAAAATATAATTGCGTCAGTTTTATTTAAAACAAATATAACAAAAACATAAAACATATAATTGCGTCAGTTTTATTTAAAACAAATATAACAAAAACATAAAACATATAATTGCGTCAGTTTTATTTAAAACAAATTTAACATAAACATAAAAAATATAATTGCATCAGTTTTATTTTAAACAAATATAACAAAAACATAAAACATATAATTGCTTCAGTTTTATTTAAAACAAATATAACAAAAACATAAAAAATATAATTGCGTCAGTTTTATTTAAAACAAATATAACAAAAACATAAAAAATATAATTGCGTCAGTTTTATTCAAAACAAATTTAACAAAAACATAAAACATATAATTGCGTCAGTTTTATTTAAAACAAATATAACAAAAAACATAAAAAATATAATTGCGTCAGTTTTATTTTAAACAAATATAACAAAAACATAAAACATATAATTGCGTCAGTTTTATTTAAAACAAATTTAACATAAAAATAAAAATATATAATTGCGTCAGTTTTATTTAAAACAAATTTAACAAAAACATAAAACATATAATTGCGTCAGTTTTATTTAAAACAAATATAACAAAAACATAAAAAATATAATTGCGTCAGTTTTATTTAAAACAAATGTAACATAAACATAAAAAATATAATTGCGTCAGTTTTATTTAAAACAAATTTAACATAAACATAAAACATATACTTGCGTCAGTTTTATTTAAAATAAATTTAACAAAAAACATAAAAAATATAATTGCATCAGTTTTATTTAAAACAAATATAACAAAAACATAAAACATATAATTGCATCAGTTTTATTCAAAACAAATTTAACATAAACATAAAAAATATAATTGCGTCAGTTTTATTCAAAACAAATTTAACATAAACATAAAAAAATATAATTGCGTCAGTTTTATTTAAAACAAATTTAACATAAACATAAAAATATAATTGCGTTAGTTTTATTTAAAAAAAATTAACATAAACATACAAAATATTATTGCCACAGTTTTATTTAAAACAAATTTAACATAAACATAAAAATATAATTGCGTCAGTTTTATTTAAAATAAATTTAACAAAAAACATAAAAAATATAATTACGTCAGTTTTATTTAAAACAAATTTAACATAAACATAAAAAATATAATTGCGTCAGTTTTATTTAAAACAAATATAACAAAAACATAAAACATATAATTGCGTCAGTTTTATTTAAAACAAATTTAACATAAACATAAAAAATATAATTGCGTCAGTTTTATTTAAAACAAATATAACAAAAACATAAAACATATAATTGCGTCAGTTTTATTTAAAACAAATTTAACATAAACATAAAAAATATAATTGCATCAGTTTTATTTTAAACAAATATAACAAAAACATAAAACATATAATTGCGTCAGTTTTATTTAAAACAAATATAACAAAAACATAAAAAATATAATTGCGTCAGTTTTATTTAAAATGAATTTAACAAAAAACATAAAACATATAATTGCGTCAGTTTTATTTAAAACAAATATAACAAAAACATAAAAAATATAATTGCGTCAGTTTTATTTAATACAAATTTAACAAAAACATAAAAAATATAATTGCGTCAGTTTTATTTAAAACAAATTTAACAAAAAACATAAAAAATATAATTACGTCAGTTTTATTTAAAACAAATTTAACAAAAACATAAAAAATATAATTGCGTCAGTTTTATTTAAAATAAATTTAACATAAACATAAAAAATATAATTGCGTCAGTTTTGTTTAAAACAAATTTAACATAAACATAAAAAATATAATTGCATCAGTTTTATTTAAAACAAATATAACAAAAACATAAAACATATAATTGCGTCAGTTTTATTTAAAACAAATTTAACAAAAAACATAAAAATATAATTGCGTCAGTTTTATTTAAAATAAATTTAACAAAAAACATAAAAAATATAATTACGTCAGTTTTATTTAAAACAAATTTAACAAAAACATAAAAAATATAATTGCATCAGTTTTATTTAAAATAAATTTAACAAAAAACATAAAAAATATAATTACGTCAGTTTTATTTAAAACAAATTTAACATAAACATAAAAAATATAATTGCGTCAGTTTTATTTAAAACAAATATAACAAAAACATAAAACATATAATTGCGTCAGTTTTATTTAAAACAAATTTAACATAAACATAAAAAATATAATTGCATCAGTTTTATTTTAAACAAATATAACAAAAACATAAAACATATAATTGCGTCAGTTTTATTTAAAACAAATATAACAAAAACATAAAAAATATAATTGCGTCAGTTTTATTTAAAACAAATATAACAAAAACATAAAACATATAATTGCGTCAGTTTTATTTAAAACAAATATAACAAAAACATAAAAAATATAATTGCGTCAGTTTTATTTAAAACAAATATAACAAAAACATAAAACATATAATTGCGTCAGTTTTATTTAAAACAAATATAACAAAAACATAAAACATATAATTGCGTCAGTTTTATTTAAAACAAATTTAACATAAACATAAAAAATATAATTGCATCAGTTTTATTTTAAACAAATATAACAAAAACATAAAACATATAATTGCTTCAGTTTTATTTAAAACAAATATAACAAAAACATAAAAAATATAATTGCGTCAGTTTTATTTAAAACAAATATAACAAAAACATAAAACATATAATTGCGTCAGTTTTATTTAAAATAAATTTAACAAAAAACATAAAAAATATAATTACGTCAGTTTTATTTAAAACAAATTTAACATAAACATAAAAAATATAATTGCGTCAGTTTTATTTAAAACAAATATAACAAAAACATAAAACATATAATTGCGTCAGTTTTATTTAAAACAAATTTAACATAAACATAAAAAATATAATTGCATCAGTTTTATTTTAAACAAATATAACAAAAACATAAAACATATAATTGCTTCAGTTTTATTTAAAACAAATATAACAAAAACATAAAAAATATAATTGCGTCAGTTTTATTTAAAACAAATATAACAAAAACATAAAAAATATAATTGCGTCAGTTTTATTCAAAACAAATTTAACAAAAACATAAAACATATAATTGCGTCAGTTTTGATTTAAAACAAATATAACAAAAACATAAAAAATATAATTGCGTCAGTTTTATTTAAAACAAATATAACAAAAACATAAAACATATAATTGCGTCAGTTTTATTTAAAATAAATTTAACAAAAAACATAAAAAATATAATTACGTCAGTTTTATTTTAAACAAATATAACAAAAACATAAAACATATAATTGCGTCAGTTTTATTTAAAACAAATATAACAAAAACATAAAAAATATAATTGCGTCAGTTTTATTTAAAACAAATATAACAAAAACATAAAAAATATAATTGCGTCAGTTTTATTTAAAATAAATTTAACAAAAAACATAAAAAATATAATTACGTCAGTTTTATTTTAAACAAATATAACAAAAACATAAAACATATAATTGCGTCAGTTTTATTTAAAACAAATTTAACATAAAAATAAAAATATATAATTGCGTCAGTTTTATTTAAAACAAATTTAACATAAACGTAAAAAATATAATTGCGTCAGTTTTATTTAAAACAAATTTAACATGAACATAAAAAATATAATTGCGTCAGTTTTATTTAAAACAAATGTAACATAAACATAAAAAATATAATTGCATCAGTTTTATTTAAAACAAATTTAACATAAACATAAAACATATACTTGCGTCAGTTTTATTTAAAATAAATTTAACAAAAAACATAAAAAATATAATTGCATCAGTTTTATTTAAAACAAATATAACAAAAACATAAAACATATAATTGCATCAGTTTTATTCAAAACAAATTAAACATAAACATAAAAAATATAATTGCGTCAGTTTTATTCAAAACAAATTTAACATAAACATAAAAAAATATAATTGCGTCAGTTTTATTTAAAACAAATTTAACATAAACATAAAAATATAATTGCGTTAGTTTTATTTAAAAAAATTTAACATAAACATACAAAATATTATTGCCACAGTTTTATTTAAAACAAATTTAACATAAACATAAAAATATAATTGCGTCAGTTTTATTTAAAATAAATTTAACAAAAAACATAAAAAATATAATTACGTCAGTTTTATTTAAAACAAATTTAACATAAACATAAAAAATATAATTGCGTCAGTTTTATTTAAAACAAATATAACAAAAACATAAAACATATAATTGCGTCAGTTTTATTTAAAACAAATTTAACATAAACATAAAAAATATAATTGCGTCAGTTTTATTTAAAACAAATATAACAAAAACATAAAACATATAATTGCGTCAGTTTTATTTAAAACAAATTTAACATAAACATAAAAAATATAATTGCATCAGTTTTATTTTAAACAAATATAACAAAAACATAAAACATATAATTGCGTCAGTTTTATTTAAAACAAATATAACAAAAACATAAAAAATATAATTGCGTCAGTTTTATTTAATACAAATTTAACAAAAACATAAAAAATATAATTGCGTCAGTTTTATTTAAAACAAATTTAACAAAAAACATAAAAAATATAATTACGTCAGTTTTATTTAAAACAAATTTAACAAAAACATAAAAAATATAATTGCGTCAGTTTTATTTAAAATAAATTTAACATAAACATAAAAAATATAATTACGTCAGTTTTGTTTAAAACAAATTTAACATAAACATAAAAAATATAATTGCGTCAGTTTTATTTAAAACAAATATAACAAAAACATAAAACATATAATTGCGTCAGTTTTATTTTAAACAAATTTAACAAAAAACATAAAAATATAATTGCGTCAGTTTTATTTAAAATAAATTTAACAAAAAACATAAAAAATATAATTACGTCAGTTTTATTTAAAACAAATTTAACAAAAACATAAAAAATATAATTGCATCAGTTTTATTTAAAATAAATTTAACAAAAAACATAAAAAATATAATTACGTCAGTTTTATTTAAAACAAATTTAACATAAACATAAAAAATATAATTGCGTCAGTTTTATTTAAAACAAATATAACAAAAACATAAAACATATAATTGCGTCAGTTTTATTTAAAACAAATTTAACATAAACATAAAAAATATAATTGCATCAGTTTTATTTTAAACAAATATAACAAAAACATAAAACATATAATTGCGTCAGTTTTATTTAAAACAAATATAACAAAAACATAAAAAATATAATTGCGTCAGTTTTATTTAAAACAAATATAACAAAAACATAAAACATATAATTGCGTCAGTTTTATTTAAAACAAATATAACAAAAACATAAAAAATATAATTGCGTCAGTTTTATTTAAAACAAATATAACAAAAACATAAAACATATAATTGCGTCAGTTTTATTTAAAACAAATATAACAAAAACATAAAACATATAATTGCGTCAGTTTTATTTAAAACAAATTTAACATAAACATAAAAAATATAATTGCATCAGTTTTATTTTAAACAAATATAACAAAAACAAAAAACATATAATTGCTTCAGTTTTATTTAAAACAAATATAACAAAAACATAAAAAATATAATTGCGTCAGTTTTATTTAAAACAAATATAACAAAAACATAAAAAATATAATTGCGTCAGTTTTATTTAAAATAAATTTAACAAAAAACATAAAAAATATAATTACGTCAGTTTTATTTAAAACAAATTTAACATAAACATAAAAAATATAATTGCATCAGTTTTATTTTAAACAAATATAACAAAAACAAAAAACATATAATTGCTTCAGTTTTATTTAAAACAAATATAACAAAAACATAAAAAATATAATTGCGTCAGTTTTATTTAAAACAAATATAACAAAAACATAAAACATATAATTGCGTCAGTTTTATTTAAAATAAATTTAACAAAAAACATAAAAAATATAATTACGTCAGTTTTATTTTAAACAAATATAACAAAAACATAAAACATATAATTGCGTCAGTTTTATTTAAAACAAATATAACAAAAACATAAAAAATATAATTGCGTCAGTTTTATTTAAAACAAATATAACAAAAACATAAAAAATATAATTGCGTCAGTTTTATTTAAAATAAATTTAACAAAAAACATAAAAAATATAATTACGTCAGTTTTATTTTAAACAAATATAACAAAAACATAAAACATATAATTGCGTCAGTTTTATTTAAAACAAATATAACAAAAACATAAAAAATATAATTGCGTCAGTTTTATTTAAAATAAATTTAACAAAAAACATAAAAAATATAATTACGTCAGTTTTATTTTAAACAAATATAACAAAAACATAAAACATATAATTGCGTCAGTTTTATTTAAAACAAATATAACAAAAACATAAAAAATATAATTGCGTCAGTTTTATTTAAAATAAATTTAACAAAAAACATAAAAAATATAATTACGTCAGTTTTATTTTAAACAAATATAACAAAAACATAAAACATATAATTGCGTCAGTTTTATTTAAAACAAATATAACAAAAACATAAAAAATATAATTGCGTCAGTTTTATTTAAAATAAATTTAACAAAAAACATAAAAAATATAATTACGTCAGTTTTATTTTAAACAAATATAACAAAAACATAAAACATATAATTGCGTCAGTTTTATTTAAAACAAATATAACAAAAACATAAAACATATAATTGCGTCAGTTTTATTTAAAACAAATTTAACATAAACATAAAAAATATAATTGCGTCAGTTTTATTTAATACAAATTTAACAAAAACATAAAAAATATAATTGCGTCAGTTTTATTTAAAACAAATTTAACATAAACATAAAAAATATAATTGCGTCAGTTTTATTTAAAACAAATATAACAAAAACATAAAACATATAATTGCGTCAGTTTTATTTAAAACAAATATAACAAAAACATAAAACATATAATTGCGTCAGTGTTATTTAAAACAAATATAACAAAAACATAAAAAATATAATTGCGTCAGTTTTATTTAAAATAAATTTAACAAAAAACATAAAAAATATAATTACGTCAGTTTTATTTTAAACAAATATAACAAAAACATAAAACATATAATTGCGTCAGTTTTATTTAAAACAAATATAACAAAAACATAAAAAATATAATTGCGTCAGTTTTATTTAAAACAAATATAACAAAAACATAAAAAATATAATTGCGTCAGTTTTATTTAAAATAAATTTAACAAAAAACATAAAAAATATAATTACGTCAGTTTTATTTTAAACAAATATAACAAAAACATAAAACATATAATTGCGTCAGTTTTATTTAAAACAAATATAACAAAAACATAAAAAATATAATTGCGTCAGTTTTATTTAAAATAAATTTAACAAAAAACATAAAAAATATAATTACGTCAGTTTTATTTTAAACAAATATAACAAAAACATAAAACATATAATTGCGTCAGTTTTATTTAAAACAAATATAACAAAAACATAAAACATATAATTGCGTCAGTTTTATTTAAAACAAATTTAACATAAACATAAAAAATATAATTGCGTCAGTTTTATTTAATACAAATTTAACAAAAACATAAAAAATATAATTGCGTCAGTTTTATTTAAAACAAATTTAACATAAACATAAAAAATATAATTGCGTCAGTTTTATTTAAAACAAATATAA
>OY744531.1:99519622-99524622 GCA_963556195.1 Sepiola atlantica
CTTTTCTCTTTTCTTCAAAGTCTATATCCTCGAATAATATCAGCTCCACGTGGATCATTTTGCCTTATATCTAAAAGGCACACTGTATTCTCTACTACGTTAAAAAACAAACAAGTCGGTTAAGAAAATGTCTATAATCGAAAAAAATAAACGTGATAGTTAATCGATTGCGATCCGAAATGTTTTTGTTTTTTTAAATGTTCAAAAAGAAGGCAGCTGTCATTTAATTAAAGCAAGTTAAAAAGAACAACGTTTTATTCAAGATTACGTGTCTATCTTTGCTGGTCGACGTTGCAATCTGAATTCCTATTTACGAATATTTATTCAAGATGGTGTCCCGACGTTTGGAAGCTTAGAGGCAATTTTCATTACACGACATAGAGACTTTTCGAATACACCCATGCACACACACACAAGCTCGTGCGCACACACACACGCAGATATATGTGTGTGCTGTAAGCCTTTGAGAAATTAAAATATAAAACAATTAGATAATATGACTGCCGCTTACTGCCTTGTTTGTTTGTCTCTACGGCTCATAGTCGGCCATTTTAAAAGCATTTTAATATATTGAACTTAAAATTCTTTTTCCCTTTTGAGGAGTGATAATTTTCGGATGTCCTCCACCCTTCTTCAGTCAGTCGGAATGCGAAATCCGATTAAATTTCAATCTGTTCAATCTGATTTGAAATCGGCTGAACAAGTCACTCATCCCTCACTTCGTTATCCATATATTTCTCTCGCCCTCTCTCACTCTATATAGGTTAATCGATTCTCTAATATTTCGTAATGTCTCTGTGAGTATTTAGAGAAATACTGACTCTCTTTTTTCAGCGTCGCCGTCTAATTTATATAGTATCAGTAAACACTAAAAACACGTATTTAAATTAGATACCATAATAATAAGTTTCTTAAATTTTATATTATCAATAAGAATAATATAAAAGTACACAGACTTATTAATGCAAGGACACATAATAGTTTGAAACCAAAGTAGAATAAGTAGTGGTGGTGGTTGTGACCCAAGGGTCAATAATCTCTCTCTCTCTTTATATATATATATATATATATATATATATATATATATATATATATATATATATATATATATGATTATTTTTATTTACACAGACATGTACAAAATCTGCGACACTGACATGTCGATGTTACCAATCAACAGTTATTACAAACTGAGATCTGATTCTAACTCTGCCTCATGATGTCTCAGTTTATAATAACTGTTGATCGATAACATCGACATGCCAGTGTCGCAAGTTTTGTACATGTCTGTGCAAATAAAAATAATCATATATAAAAGCTCTATTTGATATTGAGCATTTTTTTTATAAACCCGGTTGAAATTCTTTGGATTACTACCCTGTGGATTACTACCCGGATATATATATATATATATATATATATATATATATATATATATATATATATATATATATATATATATATATATATATATATATGTATATATATATATATATATATATATATATATATATATATATATATATATAAAATAAAAAAGGGTAGTGCAGTATTAGTGCAGTTCCAACGAGAGAAAAGTATATATGTAAAGGAGTAAGGCTACCAACATTTGCAAAATGTTTTTTTTTAACATTTATTAATTTTGTTATTTTATGATTTTATATAACGCGTTTCAAGCGGTGGTCCGCTATCATCAGATATGTAAATCCATTTGAAGAAATGTCTTTCGATTTGAGAGAGTGTTGTTTCATTTGACGAAAATTAGATAATGAGACTGCTATGTTTGTTTGTCTCATAGTCGGCCATTTTAGAAGCATTTTAATATATTGAACTTTAAATTACCTTTCTTTAAATGGATTTACATATCTGATGAGAGCGGACCACCGCTTGAAACGCGTTATATAAAATGATAAAATGATAAAATGATAAAATAACAAAATAATAAATAAATGTTGAAAAAAACATTTTACAAATGTTGGTAGCCTTACTCCTTTATATATATATATATATATATATATATATATATATATATATATATATATATATATATATATAGTTTTATAATGGAATAATTCCAGGAAGAAATCCGGGTAAGAGAGCTCAATGTGGTAAACAGAGCAATAATAACGTAAAATATAATAACACGAAATTACATGATTGTCGATGCAATAATTTATTTCAACCTTGCGGTTTTATTCAAGCATCCAACTTAACAATTACATTTTTGATACTGATAGAAAATTGAATTTATCCTCGGCACTTCAAACACAATCAGAGGGAGTGGTGGTAGCAGCCGGTTTGAACACCCAACATAGAGCGAGTAGGAATTAACATCTTATATTTAACTAAATTAATCTAAGGGGATCTTATGGTTTTTTTTGTTTATTTTTATTAAATAATAACGTCTGGGTTAAGCGCACATATTCTTTCTACATATCCGACCTGGTGACATACGCCTGTGTATGTATGTATGTACTGCATACTGTGTGTGTATGTATGTACTGCATACTGTGTGTGTATGTATGTACTGCATATTTGCCTTATCAATGTGTGCGTATATTTAATTAAACTCTTACCCCGGTTATTAAAACTTTCCAGGCCGTATGTATTATTTTACTTATGGGTATGTATATGCAATTTAAAACTTTCCAGGCCGTATATATTATTTTGTATATATATATATATGTGTATATAGGTATATATGTGTATACATGGGTGCAGGTGTATGTGTGCATGTAGGGGCATGTGCGAGTATATGAGTATAGGTATGTGTGTACGTATGCGTATGACTGAGTATGTATATAGGTATGTGTACAGGTGTGCATTTGTGTATGTCTATGTATACATATATATGTATCTCTATTTTGCACATCTGTGGCTATGTGTGCATGTGCGTATATAGGTATGTATAGGTATATGTGTGTATGTGTGTGTATGTGCATATGTTTGTGTGTGTGTGTGTGTAGGTATGCATTCATTTAGTAGGGATGTTCTTTAATGAATACTTAAAGACGAAACACATTTATCTTCGATGTCTTAAAAAAATTTTAATTCAAGGTAGTAGGTACGGGGGTATATATGTATGTATGTGTGGGTGCGTATGTATGTATGTGTATATATATATGTATATGTGTGTATGTGTGTATATATATATGTGTGTGTAGATGTAAGTATATATGTATGTGTGTGTATATGTATGTATACATGTGTGTGCGTGTAGAGATAGATGTGTATATATATAGGGATGTATGCAGATGTTATTTACTTAAAATAAGATAGCGAATTAAATTAAGTGTATAATATTATCACTAGACAATATTAGATTAGAATTAATTATAGGCTTCCATAGATTATAAACTAATGTAAGATGAATTTGTGAAAATCAGAGTATTTTTAATTTTCAAATTAATTCTAATTCGAATCTAGAGAAAATTAGGGCACGAGAAGTGTCAACCGGCCGATGACACGAGACTCTCTCGTTTCGTTTGCCGGGTAAAAAATCTCGGTGGCCTTGGTAAGCTGAATTTCGGGCTAGCCAAAAATTGTGTGTGTGTGATGTTAAGAATAGGTATATGTGTGCGTATGTATGGAGGCGTATGTCACCAGGTCGGATATGTAGAAAGAATATGTGCGCTTAACCCAGACGTTATTATTTAATAAAAATAAACAAAAAAAACCATAAGATCCCCTTAGATTAATTTAGTTAAATATAAGATGTTAATTCCTACTCGCTCTATGTTGGGTGTTCAAACCGGCTGCTACCACCACTCCCTCTGATTGTGTTTGAAGTGCCGAGGATAAATTCAATTTTCTATCAGTATCAAAAATGTAATTGTTAAGTTGGATGCTTGAATAAAACCGCAAGGTTGAAATAAATTATTGCATCGACAATCATGTAATTTCGTGTTATTATATTTTACGTTATATATATATATATATATATATATATATATATATATATATATATATATATATATATATATATATATATATATATAAAAGGAGATTGTAGTTTGCTTGAAGCATTGCTGGTAAATGTAAGTGTAAATTAGTCGTCCAAGGCTATAGCAATGCGATGTGGTTGCCGTGAGATGGAAAAGTGAAAAGAAATAAACGCAGGGAGAAAGTGAAACTCAAAACGATTTATTAATAATTTCACGAAAACTGATTAAATACCAAATAGTATTTTTTTTTTTTTGGTAAGTAACAGATCGGCAAAGGGTAATCTTAAATTTTCGAAAGAAAAACTTTCATTATCAGAAGACAACAATAGAAGACCGAGAGGGTCGAAAAAACGGGAAAAAACCGGTGTCAGATCATCGTAATACAGGGGAAAACAATTGGCAGTAGGAACGCAGAAAATGTCAAAATTCCATTAAGCAATCATATAACTAAGGTTAAAACATTATAAACATTAGTTTAGTAATATACCAATTTTTTAAATTTTATTATGTTTCATTTTACATGACTCATCAATTAGTCTTGATTTATTTATTTATTTATTTATTTATTTTTTTTCATTTATTCTCTTCAAATCTAAATTTAAATTTATTGTCAAAGGGAGATAACTTATTCTAAATAATATATTCAGACTTTAGAAATGAGATTGGAAACTTGAGAAGGAATTTGAGTTGTGAAGTGGATAAAAGCCAAGGATGGGACCTTTTTTTTATTTTAGCAGGGGAAGGGGGGGGGAATAAGAAGAGATTATGGGAAGGGGGAGGATTATGAAAAAAAAAAAAAAAAAAAAAAAAAGTAAGTTGGGGGTGTGTTGGGGGTGGGAGTGGGGGTGGGAGTGTGAGGAGGTGGGAGTGTGAGGATGTAAGAATCAGAGGATGAAGGGAGATGACAACTCGAATCTGTTATTCAAGGCAGGGCGAAATTTAGAGATTAGGATAGCTTCCGAAATTCGAAGCTGACCTATATTGCGGACAGAGTTGAGGATGCGGACACTAATGGAGCGATGTGTGTTGCCACATGATATTAAGTGTTTATGGAAG
>OY744531.1:99529622-99544622 GCA_963556195.1 Sepiola atlantica
TGATAATTATTTTTAATACATTTAAAACTAAGCTTCTCTCTTTTCATCACAAACGATCGGATACTTTCTTTGCCCTAGGTGGAAATCGATGGTGCTGTCCTTTAAGGGGGAGCTCTTTTTTTTTGATAAGCTTCGAGGACTGCCTTTCACCCAAGACCGGAAAGTGGGAAACTTACATCAAATCTGCTGCAAAGATTAGGGTAAGAAAAATAGTTGGATCTTTTTACGGCTCCCAAAAGTATCTAACACCTGACGCAATCATCTACCTGTATAAGAGCACGATACGCCCGAATATGGGGAGGTACTGTTGCCACATCTGGGGTGATGCCGCTCAGGGCACTGTTTCCTGCCTTAACAGAGTACAAAATCGGCTTCGAAATCTAGTCCTTTCTTGTCCCTGCAGTCACTTTCTCACAGAAGAGCCTTTTGGCTAAGATCAAAGTGTAGTATCTGTTCCGATGGATACTGCACTCCATAGACTGGTATTGTCTTGGCCTTCGGGGCTTGATTTACGCCGGTCTATAGAGTCTGTTCTGTGCAGTTCTAGGAGGTCAACCCTCCCAGGCTTTGCCTCCCCTCTTTGGGGAGGAGTAAGGTTATTGCTTACTGTCTGAGGCGCCCCTACCGGGGAATGCCGACGGTACTGCCCAGGCAATTTTTAAACCCCACTTTCCCGATCCGACCGTGGGTCACATCTTACTTGTGGGAGTAAGATAAAAACTGGCCTTGTGCCTAACTCCTGGAGAGGAGTAAATCAATACTCTATTCTTATTTTCATGGATGGTGCTCGACTGAGCTCATATGTCTCGTGTTCCCCACCAAAAACACGTCTAGCTACAATAAGTCCCTCACTGTCAACCAACCTCCAGCCCCTGTCCCATCGCCGCAATGTTGCATCCTTGTGCTTGTTTTACAAATACTTCAATGGATTATGCTCCGATGAATTGGCTACTCTGGTGTTCCCTCGACGTAAATACACAAGATCAACCCGACAATCAGCTAAACCCCATCCATTCACTGTGAAGGTCCCCAGATGCCGGAGAGCCTTCTACTCTAATAGCTTCTTTCCTCGTACTACCGGCCTTTGGGATTCCCTTTCTGCTCCTTGTTTCCCTGACTGTACCGACATACAGAAATTAACAACTAATATAAACAGACATCTCGCTGCACAGCTCCCAACTTAGTATGACCCCCAAAACTTACACCCTAATTCTCAGTAGCCCCTTACGTCTGCAGTGACGACCTGCCTTGTTTGGGGTGAACTATGTTTAAAAAAAAAAACTCTATAAGGAATTCCGCCTTTTTTCCTTTATGTATCTTGAACTAAACGGAACTCCCATGAGCAGAGTTTATTTCCAAGAACTATACGTTTGTGAAACACATACTACAGGGCTGCTTCCCAGACGACTACAACATGGTCTTTTTCAAGTCCAATGTTAACAAGTTCTTCTTACGATGTTAGTCCCAGAACGAATAAAATGAATTCCCCAAACAGGACAGTTTACACAACTTTTATGTCCCCTTGCGAAGATTAAAATCAAGATATAATGATACTAAACCTTATGTCTAGAATCCTTATTCCAATTTTTATTCAAATCCGTTACATTATTTTGATTCTAGAAAATGTCTTAAATTTAAAGCTTAAGGGGTATTAAGAAGACATTGACATCCGGGGCCTCTTGCTTAATTGGTGTCTAATGACTATGGATCAAATTTAATGCAAATCTGAAATATTTTAATTTTCAAATATTCGGTTGTGCCTATATTATGCCCCCTAAAATCCATTTTAAAATATCCCAAAGAAACTGAAATTTGGGGAATATATATTAATTGAATTTTTATATCGATTTTTAAGTTAACATATATATTAAAGACAAATTCTAGTTAATAACACTAAAATTATACATTCCGAAACCAATTTAAAAAAAAATTAAAAATACTCGAAGCTATCTACATAAAAACACAACAACCTAAAATTAACAACACCACATATGAAACCAGTGGTAACAGTTTAAAATGCTTAACGTAATGCGATTTTGTTCTGTGATGCCATCCAGCGTTGCTGAATTTAAATCGTCAACAACTTCCTGAAACAATGCGGAAAACGTTCTATGCGCGTTTCTCCGCTGTCTTTTTAAAAGTCTCTTCTTTCTCCAGCTTTTTTGTTCATTTGCTTTTGACACCTGAGGATGATTCGACGAAGAATCGTTTTCGATTCTTCGTCGTTTCTTTGTTGTTTCTTCGTCGTTTTTTCGTGAAACCTATGGAACATTTATTAATTTTATTTTTATTTTAATACAAAAAAGACCATCAGAAAAATTGGAAAAAAATAAAACAAAGGTTTAATTAAACCGACGAATTCTGTTATTTTTAACAATGTTTGCATATATATATATATATATATATATATATATATATACACAAACATTGTTAAAAATAATTATACCTTTTATTTGTAGCTCCTAGGAAACCCGTCTAGATGGGCACTGTAAGTGTAGTATTAACACAGAATGACGTCACTAACTATAAATGCATCGTTACTTTCATTTAAGTAGAACGCTCTTATGACGTCAAGCTGCCACATTAAGTGTTAAATGTATCACTGTTTATTCGCTATTTAGCGTTGGCCGAGTTGTTCTAGACGTCGGAATTTGAATAGCAAAATACTCGGAATCCAGGGTTTCGAATCGCATGGCCGGTAGTGAATAGTCATATCTCTATGCTGATGAGTCCCGATTTTAAAGGACGAAACGTATACGTACATAGATAATAAACAAACACACACCCATATATATATATATATATATATATATATATATATATATATATATATATATATATATATATATATATATATATATAAGGAAGACAGATAAAACTACTTTATGAATTGTCAAGTAGACCACGTGTTGTGTTATTAGTAGTAAAACTTTGCACGTGTTTCTGGTGCGCGCGTGTTAGACCTTTGTTTTGCGTTGAAGTTGAATGTCACGCCGCACACGAGTCCGAAAACGTGGGTTAACTTGTGACATTATTAACGTTTCAATGCGTGTGTCTGTCACACACACACACACACACACACACACACACACACACACAAACACACACACAAACACACACACCTCTGCAACTATGCCATCGCATCTCAACCTTCCTTTTATCTTTTTACCGATGATTCAATGGCAATTCTCACTTGATCACATGTGTCTAGCCGCCCCCCTCTTAATTTGCTTTATATATACCCCCCTCCCCTTCCTACGGTCTATTCTATTTTAGCACAAAACCGGCGGTTCCTCCTACCAATACTCATTTGCCAGGCTGATCTACCAACGTCGGACCCACGTGCGAATCGGGACGCGCATACGCGCCATTCCTTAAACGCCAACACCCACCCTCGACCATCACTGCGTTCCCGCCAAAGATCGCCATTTTTATTTGGTGTGCGTGTGTGTGGGGGGTGGGGGGTGGGTGGGAGGAAATCACGTGCTTCTTAAATCTGAAGTTGTTCACTTAACGGTACTTAAAAATTTGAAGAACTTTTGTTTCTGCATTTAAAAAATTCATTCCTGAACTGCGTAAAAACTGCAGCTTTGCGAGCATTTTGAAGCTTATTCTTGCTCGTAAAATAAAATTGTTTGAAACAGCACTAATAATAATAATAATAATAATAATAATAATAATAATGATAATGATAATAATAATAATAATAATAATGACGGCAATGATCAAAACAGCTGCAATCTTAAAGAAAATCCTTGAATACGGAAACCAACCTGCAAGAGCTACGAACGGTAACAAGCCACGTGGAAGTTACAATAGGAAGGAGAAAAAAAAACACAGGAAGAACACAACCGCATGAACCAAGGAAGAGAAACGGCAAGAAATCTCATAAACTGCCCCCCCCCTCCAAAGTGATGGCACCATCCTCGGCTGATACCTCAAAAAATAAGCGTGAAGAGTCAAGGAGGATGGGAAGACCGAGGAGGGATAGCACTAACCAGACCTCCACTGGAAGCGTGCGGAGAGTGCTGGGACCTTGAGGAGGCTTATTGTCATCCAAGTCCCAGAGAAGACCAATTGTCCTTACCAGCGGGAAATCAATGGTAAGCGGCTGTTGCGATGCCGCCAGGTTACTTGCGGTCGTTACCGAAAAGAGGTGAAGAATACTGGAAATTTGGGGAGGCTTGTTGTCACTCAGACTCCAGGAAATACAACTGGTTGTTGTCGGTGAGCAATCACTAACGATGATCTGTGTGAGAACTCCTAGTGAGTACAAATAATAATAATGAAGAAGAATGTTCTTCAAGTAATCAATTTATAGGTATAAACAATGAATTAGAAGATATAAAATATAGATATTACATGATAAAATTAAGAAAATGAATTTTAATGTGGAAACAAACAAAATAAATATATCTATCACACACACAGACACCTACACCGCCCCCATATATATATATATATATATAAAATATTACTATTTCATGTATCCACATAAAATTCATAGTGGCCGAGTGGGTTAATGCGTAGTAATTTGGGCTATAACATGACTCGTGTGTCGGGGGTTCGAATCGTACGATCGGTATTAATAATTATCTCTACATTGACGATTCCCAACAGGATTAAACGTATACGTATATAGATAAAAACATATATATATATATATATATATATATATATATATATATAGAGAGAGAGAGAATAAAATATGAAACTAAAAGTAAACTTTTAATAGATAGAACCTATAGTGAAGTGATTTAAGCTCAATATACGAAATAGAGCAATTATAAATATAAATGAAAGAAGAGTGTGTGTACGAATGTCCAGATTTATTTCAACTTCGATTGTTCAATGCAAGGTATACTCGGTAATACAATTATGTTTATTATTTTTTCCTTAAGCCAAGGCTTTTTAAATCTTTATATATATATATATATATATATATATATATATATATATATATATATATATATATATATATATATGTGTGCGTGTGTGTGTCGTTGAAGACCATGGAGTTTTCTTTCTTTGCTATCTTTCTGGTTAATTTCTCGACGCGGCGAGCGATTCGTCGGTTTTCCGGTGTCAATTGATGGATTATGGAGCCTAACGTTGTATCTTAGGCCATTTCCCGAGCGCTTTAGGTCTCTCTACCGTCTTCATGAGGCTGTTCATTCAACACCTACCCACAATAGGAGTATGTGACACGAGGTCGGAAAGTGGGATTTGAAAAGCCAACGCCCGAGAAAGTGAGCACTCTGGCCATTTTTACTGGCTAAAGTGCTCCTCTGTAAGTGAAATAAGAAACTGTTACTAGATCATTCGGTATTGTGATTTTATGTAGGGGTTATAAGTTTTGATCCCGGTTTGAGGCAGTTACTAACCGTAGTGAAGAGCTGTGATACAGCGAAACAGTTTGTATGTGAATGACTATATATATATATATATATATATATATATATATATATATATATATATATATATATATATATATATATATATAGTCTAAAGAAGCTTTGAGTCATTTTAAACAAAAGAAAAAAAAAGGAAAATGCAGTTTAAATTCCCAGAGAAACTAACTAAATCCAAGATATCGCAGACTTAGCATTCGTTGGAAAATTCATTAATAAAAAAAGGGGGATTCAAGTAGCTAACAGTGAAACAAAAACAGGGGACCTTAACTTAAGCGTGAAATATTAAAACAGGGATCATCAGCTGTTTACCATGTAACTGTTTCGGAGATTAAAAACAGGACAGTTATAATATTCATGGCTCTCCAGTGGTACTGATCAAACGACCATTTCCCCAATAATCAAGTGTCGAAATAATTCAGCTTAAATTTCACTAATAAATAAATAAATAAATAAATAAATAATAATAATAATAATAATAATAATAATAATAATAATAATAATAATAATAATAATAATAATAATACTATCCAAACACTACACCCAAGAACCATTCTGCGATATGGTAGCTAGCAATACAATTATATATCTCTGTAATGTCAGTGGGAGAAACTCCCAGCAGAGTGCTCGATTATTAAGAAAAAATCCAAAAATAAAAGCGTAATATTAATTTATATATGTTATTACAGAAGATTAAGGCAACATCAGTACCGTCGGTTTCAAATCCAACCAAAGGGGACCTATAATTGGCCTCCTATGCCGGACTCTCTTCAACCGCTGTTTATGTCTGTCTCCTTGGAAAATGGCGCCCCGCACGCTGTGTG
Source organism: Sepiola atlantica (assembly GCA_963556195.1). Classification (NCBI taxonomy): domain Eukaryota; kingdom Metazoa; phylum Mollusca; class Cephalopoda; order Sepiida; family Sepiolidae; genus Sepiola; species Sepiola atlantica. The sequence continues at coordinate 99,535,858 of OY744531.1, forward strand.
AATTCTTCCACGATCTATTAATCTTAAATTCTATTTACTCTTTTCTTCTTTATATATATATATATATATATATATATATATATATATATATATATATATATATATATATATATATATATATATATATATATATATATGTAAAATATGAAACTAAAAGTATACTTTTAGAAGATATAACCTATAGTGAAATAGTTTAAGCTCAATATACGAGATAGAGCAATTATAAAGATAAATGAAAGAAGAGAGATAAATATGTACGAATGACAAACTTATTTCAACTTCGATTGTTCAGTGCAAGGTGTACTCGGTAAAAATATGTTTATTTTTCTTTCCTTAAGCCAAGGCTTTTCAAAGATTAAAATATTATCATCAGAGGAATTACATAGATAGATAAGTTGGCAATGGAAAAGGCTAAATTCAAAATTTGAAAAAATGTAAAGTAATGGAAGGTAAGAGTGTGCGTGTAAAAATATGGAGTCTGTCCAGTTGGTGAATGTTCGTAGATAAGGTGCACCTGGTTTATTGCTTACTAGCAATGAAAAGTAACCAAACAAACCCTTCCCCTTCTTTTCTCCCAGCATCAGGCATAGTTGATTTAACTAACCCTACCACCCACCTTCTTTATCTTTTATCTTTATCCCTTTCCACCACTCCTTCACTTGGCTTTGTCTCCAACCAGAGCTGCCGCTTTTTCTTAGACTCAATCGAAGTCACTACTTAAATTCCCGACTGCTTGCGTTTAATATACACAGCTTATTCTCAACTTCTGAAAAACTACTTTCATTCTCGGTCCACGGAAGTATTTTAAAATGGCCCTAATTATCAAAATTACATCCGAATAAGTGCGTTCCATCTACGACTGAACTAAACATCTTTCTGTTGGATTTACTTCATGCTTGAACATTTTCAACGCTGCCTTCACGAAACCCCTTTTTTCCATATATATTCTTTCACCGGACACCTTATCAACGGACATTCACCAACTGGACATACTCCATATTTTTTTTGGACAGACTCTATATTTTTTCAAATTTTGAATTTTGGCTTTTCCACAGCTAACTTATCCATCTGTGTAATTCCTCTGATGATAAGATTTTAATCTTTGAAAAGCCTTGGCTTAAGGAAAGAAAAATAAACATGTTTTTACCGAGTACATTGAACAATCGAAGTTGAAATAGATTTGTCATTCGTACATATTTATCTCTCTTTTTTCATTTATATATATATATATATATATATATATATATATATATATATATATATATATTCAGTATCCAGTTCAACAACTTAATAGTCGTAGTAGTAGTCGTATGAAAATATATCTATGGCAAGTCAGCTACACAAAAGGCGCCCATATTTCATTACCGCAGGAAATCATCAGGCTAAATGCATAAACTTATTACAAACAAAATTTTTCATGTATAACGAAAAATGATAAGGATAATATAGCAGTTTGCTATCTAATTTACACACGTGTTTACGGTGTGGATGACCACACTATCTAAATTAGCTGAAAAAAGAGAGTCACTCTTTCGCTAAATGCTCACAGTGACATTAAGAAATATTAGAAAGGGTGATAGAAATACACAGCTAGCCAAAAGAGAGATGGGTGACTGATTTAAATCTAATTAGAAAAAGCAAAATTTATTTTTTTCGAACATAACTCAATCCCAGAACTAAATTATATTTTAGCATGTCTTTTCTGTTCTCTATATCAAGTTAGGTAGATGTATATGTTTTTAAAAAAATATTTGTATGTACAGGATTCAGTCGTCAACTAATTAACCGATCATTATGAATTTTGGAACAGAGCGTCCAAGTGTAAGGAGTGGGGCAGTAGGCTATATTTAGTTTAATTTTCTGCAGAGGAGGTAAAAAGGGTGTAAGTCCTTCGTGAAAGTTCATATAACTCCGATTTTTGTAAAATTCTAACAATGAATATTAGACATCAATTAATAAATATGACTTGAATTTCGGTTTCTTTGAGGTATTTTAAGTGAAAAAAAAACGAGCACAACTTCTCATTTTAAAATTCAAATATATCAAATGTACAATGAATTTTATCCAGACAGAAATTAAATGAGCATCCATGAATTTCAATTTCTTCAATTTCTTCTTAAGAGCCCTCAAGCTAAAACTTTACGTTTTAGACATTTTCTAGAAACAAAATTATTTAATGGACTGTGATTACAATTTGAATAAGGATTCCATGCATAAGGTTTAGTATCGTTATATCTTGGTTTTTAATCTATGTAAGGAGACACAAACGTGGTGCAAGAGAGAGATTGGATTACCTACTAGACACCACCCTCGAGTTTCTTCGGTTTCTATGTACAAGGGTTTGTCAGGACAACCTGACATGAGGATACTTCCTGCTACAAGTAAACCCTGAGCAAATATTCAAAATAACATAGTATTCGACGCCCAAATACGATTCCATCAGCACGGCTATACACTTGCTCATACGAGGAATGGTACACCTTCTCCTAGTGATGTTACCCCAAGTAACAACACTTAGCTGGATACTCCACCAGACTAGATGAATTCTTGTCATGGAATCCGGTAAGACCAAGAGACCACAAGAAAGGTATACTATAACATAGTTAACTGGTCAATTGGGGAGAGGAAAATTAATGTTCTTAACTTCTTTACGTTTGAGAAATAAAGGAGAACTTTAATGGAATATTCGAATATGTATGTATCTCGCATAGAGATTAAGTATTAGCCCCAGGAAGGGGTCTCTTGATCTCTGAGAACTTCGACTGAAGTAAAATGAAACAAAAAAGAGTGCAAAACTGTTCTGTTTGGAGAATTAATTTTACCCGTCCTGGGACGGGTTCTTCTAGTTTAACACACACACACACACACACACACACACACACACACACACACACACACACACATATATATATATATATATATATATATATATATATATATATATATATATATATGAAGAAGAATGGAAAGGAATTAGAGAAGCAAAAGCCAAATCAAAATTCAATTCAATTGCTCAGAGCAAGGTATATTCCGCAAAAAGGCAATTTATTCAAGTTAAATTTTCCTTAAGCCAGGCTTTTCAAAGATCAAAATCTTATCATCAGAGGAAGTCGCTGGGATAGATAAGTTGGCAATGGAATATTCGAATATGTATGTATCTCGTATACATATATATTCTTCATATCTACCTGCTCTATCCTGGATATTGAGCTGTATACTCTTCACAATAGGTGTTACCTCTCCTAAAAGTTCGCTTTTAGTACACCTCTTTATATATATATATATATATATATATATATATATATATATATATATATATATATATATATATATATATATATATATATATATATATGTTGATTAACCCACGTCTAGTATGAGAATAGATCAGGCGAATGTGATTTAATTGATACCTTTATATGGAATCCTTAAGTCTAAGGAATGATTTGAAAAATGTTATCACGTGCTTATTTTCATGTCGCCATTTTGAATATATTTTCAAAAAATATATTTATGATTTTATCATCCAGCCTACTGTGATTAATATGGAAAGTGTTTTTTGCCATTTTTTTTAGTCGTGGAAGTCATGAGTAAGTCTAAGCCTCCCCCTGGTACCCCGGCTCCGCTTTATTCACTCTGCCGGAAGATTCCACGTGTTTCCAAATGCCCATTCCATCATCTCCAAGATCCACACACGTGTCTCGCACCATGTTGGATGTTCGGCAATGTGTTTGTCTTCCTCTACAAATTGAAGCATTCATTCGTGAAAAAAAACAAAAAAAAAAAACATGGCGGCCATTAAAAATAACTTCACCTTCAAGGAATTCAAATCTTTTTACGTGTGATCATTTCCGGTTTTATTTTGTTTTCTTTTTCTTTCATTGTAATAATATTTTTTTTTAGAGTTCTTTCTTTCTTTTATTCTTATTTTTATTCTTTCTTTTATTCTTTCTTTCTTCTGCACTTTCTTTCTTCTGCACTTTCTTTCTGTCGTTGCTTTCCGCCCTTTCGTTCTTTATTATTCCAGTCGCTTTCTCGTTTGAATTTCTTTCTTTCTTTCTTTTTACATGTGATCATTTCCGGTTTTATTTTATCGTTTTTTTCTTTCATTTTATTGTAATAATACTTTCTTTTATTCCGTCCTTTCGTTTTCTCGTTTGAATTTCTTTCTTTTCTTTTCTTTTCTTTATTTTTTCTAAGGATCTTTTCTCAAAGATTTTCTTTCTATTATATTGCTACCATCGCTGTTGTCTTCTCTTTTTCAATTCTATAATTTTTTTTCATTTCCTTCTTTCTAATCATACTATTCTGTTTTCCTTTTTTGCATTCTCTTTTTTTCTGATTAAAATTCTGTCACTTCTTTCATTTTTTTTTTCTTTCTTTTTTCTTTCTCATTTATCAATTTTCTCTGTTTCTCTGTTTTAAATTATTTATTTTCTCCTTGCTTGTCTGTCTGTTTTTTTCTTTATTTTCTTAAAAAAAAATTCTTTCTTTCTTTCTTTTTTCTTTCCTTTTCTTTCTTTCTTTTTTTTTTCTTTCTTTCTTTTTTCTTTCTTTTCTTCTTTCTTTCTTTTTGTCTATGTGTCTTTTCTTTTTCCTTTCTTTCTTTCCTTCTTTCTTTCTTACTAATGAATGTACTAGCTTTCTCTTTCTTTTCCTACTGTATTGAATTATTTCTTTCATTATGTCTCTCTTTCTACTTTCTGTTTTCTGCATTCATCCATTTTCTTTTTTTCTCTTTCTCCTGTTTTCAATTATTTCGCTTCTTTCTTTCTTTTTTTCTTTCTTTTTTCTTTCTTTTTTCTTTCTTTCTTTCTTTATTTCGTCTCTTCTTTTCCTCATTTTATTCTCTTTTAAAGGATGCAATCTTATTCTTTCTTTTTTGTTCATGTTTTGTTTTTCTTTCTTTCCCTTCATTCCCTTTTCAACCTTTTCCATCTTTTAAAAATCCCATCATATTATTCTTTCTCTATTTCTTACTTTCGTTGTCTCTTTTTACATTTATTTTTGTTTCTATTTTAAATTCTGCAACATTATTATTTCTTTCTTTTCAAATTTCTTTCCTAACACATCATAACTTTTCTCTTTTCTTGCTCTTTTAAATGTCGTTATCTTCTTTCTTTTACTTCCTCTTATTCATTTTATCTTCGTCCTTCTTTAAAAAATTATATTATCCTATTTTATTATTTCTTTCATTCTCCAGTTCTTTCATTCTGTCTAATCATATTATTATTGCTTTTTTGTTTGTTTTCTTTTGACATTTTTTCATTCTTTCTCCTTTCTTTCGTTTTTTTTTCTTTTTCTTTTTGTCTAAATCATCCTTTTCGTTTTCTCTTTTTCCTTCACTTTAAATTCTATCACCTTATTCTTTTTTTCTTTTTTTCTTTCTTTCTTTCTGTCTTTCTTTCTTTTTTCTTTCTTTCTTTCTGTGTTTCTTTCTTTCTTTCTTTCTTTCTTTCTTTTTCCTATCCCTGTTCTTTCTATCTTTTATTCTTTCTATGCTTCTTTCTTTTTTCTTTCTTTCTCCAATCCCCTTTTCTTTCTTTCTTTCTTTCTTTCTTTCTTTCTTTCTTTCTCCAGTCCCTTTTCTTTCTCCAGTCCCTTTTCTTTTCTTTCTTTCTTTCTTTCTTTCTCCAGTCCCTTTTCTTTCTTACTCTTCTTTTCTTTCTTTCTTTCTTTCTTTCTTTCTTTCTTTCTTTCTTTCTTTCTTCCTTCCTTCCTTCCTTCCTTTCTTTCTTTCTTTCTTTCTTCGTTTCTTCGTTTCTCTCTTTCTTTCTTTCCTGTTTTCTATGTTTCTTTTTTCTTTCTTTCTCTAATCCCTTTTCTTTCTTTCTTTCTTTCTTCCTTTCTTTCTTTCTTTCTCCAATTCCCTTTTCTTTCTTTCTCCAGTCCCTTTTCTTTCTTTTATTCTTTCTTTCTTTCTTTCTTTCTTTCTCCATTCCCTTTTCTTTCTTTCTTTCTTTCTTTCTTTCTTTTCTTTTCTTTTCTTTCTTTCTTTCTTTCTTTCTCCAGTCTCTGTTTCTTTCTTGTTTTATTTTCTTCTTTTTTCGTTCCTTTACTTTACAAATCGTTCAATCTTTTTCTTTCATTCTTTTTTCCTCTTGTCATCCATTCAGTCATACCGTCTTTATTTCACTCAGATATTTCATTCATTTTTCTTTTGCATTTTCACTTCTGAGGCACCCACTTATCAAGGCCAAGGGTCACTCGAGAATAAGTGAGAATAATGAGACAAAAATGATTGCTAGCCGAGAGATGAGGAACACTATGCGAGTACTAACATAGATCAATAGCATGAACTGCGTTTTATAACTCATGGACGGTTTATGACACAAATTTGTGGACATTCGATTTGAAGACGATCAAGTTGTAATCAGTAGGGAAGCAGTCTCCTCGTAATGTGTTCCACAGGCGGGAAGTCCTTGCAAAGAAGCTTTTCGTTGTGGTAGGAAGACGAGTTCTTGCCGAGATTATTTTCTATTTTTCTTATGAACTTATTCTTTTTCTATTTCTACTTTTCCTTCCTCGGTAAATACCTTCACCCACATATTTCCGTCATCACATTCGTAATTCATTTTCTTTCAAAAAATAAATGTTTCTCGTTAAAACTGAAATGTTGATCGCATTTTAATTTTTATTTTAGTTCATTTTGTTCTTAGTCATCAAGTGGCCGCCGTTCCTGGCGCTAATACTTGATTTTTTGATGAGTCATATTTATATCCGAGGGCTCTTTTGTGGATCGGCCTTGTACCTTTTTAGAGCTGTTATCTGCACTTCGCAATGGTTTGGTTTACTGGGGATTATGTCTAGCTATGTTTTTAGGTTTTATTTGAATAACACACAACCGGTTATGATGTTTATTTCGTTCATGGAGCACTTTGTTTTTAAGTCATTTCTGACGTTCTAATATTTTGTAAGTATTTTAGCGTTCGGCTCTATTTAGACCAGGGGCGGGCAACCTTTTCAGAGTGAGGACCAGATGAGACTTTTGGAAGGAGATCGCGGGCCGGAGTGAAAAACGAAATCTCAGAATTACTATATTTTGTTTACATGAATAAATTGTACAAAAATTCCATTGAACACTCTACAAATCTGATATTTTTTCTCAAGAGACTTCTGTATGTAATGTTATAAAAGGCGCCGACGAAGAGCCATTTTGGAATCATAAAAAAATAATGACGAGGGAAGTAGCAAGTTGATCCAGCATTCGTTTTGACACACCTCACACAAGTTCTCTGTTTCATGCCCTCGTCTCTCGTTTCCTCTTTGCCTCTCTCTTTCTCTTTTTCAAATTTTATCTCAGGCCAAGGATTTGAAATTAATAGTTAAAGAAAAAATGGAATATACATGCATCATCGCTCGCTGATATTCATACATTTTCATCCCACTGTAAATCTTAAGTGAAACCTACTTTTACGTCTATGTCACAAAATGATATGAGTTTTACTGGGGCCGGATTGCAATAATAAAGCATAGCAGAGTGGCTGGCCGGACGCTAAGCCTTCGCGGGCCGGATGTAGCCCGCGGGCCGGAGGTTGCCCTCCCCTGATTTAGACCATAGTCATTCGGAATCGTCTTCCTTTGTATCCAATTTTGTTCTGTGAATAACAACTTTAACCAACAGGATTCAAATTATGTAAGAATCCCAACCGAGTACTGGTGTCTGGTTCAACGCAATTCCCTGTGCATTTCGTCGGAAACGCGATTCGTCTTGGACTCAACTTATATGAACGGCACAGACACAGATGCTGAGCTTCCGTTGATAATTTTGGGTCAGCATCCACTCTTCTGACGTCGTATCTCTGATCGCTTTCCAAGACACGCAGCAATAACCAACAGCAAAAGAGGTCTGGATACAACTGGGTTCCCTTCCCGAATCAAAACGGTATGGCTCGTCAGATGGGATTACCATTTCCCCTTTTAAAAAGGGGACAGTCCCTATTTACTTGCCTACCCGCGATGACAGAGTTAGACACAAGATCGATATTTTTTTATGTGGGGCAAATCCAGCTCCCTAATAAGGGACACGCTGGATTGGGAAAAGAATAAAAATTGCCTCAGTCTAGAAGGATTTCTCCTTCACTGGCCGAGGACAGACAAGATTAAGTGTAGTATTACAGTCGACTATTGATTAAAACCAGAACAGGCGGACTTATTCCTGCCTTCCGTCCACCTCTTTCTTTAAGTTCACTTTCTCTCCCCCCCCCTGCCAACGAAAAAAAAAAGAGAGAAAGAAAGCGAAAAAGTTAAATCACGACTTCTTTTTCCTCTTTTTTTTTACAGGTGAATCTTTAAAGGTTTGTCTTATTAATTTCCTCCCGATGTCCATAGCAAGAGACTGGTGTATCTGAATAAGATGGTTAAATCTCCTTCCCCTTTCTTTATTCATGACTAAGAAAATAAAATATTGATGTGGATTAAATATAAAAATCGATTAAATCGATTGAAAAAATTTTCTTTTGTTGTTTTTATCAACATTGACAATATTTGTCAAAACTAATTGACTGAACAGTTTTAAGTATGCACGTTTTGCTAACAAAGTATTTGTTTTATACTAATGAGTCACGACTTAGCAAAGCCAAACACCACTCGACGATAAGGGTTAATAAGATTGTGAGTTGGATGCCGAACAATACTATGAGAGGATTGAAAACCATGACTAAAAGGGCAGCTCGACAAGTCTTTATTGATATTTAAGCGAAGAAAATAGGGGAAAAATCGACTTTACTTTATAAAAAAGATTTTGTAAAATACTAGCGTAACAC
>OY744531.1:99549622-99557122 GCA_963556195.1 Sepiola atlantica
GTTTTCTCTCTTGTATGTTTGTATGCTTGCCCCTCTCTATCTCGGTCTGCCTATGCTTTTCTCTTTCTTTCTGTTTCTCTGCTTCTCTCTACCCCCCTGTATGTTTCTCTTTGTCTCACCGCCTCCCCTTCTCTATCTTTCTATCTGTCTACCTCCTCTCCCCCCTCTCTCTCTACCCCCTCTCAGTACTATTTGTGTGCATAGATATATGGTACAGATATAGATTGGGACCCAATTTCCACCAACTTTGCGTCTTCATCTTCCGACAGTTAGCCGCCAGCAAAAGCCGACGCGAACACTGACAGACGTTAAGAACGCTGCTGTCTCAAGTAAATAGTTTTTTGTTTGTTTATACTTAGAAAACCAAAAATAAACCATTGGTCAAAGGTTTTTTTATTATATATAACATGAACAAAAATAGCTAAACAACTGTTAATAATCACATTTTTTTTTAAGAAAAGTTTTTTTTTTCATTTAAAACGAAGAAAGCATAGCTAATCAACTGTTAAAAATCAATATTTTATTTTTTAAAAAGTTGGGATTTTTGACATAAAACGAAGAAAGCATAGCTAATCAACTGTTAAAAATCAATATTTTATTTTTAAAAAAGTTGGGATTTTTTACATAAAACGAACAAAGCATAGCTAATCAACTGTTAAAAACCAATATTTTATTTAAAAAAAAGTTGGGATTTTTTACATAAAACGAAGAAAGCATAGCTAATCAACTGTTAAAAATCAATATTTTATTTTTAAAAAAGTTGGGATTTTTTACATAAAACGAACAAACATAGCTAATCAACTGTTAAAAATCAATATTTTATTTTAAAAAAAGTTGGGATTTTTTACATAAAACGAAGAAAACATAGCTAATCAACTGTTAAAAATCAATATTTTATTTTTTAAAATGTTGGGATTTTTTACATAAAACGAACAAAACATAGCTAATCAACTGTTAAAAATCAATATTTTATTTAAAAAAAGTTGGGATTTTTTACATAAAACGAACAAAACATAGCTAATCAACTGTTAAAAATCAATATTTTATTTTAAAAAAAGTTGGGATTTTTTACATAAAACGAACAAAACATAGCTAATCAACTGTTAAAAATCAATATTTTATTTTTAAAAAAGTTGAGATTTTTTACATAAAACGAAGAAAACATAGCTAATCAACTGTTAAAAATCAATATTTTATTTTTTAAAAAGTTGGGATTTTTGACATAAAACGAAGAAAGCATAGCTAATCAACTGTTAAAAATCAATATTTTATTTTTTAAAAAGTTGGGATTTTTTACATAAAACGAACAAAACATAGCTAATCAACTGTTAAAAATCAATATTTTATTTTAAAAAAGTTGGGATTTTTTACATAAAACGAACAAAACATAGCTAATCAACTGTTAAAAATCAATATTTTATTTTAAAAAAAGTTGGGATTTTTTACATAAAACGAAGAAAACATAGCTAATCAACTGTTAAAAATCAATATTTTATTTTAAAAAAGTTGGTATTTTTTACATAAAACGAAGAAAGCATAGCTAATCAACTGTTAAAAATCAATATTTTATTTTTAAAAAAGTTGGGATTTTTTACATAAAACGAAGAAAGCATAGCTAATCAACTGTTAAAAATCAATATTTTATTTTTTAAAAAGTTGGGATTTTTTTACATAAAACGAAGAAAGCATAGCTAATCAACTGTTAAAAATCAATATTTTATTTTTAAAAAAGTTGGGATTTTTTACATAAAACGAAGAAAGCATAGCTAATCAACTGTTAAAAATCAATATTTTATTTTTTAAAAAGTTGGGATTTTTTTACATAAAACGAAGAAAGCATAGCTAATCAACTGTTAAAAATCAATATTTTATTTTTTAAAAAGTTGGGATTTTTGACATAAAACGAAGAAAGCATAGCTAATTAACTGTTAAAAATCAATATTTTATTTTTAAAAAAGTTGGGATTTTTGACATAAAACGAAGAAAGCATAGCTAATCAACTGTTAAAAATCAATATTTTATTTCAACAAAAATTTGGGATTTTTTTTACATAAAACGAAGAAAACATAGGCTATGACATTGAAATTAAAACAGAAAATATACACTGTTTACCAGTTAACTATGTTTTATTTTTTGGACCCAAAAAAAGTTATTGGATTTTAAAAAATATTTATTATTAAAAGTTAATCAACTGTTAATAATAAATATTTAAAAAATCCAATAACTTTTTTTGGGTCCAAAAAATAAAACATAGTTAACGGGTAAACAGTGTATATTTTCTGTTTTAATTTCAATGCCATAGCCAGCTCCATTTTTGCTGGAGAAAAGAACGTATCCTTCTCTTACAGATGTCCACGCTCTGCATTTAGTATTTGTGCATCTCCATGCATATTTGTCCGTCAACCTACACATATATTTGCAGTTTCTGCCTTTTTTCTTCTTCCTAGCTATTAGACGTCGTTTTTTTTTTTTGCAGAAGGAGATGCCTCATTCGGGAGATTGAATTCGCTCAGCTAAATCGTTAAAATTCATTTTCTGATTTGACAAATGTTTTCTTCATTTAATCAATATGGAGATCTTTTGAAAATTGATCGTCTGCTTAGCTGACAGCTGATTGGCTAATCTTGTCTTAGCGCCTTGGCCAGTCTTCGCGTCGGCTTTTTCCGGTGGTTAACGTAAACTGCTGGAAGATGACGATCCAAATATAATCAATATTCCATGAAAAATGCCAGTATACTGAAATCATATGCCCTTAATAGGGTTAAGATGAAAATTCATATACACTAAATGTACAAAAGACAGGAAATTCCCAAATTTTTACACTTTTATTGTCATTAAGGGTATGACTACATATCAACCAAACCATTTCATTATCACATCACTACAGTATAAATCTCTATGCATGAGTGGATGAAGTGTGTGAGATGCGCTGAAGAAAAATTCCTACCAGTAAAATACATAGCCCTGTTGTGCTCGCATATCCTTAATGACAATAAAAGTGTAAAAATTTGGGAATTTCCTTGCTTTTGTACATTTAGTGTATATGAATTTTCATCTTAACCTTATTAAGGGCATATGATTTCAGTATACTGGCATTTTTCATGGAATGTCACTACTTTTGTAAAGGCTATGCCTCAATACAATGGTCATTTTAAAGGTTTTTTGGAATTTTCTGGAAAACTAATGGATATGGTAAACTGAAATTAAAATGCCATCAACTAGACCCTAGAACCTCTATCTCTGCCAAAAATCAGCTGACTCCATCAAATAGTTGATGAGATACAGGGTGGCACATACGTACGTACACACGGATAACACAAAATCATGCCTGACCTTTCTGGATCTCTGGGTTGCCTTGACTAATCATGCTGAAATTCTACACACTTATAGAACCTATCAAATAAAAATTGTGTGCAAAGTTTTAACTAATTTGGTTTATTGGTTTTTGAGTTATGATTGATCAAAGAAATGAGATTTCTAGCATAGGCCGTTTTTGAAGTCTATTAAGGGATAGAGCGCTCTCGCGCCTCCCTTGATTTGAAGTAAACCATAAAAATAAACGATTTTATATATAACAGCGAGTAACATGCCCCTTTTCTCATATAAAGTATCGTCGCTATCCCTCTTTTTCTCTTACACACACATTTTTAAACTTATACAGAAAAAAATAAAATTTTAGTTGCGATGTAGACAATCTTTTTTATTCTTCAGTTAAAATATGAGTTATTTCTCTTGCTGATGTAAAAATATTCAGTGATTAGTCAAAAATGTTTGATAAAATATAGAGCCGGACTAAATGATTTTTGGAAGAAATTGTACCGAAGTGTATTGCACATTGGCTAGTTAGAATCAAAGTTTGATTTGTCAGCGTTAATACTATTTGGGTCTGACTTAAAAAATCCGACGAGATAACTTTTTTTTTCGATCACTAATCGAAACATGTTTTTTAAAAAAATTATTTGTTACGATTGATTTTTTAATTCTTACAATTGGTTTTACTTAATCGTGGTTTAAATAGAAAGCAAGTATTTGTTTATGTGTCTGCATTGGGCTATACATTCTTGTTTTTTTGTTTAATAAATTAATTTGGTTTTAGAAATTTATGTTTTATAATTTCCTTCCACGCATAATGTGCAGTCTCTACTATCCAAATTGCAAAAACGAGCTTTTCTTTACGATTTCCGAATGGATATTAGAGCTAATAGTTTTATTTTCCTGTTCCCATATACAGTTAAACAGTATGGTGCTATTTCTGTATTTTCCATCAGTTGGTTATTATACGTACACTTGAAATTACTTTACGTGGCCACTATGTATATTTTTTGTTCATTGTTGATGTTATTATTTACTGCTGCTTTGTATATGACATTAGCCTTTAAACATTTATTCATTAAAGGGCAATTCTTTTTTATTCTGCAGTTACATACATTGGTATTATTATTGGCATTAATATCATTGGTGCCAATATTGTTAATGATTTTTTATTGTGTCTATGTATTATGTTTTCCATGCAACAATAACTAAGTTTAATGCTATGAAGTGATCTCGCACACCACTGCACACATTCGTTTGAAATTTGAAAAAGCAATAAACTTACTCCACCCAAAGAGGGGAGGCAAGGCTTGGGAGGGTGCACCTCTTTGGACAACCCAGGACTCAAACACTCAGCCCGACAGAGATATGTGTTCCCGGTATTTATAGAGACGCGGAAGATTTCATGTAATCCGTAAAGATGGGTACCATAACAAGATGTTATATCAGGCGACCGCAGCGGCCGGCCAGTCGCCGGTATCTCAACGTTCAATCTATCTGCTGCAAAGAATGAAAAAAAAATGTAAAAGTTAATATCAAAGTACATGTACTTTATTTTTATGACAGTAAAAGATGAGACCAAAAAATATATATTTTTTTACCTTATAAGCATTTCTGCTTAGAACAATGATTGGCTTGATTAAAAAAAATCTTCCCGGTGTTTTAAGAGTGTTGGTGAGAGTACTTATTTGGTAGTAGAAGAAATACCTCCTACTCCCTCTTTATATTAATCATCACCTTATAAGGATGAGTGTTTAGTATAGATGCATCACTTACCATTTTTGAGTCTTTGGTGTGGCTTGGCCGATGATTAGACTTCGACGTTCCTGCTCATTACGGAATATCCTAACCGTTATGCCATATGAACAGTTAATTATTAAAACTAATAGAATCATGTTTAATATTATTTCTTATGTAAGATAGCTTAGATAACATAAACTATATGACGTCATTTTGACGTCATTGCTACACTAGTAGTAAAATCATTCGCAGGTAACATGAATTGGAATAAGTACATAGAAGATGCTGCCAAGTCTGCTGCAAATAAGATGGGCGCCCTCTATCGGGCGAAAAGAATTCTCACACCTGTCAGTATCCGTGTATGGAATATTGTTGACACATCTGGAGTGGTGCACCAAACACTAACCCCTCCCTCTTGGAAAAGGAACATAACTTTCTAACCTAATAGGTCCAGCACTGTCTGCCAACTTTCAACCCCTGTCGCATCACCGCAGTGTTGCACCGCTGTGCTTGTTTTACAAGTACTTCAACGGAACGTGCTCTGATGAACTTATTGCACCTGTACCTCCTCAACGAAAATACCCCCCCGACCGACACCCGACTAGCAGCAAAATCCCACCTCTTCACTGAAGAGGTCCTTAGATGCCGGACGTTTTTCTACCCTAATGATTTTTTTCTTCGGTCGACTTGCCTTTGAAATTCCATGCCTTCTCCCTGTTTCCCCGACCGTACGAATATGCATAAATTTAAATGTAATGTGAACAAATATCTTGCTGCCCAACTCCCCACTCAGGTTGCCCTCCTATAAATTTGTCCCCTAATCACAGTATCCCCTTACGCTTCAGCAGCAAACGGGTGAACAAAAGTAGAAAATACCAGTAATGAATCTGATGAAAACAAAAACAACTTTAAATGCAAAATTTAATACACGAACAAAAAAGTGTTTTTCTGTCTTCCAAAAATTAAACATTCCTTATTTTTCTTTTCTATTTACAGAAAAAGTAACCGAGTTGAAATTTGCACCAGGAGAAGCGGTTAAAGTTGCGGACGGGCTTGATGGCACCAAGGAAAATGTCAAGGAAATGCAGATAGAGACAAAGGATTCAAATTCGGTGGAAACCAACCAAAACACGAATGAGTCACCCGAAGACCCTAACCCGGTACACACTGAAGAACACAAGGAGAACAATGGTCATGCTGCAGGGCCTAAAGATTTCGAGCAGCAAATGCACGGAGTATTGATGCACGGAGATAAAACTCAAGGTATTGACCATAGCGATGACCACCATCAATCCAGATCGGACAATACAGCGCCGAAAGAAAAAGCCGGTCCTAAAGATATGAATGAACAAATGCACGGAGTATTGATGCACGGGGATAAGACCCAAGGAATTGATCACAGCGATGACCACCACAAATCCAGATCGGACAATACAGCGCCGAAAGAAAAAGCCGGTCCTAAAGATATGAATGAACAAATGCACGGAGTATTGATGCACGGTGATAAGACCCAAGGAATTGATCACAGCGATGACCACCACAAATCCAGATCGGACAATACAGCGCCAAAAGAAAAAGCTGGTCCTAAAGATATGAATGAACAAATGCACGGAGTATTGATGCACGGGGATAAGACCCAAGGAATTGATCACAGCGATGACCACCACAAATCCAGATCGGACAATACAGCGCCGAAAGAAAAAGCCGGTCCTAAAGATATGAATGAACAAATGCACGGAGTATTGATGCACGGGGATAAGACTCAAGGAATTGACCATCACGCAGAGCATGAAGGGGCGTCCTCACATGCTAAAATAACCGGTGAAGCTGGTCCTAAAACTGTTATGGACGAAATGCATGGGGTATTGATGCATGGTGATAGTTCTCCGGGTGTAGACCATACACATGATCACGCATCATTGACTAAGCAGGAAGACAAACCGAAAGGGGTGATCGGTCAGCAGGATCTTATGGAGCATCTCCACGGCGTCCTGATGCACGGGGACGAGACAGCCGGACACGAGCACCATGGGGCCCGCGCAATCAACCCGAAATTTAGGGTCAAGTTCGGACCCCAAGACGTTTTGGAATTCATGCACGGGGTCTTGATGCACGGGGACGAGAAACCTGGGCAAGAGCATCACCATGGGGAGGAGGGCGGTAAAAAGTCGAGACCAACGGTCAAGCAACAGATGCAACCCTTGGACGCCGACGAATATCTACACGGGATACTAATGCACGACGACCAGCAACCCGGTCGGAGTCACTCGCACGAGCATACGGCAAAGAAGAACTCCGGACACGGGAAGGACGATAGCACTAAAGGCATGAACCCGACAGATGCCGATTCGTTGATGCACGGTGTTTTGATGCACGGGGATGCGGAACAAGGACACAAACACCACACGGAAGGAGGGGATTCGGGCCCAGAAAAAAAAGGCGATCACG
>OY744531.1:99559622-99577122 GCA_963556195.1 Sepiola atlantica
TATATATATATATATATATATATATATATATATATATATGCATATATATATATATATATATATATATATATATGCATATATATATATATATATATGCATATATATATATATATATATATATGCATATATATATATATATATATATATATATATATATATGCATATATATATATATATATGCATATATATATGCATATATATGCATATATATATATATGCATATATATATATATATGCATATATATATATATGCATATATATGCATATATATATATGTATATATATATATATATATATGCATATATATATGTATATATATGTATACATATATATATACATATATATATATACATATATATATATATATATATATACATATATATATATATATATATATATATATATATATATATATATATATATATATATATATATATATATATATATATATATATATGTATATATATTAAAATCCCTACACTGAAGATTACGTAAGCATAAAACATCGATGTCTGTAGGTAAAAATAATTAATATTTACTTAAATTTTTTAATATATATATATATATATATATATATATATATATATATATATACTAGCTGGCTAGTCATCACTTTGCGCCGTTCGCTACTTTAAATACTTGAAACATTAATTTAAAATAATAAACATTTTATTCATAACATTGTCGTAAACACGAAACACAATTTTTCTCATTTAATCAATAAACATTAGCATGTTGGTAATTTCAACACCGATTTTTTCATCTTTTAAATGCAACCATAAAAAAAAGGAAAAGAAAGAAGAAATCAATTTGCCTTTTCACTTATGATCTAGAAATAAATCGCAACTTGTTGAAAATCAAGTCGCTTCTTCCAAAGAAAGGAACGTTTGAACACAAATGCTAAATATTTGTTGAGGAAATAAAACAATACTACGAAAACATAACTATTTGTTACGTTAAAATCAAAACAATCATCGAATACAAAAAAAAATTACAAATAATAATTAACTAATAAAATGCCCTTTTTCAACACCAATATGCAAATTAGTTAACCTTGCGACTGATATGGCATTCAAGATATGTATATCATACTAAACCTTTTTGGCTAAGATCAAAGTGTAGTATCTGTTCCCACTGTCCTGTGCAGTTCTGGGAGGTTAACCCCCTCCCAGGCTTTGCCTCCCCTCTTTGGGGAGGAGTAAGTTTATTGCTTACTGTCTGAGGCGCCCCTACCGGGGAATGCCGACGGGGCTGCCCAGGCAATTTTTAAATGGCCAGAGTGCTCACCTCTCGAGCGCTGGCTTTTCAAACCCCACTTTCTCGACCCGATCTTGGGTTACATCTTACTTGTGGGAGTAAGATAAAACTGGCCTTGTGCCTAACTCCTGGGGAGGAGTAAATAAAACTGTATTCCAATTTTGGCTTTTTGGCTAAGATCAAAGTGTAGTATCTGTTCGGATGGATACTGCACGCCTGTCTTGTGCAGTTCTAGGAGGTCCACCCTCCCAGGCTTTGCCTCCCCTCTTTGGGGAGGAGTAAGTTTATTGCTTACTGTCTGAGGCGCCCCTACCGGGGAATGCCGACGGGGCTGCCCAGGCAATTTTTAAATAGCCAGAGAGCTCACCTCTCGAGCGCTGGCTTTTTAAACCCCACTTTCTCGACCCGATCTTGGGTCACATCTTACTTGTGGGAGTAAGATAAAACTGGCCTTGTGCCTAACTCCTGGGGAGGAGTAAATAAAACCTTATTACAATTTTGATCAAAATTCATTATATGATTTTGATTCTAGAATATGTCCAAAATTTAAGGTTTCTCAAGAAGAAATTGAAATTCAGGGAATTTTGCTTAATTGGTGTCTAATGACTATGGATCAAATTGAATGCAAATCTGAAATATTTTAATTTTCAAATGGAAGGTTGTGCGGACCATACAAAGAATAAGGACCCTGGAAATTGAAAGACGAAAAAGAGAAAGATTTGTTCTACACCGGTTGACCTTAAAGGTTGATCTTGATAATAAAGCTGTGTTCGTCGGTTTTCCTCAATATTTCTTAAAAATAAATATTTCCCTAAGAAATATTGAGGAAAACCGACGAACACAGCTTTATTATCAAGGACAACCTTTAAGGTCAACCGGTGTCGACCGAATTTCGTCTCTTTTTATCTGTCAATTTCCGGGGTCCTTATTCTTTGTATGGTCCGTATTAAGTTACCATAAAATAATAAGAACATGAACTGACTACTATTTGTGATCGCTTTAGAGGAAAGATAAATCATAAAGTTTAGGATGAGAAGACAACATTTTATGAGGTTGCTAATAGATGATATTATGCTTGACAAGAGTTATCTGCTCTTTAATCAATAACAAGAAAAAGAATAACAATGGGAGGACAATCTCGATACATATCATTATCATATTCGGTTTAACGCCTGTTTTACATACATGCTGGCCCGTGTTGAATGGCTTTAAGAAATTAACTTCCAATGAAATCTATCTCTACCCATGTCTTTATTCATCCCTCTTTCCCTCAAGTCCATCCTTATCACTTTCTCCCATATTTTCTTTGGCCTTCCCCTGTGAACTGGCCCTGCTACCTCAACTGTTCTACATCTACTGACCCAAGAACTCTCATCTCCCCTCTTTGGGAAGGAGTAAGTTTATTGCTTACTGCCTGAAGCGCCCCTACCGGGGAATGTCGACCGGTGCTGCCCAGGCAATTTTTAATGGCCAGTGTACTTACCTTCTCGGGCGCTGGCTTTTCAAGTCCCACTTTCCGACCCGACCTTGGGTCACATCTTACCTTGTGGGAGTAAGATAAAAATGGCCTTGTGCCTAACCTTCTGAAGAGGAGGTAAATAATACTCTCATCCATTCTTTTGAACATGGTTAGTCTCCTGTTCTGCACACATCTACCTATAATGAACAGATTTAATCTTCCTATGAGGTCATCAGAACTAAGCCTGTCTTTAAGACTCACATTACACGTCCATCGTATCATTCTCATATCATTTCTCTCCATGCAACCCTCAACCCTCACTGGCCAGGTTTAACTTGAATGCAGCATCATTATACTCCATGCATATGCCTGATAGACTCTTCCTTTGGTTGACAGTTGTAATACTTGGCTGGTTAGTAAATAGGACAGTACTCACCCCCCCGAAAAAAAAACAATAAAAAAAACAACAAAAAAACAAAAACAAATAAAAGTGGATTTGTAAAACCCTCCAAACTCTTTCTAAAAATAGACCATCCACTGTTTTCCGTTTTTTTTTTAGAACCGGAAACAAGCAGGGAGTGGGATATTCATCAAAACTTTAGCATTTTTAGACATATAAAAAAGATAACTATTTTTTAAATTTTATTTTAGTTAAATCGGAATAAGAGTTTACTTTACATTGGCCTCGGTCGGTGAAGGAGAGTTTCTTTCTAGATTGAGGCAATTTAATTTTTTGTCCCAATCCAGAATGCCACTTTTTGGGGAGCCGGATTTTCCCCATAAACCGACCTTCGTTTAAAACCTGCCTTCGTGGAAATAGGGGCTAGAGAACAAATTTGGGTGCTTGTATAATAAAAAGCCGAAAATTTTTTTTTTGTCTTTTAGTGTTGGAGAGGTAAATAAGGGGCAGGTAACTCTTCACAACAGCTCTAGCTTTCGAACAATATTTTTCTAACCCTAACCCTAACCCTAACCCTAACCCTAAACCCTAACCCTAACCCTAACCCTAAACCCTAACCTAACCCTTTTATGTCTAATCGACGTTAGCCTTGCACAGTAGCCACATGTGCAACGCCAATTAAACCCATCAGTTTTAATTACTGGAAAATCTTGCTTAAAATTCGTGGTAAGAGTTACCTGCCCCTTATTTACCTCTCCAACACTAAAAGACAAAAAAAACTTTTTTTCGGCTTTTATTATACAAGCACCCAAATTTGTTCTTAGAAGTGCGTGGTTCAGCGACACCCTTAAAGATACAGATTTACTTTAAATGCAGTTTTATGCACCCTAAAATCACTAATATACAGTTTATGCACCCTAAAATCACTAATATGCAGTTTTATGCACCCTAAAATCACTAATATGCACTTTTATGAACTGTCAATTAAAAATATCGAAAAAAAAGTCAACCACATGATAATAATGGCGACAATAATTAAGAAATGTAAAATTACAGATTTGCGTCCCTTGAAATTGTGCGTAGTTAGCTCCCTTGATTAGAACAAATAAATGGAGGAGTTGTTTCCCTTTGAACATAAATCTGACGAATCTCCAGTACTTTTTTCTTTTTCTTTTTAATCTCGTTGGTGTCAATTTGAATAATAATTCCAGCGAGAAAATACGACTTCCAGCATTTCTCTATTTAAGAGCGAACACTGGAAAGGTAAAAAAAATAGTACATGCGTGCCCAGAAAATTTCCTACAGTTTCCAGCTGTAAAAAATGAATAAATAAATAAATAAAAAGAAAAGAAAAGAAAAGAAAAGAAAAGAAAAGAAAAGAAAAGAAAAGAAAAGAAATGTAATAACAAAAAGTTGTTTTTTAAACAAAACGTCTGAATGTGGAAGTTAGGCGTTATTAGCACTATACAGACTTAATGAATTTAACTTAAAGGTGTACATAATATAATAATTGGTGGCGGTTATAACTTCTACATGTATTTATATTTCACCCGGAATTCCCTTTTAAGGATACAGGGCTTATTATAGTCTTGTATCGGGTACGAAACTGAACTTGAGCAAGGTGCCCCCCATATATATACCATCACCCACCAGCCGAAATGCATTATTCACGGACCGTAAAAATGTTTTTTTTTTACAATTTCTTCTTCTGTCTACCCTAATTCCGAACCCTATCGACTAATCAAACTGTCTACCCCAAATCCGCTTCTGTATATAATCTTAAACTGTAAAGAAGGGGAACGTTGTCCTTCTCTTAGGTTTCAGACACGAAATGAAATAACAAAACATCTTTAAAACAACATCGAAAAGGGTTTATTCATTAAAGTCACCTATACCGTTTGGTATAGGTGGAAGAAAGAGTTGGACAGTGTCCGAGAGAGGAAGAGGAAAGTAGGACGTTCTTAGAGCTGCCGGAGGTCTGTCAGCAACTATCTTCAGGGGAGTAAAGATCAAAGTGTAGTATCTGTTCCGATGGATACTGCACCCCATAGACTTGTATTGTCTTGGCCTTCGGGGCTTGATTTACGCCGGTCTATGGGATTGTCCTGTGCAGTTCTAGGAGGTCCACCCTCCCAGGCTTCGCCTCCCCTCTTTGGGGAGGAGTAAGTTAATTGCTTACTGCTCGAGGCGCCCCTACCGGGGAATGCCGACGGGGCTGCCCAGGCAATTTTTGATGGTCAGAGTGCTCACCTCTCGGGCGCTGGCTTTTCAACCCCCACTTTCCGACCCGACCTTGGGTCACATCTTACTTGTGGGAGTAGGATAAAACTGGCCTTGTGCCTAACTCCTGGAGAGGAGTAAATAATACTATCTTCAGGGGAAGATGGTATTTGCTGGCATGTCCAGTGGACAGAGGCAGGAGAGAGAGAAAGGGGGAGAGAGAGAAATAGAGAGAGAGGGAGAGAGAGGGAAAGAGAGAGGGAGAGAGAGAGGGAGAGAGAGAGAGAGAGAGAGAAAGAGAGAGATAGGGAGAGAGAGAGAGGGAGAGGGAGAGAGGGGGAGAGAGAGGGAGATAGAGGGAGAGAGAGAGAGAGAGAGGGAGAGAGAGAGAGAGAGAGAGAGAGAGAGAGCGAGAGAGAAGTATTTCCTTGTTGCTTGCAGGGGTCTCTCTGCTGACCGCCTGTGATTCCCAAAGGGGCTGAAGTAGATCTTCACCCGACAGAAGGAATCCATACGCCCTGCAGGCTGATTAGTCAGTGTGTGACCAGCTCACTCAATGGGGGCATTTTTCAGAGAGAGAAAATAGGTCTATGTTCATGACCGCTACAAAACTGCATCCGGTAATAAGGCTTCCGTTGGGAAGCTTTTGAGGGGTGCGGACTCAACCTTCAGTTGCCTTTACACACAGATCCATTCTAACCCAGAGCGATGGTAGCTGTCCGGGTGCCAACCATTGGTTAAATAAATAGAACTTATCGTTTACAAACTATTTATTTACAAGATATACACCTACAAAACAATTTAAACTGTAAATATTTTAACATATTAAAAATTTGAAGCATAAAAACTCTTACCGAAAATGACAGAATTCGGCATTAAATTGCTCAAAAAGAGTTGATATGCCGTAAAACAAAACAACTAAACAAATAACTTATATTTTTTTTATCGCTTTCTTTTTTGTACTTTCAGATAGAAGAGTGCACTCTCAGGTTGGCAAGTAATAATCCAGGGGAGATAACTTGTATATGGTTCCAGGGAAATAAATCCTAAATATTCTGAGCCGACATAGTCAGTACTCCTAGGTCCACGCTGACCTGAAGTGGTAGTACATACGAGGCCTCCATCTATGGGTCAAATAAAATCTATCGTTTATAGACTATTTTTTTTTGTACAAATATTTGAAGATATTAAGAACTTGAAGCATAAAACACTTTTAGCGAAATGACTGAATTAAGCACTTGTGGCAGATCAATAGATCGATGAGACGAACGGGTATTGAAGGAAAATGCTAGCCTGTTTAGTTACCCGTTTTCTTTCTAGGTTCGTTCGGTCTACTCTCTCCTCTTCTTTCTCTTTCTTTCTTTCTTATTGAAGAGGGGATCACCTAGCGGCCAGGCTCGTAAAAATAAGTTATAACAGATGTGGCCAAAGTGTGAACTCAGAAAAGTGTTCACACATGTTTTGAACAAGTGGGTGAGAAATGAACTTTTATAAAACCAGGGAATTATCGGAGAACGATCAGTTTCTTGGCGACAACGGAATAACTCGCCTCGCTATCAATGAAGACAGCAACAACAACAAAAGCACCCGACTTGAAGGGCGAACCCTAGATCCACTTTTAAGCACGCCTGCTGTCTTCCCCACAATAACATGCTTAACCAAGAAAACACACACACACACACACACGCATACTAAACTCTAAAGACAAATTTAACGCTCGTGTCGTTTCGAACATTTTCTATCCTGCACAAACTTTATTGTTATATTTTACATTTTTGTAAAATTGTTTATTGCATATAAAAGTTTTATTCTTTTACTTTACAGTATTTTTTCTTTTATTAACAATATTTTATTGTTAAAAGTTCGCACTCGCTAACTGGTGATCCTTGCTATCGAATCGGTCTCAATTTACCTACACAAAATTAATTGTTTAGTGTGGTGGCTTGGTAATCCCTAAAGACGCGACCGTCGTCTAAAATACCAGACCCCAAACAGGGAACCAAAGACACACCCCACACACTCAATGACCCAAATGGCGCGAAACCAACCAACAAAAGCAAATTTGATTCTAGTCTATTTACTTGTTTCACCGCAAAGGCAAATGTAGACACGCAATTGGTTTTGAATGTGGAGAAAATTACGTTTCCTAAATAGAGGCACTCGGGTTTAGACAGAAATAAAAATTGCCCCAGTCTAGAAAGATTTCTCTTCCTTTGACTACACTTTTAATTATTTAATCACAAAAAAAGAAAAGAAAAGAAAAGGTTAATAAATTTTACAAATTAAGTACAAGTGTGAAGAGATGGGGTTTAAGGTTAGAGTTAGGGTTAGGGTTATTGTTAATCCCGGGCCTTGATTTACGCCGGTCTATGGGTCTGTCCTGTGCAGTTCTAGGAGGTCCACCCTCCCAGGCTTTGCCTCCCCTCTTTGGGGAGGAGTAAGTTTATTGCTTACTGCCTGAGGCGCCCCTACCGGGGAATGCCGACGAGGCTGCCCAGGCAATTTTTAAACCCCACTTTCCCGACCCGACCTTAGGTCACATCTTACTTGTGGGAGTAAGATAAAACTGGCCTTGTGCCTAACTCCTGGAGAGGAGTAAATCAATACTCTTAACGAGACTCATTTTAACCCATTCGTCTAAATACCGTTCCTTACATTCTTTCACCATTTGTCAATCACTTCTATTTTAGCAATCGCCACAATACCACATTTACTCTATGAACTACCCTACTTAAAATATTTCAGATGGTTTGAAATTAAGTTTCTTTACGAAAATATTTACAATTTAATAAAATATCATGAGGAGTGGGACCCGCTCCCTCCCCTCCCAAATGAAAACAAAGAAACCAAATAAAATCAGGGGAAGGTTATTAAGACACTCTCTGCCCGTACTAAGAGTAGACCGCCCACTGCTTTCCGGTTTGTTTAGAACCGACGCAAGCAGGTCAACCTCCAAGTGGAAGTGGAAGTGGAAGTGGAACTTTAATGGAAGCAAAATAAATAGGGATGGAATTAGAGCGTGGAGGGTGTCCTTCCGAGATGAAACATAATTTGGGGAGGTTAAGGGCAAAAATAAAAATGGTGAGTGAACATCATGGAGGAGCTCTATGACCGAAAGAATAGAAAAGGGGAGAGAAATCACGCAACTAGCTAAGAATCTACCTCAACCGGAACCAGAAGACGTTGACCCTAACCTAAGGGGCTAGTCTAGAAAATCGTACATTTCTTATTTTGGTGCATGACTAGAAAACTAAGCAAAAAAAAAAAAAAAGTGAAAGCTGAGTATATGGTTCCAAATAAAACAAGCTTTGTCCCTTGGCCACATTTAATGGGAAATTATATTTGTCAGCTGAACCCGTGAAAATTACACAGTATAATCATTGCAAATATCTTGTGAGGCCAGAGCGCTCTCCTTTCTCGAGGGCGCTGGCTTTTCAAATCCCACTTTCCCGACCTTATGTCATATATTAACCACTGTGAGAGGAAGATAGATTTTATCTTGGGTGCCGATAGTCATCCATATTGTCAGAGAGTAAAAAAAAAAAACTTTGGGTTTCAGCAGGGTTAGAACCCTTGCATCCCTCCTATTTTGTACTTTAGTTCTCACATTGGCACTCCAGAAAAACATTCGACTCTGAGTCAGCGTGTCGCTATTCCGAATTCACAACAGCAAGCCGCGATCAACAGACTGTCTCTTCGGTTATAATTTTAAAACAGTCAAAATCTTTTTCATGTAAAACTTTATAATTAAAACTTGCTGGTAATTTTTTTTTAATGAAAATTAAATATAAAGTAAAAATGGATTTTTTTTAAATCTGCGATCCGACAGCAGAATGATTGGGAGAAAAATTCATATTTCAATGTTTCGAAAAAAAACAACAAAAAAAACAACACCTATTTGATTACTTATTTTTCTAAACGAAATCATTTGAAATAAAAATACAAAAGTTTTCCTTGCAGCAAGTTTTAATCATAAAAGTTTACATAAAAAAAGATTTTGACTTTTTAAAAAAATTATGACTGTAAAGACAATCTATTGATTGCGGCTTGCTGTTGTGAATTCGGAATAGCGGCACGCCGAGTCGAATGTTTTTCTGGAGTGCCATTACATTTTATGAGTGATACTTCTGACAAAGGGGTGAGAAATGCCGTTTTCTGGGTATGCTGTTTTTTGGAGTTGGATAAATAGTGGGTTTTTCAAAATTCACATATTAAACATGCGCATCTAAATTTCTCTAAACAATATCCGAGAAGAAACTGGCGATGTAAGTAGTTGAATAAATCTTATCTTCTTCTTTTCTTCGTTTTTTTGTTTCATATATATAAAGTAAAGTCAGTCTGTTCATCGTTTTTGATCATCGATAGCTTCCTTCCTACAAAATCAATAAGTCGGAATTATTTTTGTATAGCTACCATTTTTCGGGTTTTTTGATATGTCAGCTTAAATCCTGTTTAGGTCCAACTTTCAAAAATCTCATAGGATAACTTTATATGTTAGATATCCCACAGGCAGACACATGACTCTAATGCAGGGGCAGGCAACCTCCGTCCCGCGGGCCACATCCAGCCCGCGAAGGCTTAGCGTCCGGCCCGCCACCCTGCTATGCTTTATTATTGCAATCCGGCCCGCGGACCTTCCAGTAAAACTCATATCATTTTGTGAAAGTAGGTTTCAATTAAGATTTACAGTGGGATAAAAATGTATGAATATTAGCGAGCGATGATGCATGTATATTTCATTTTTCTTTAACTATTAAGAGATAAAAAGAGAAAAAGAGAAAGAGAGAGACAAAGAGGAAACGTGAGACGAGGAAAGGGCATGAAACATAGAACTTATGTGAGGTGTGTGAAAACGAATGCTGGATCAACTTGTTACTTCCCCGTCATTATTTTTTTATGGTTCCAAAATGGCACTTCGTCGGCGCCTTTTATAACATCACATACAGAAGTCTCTTGAGAAAAAAAAATCAGATTTGTAGAGTGTTCAATGCAATTTTTGTACGATTTATTCATGTAAACAAAATATAGTAATTCTGAGATTTCGTTTTTCACTCCGGCCCGCGATCTCCTTCCAAAAGTCTCATCTGGCCCTCACTCTGAAGAAAAGGTTGCCCGCCCTTGACCTAATGGATATGATTAGAAACGGATCAAGAAGATTTTGACCAGGGATATTTTGACTCTAGATCTTTCAGCCCAGAGAGACAGGAGTCGAAAAAGGGTAACCCTTTTTCAACGCCTCCAACAGAAGAGGTAATGCCTGGGAGAGTAGTCTCTTATTTAATTGCTTATCACAGCAGCGATTTATTTAATCCACGGGGGTAGTATGCTCTTGTTCCGTTAGCCATGACTGGGAGAAGTTTTCAGTAATACGCAATTCTTCGTATCGCCCGCACCGAAGATCGAACCTTCAACGTTCGAAATTCCGTCCAGACTCCCGAGTTTGACAGAAATATTCTCGAGTTCGAAGAGATACACCTGAAGAAGGCCGGAGGTTACAACGGCCGAAACGTTGTGATGATAACACTCAAGATGAGAAATGTAGTCAGAATAACCAAAATTATGCAAATAATTACTTCAATTTGTTTGGAAGATAAAAATAAAATAAAATAACCCTAACCCTAACCCTAAACCCTAACCCTAACCCTAACCCTAAACCCTAAACCCTAACCCTAACCCTAACCCTAAACCCTAACCCTAAACCCTAACCCTAACCCTAACCCTAGTTTAAAAAAAAAAGCAAAACAAAATGCATACATACCATACACTATCGAGCAATAATAGGTAGGTACACCTTATCTATATAATAATAAGCTAAGAAAAATTTCATGTTTGTACGTATGTTATCACCGTTCACCACTTTTTTTTAAATTATGGAATCGTCTGATCCTTGAAGATGCAATGAAAAAAAAGATTAATTTATTCTTATTTTTTTAAAATAATAAATTAATCTTGCATTGTTAATGGCTTATATTTTTAATTTTATTAACAAACCCAGCAATGCTTTTAAATGAACGACCCATATTATTTTATCAACTACGAGCGAGCCAACGCTCTTCTTCGTTCGACACCAGAATTTGAATTCAGAACCGCAAACAACACCAGCGTGGAAACATCACACCAAAGACGTTTATCAAGTAACCAAAGAAATAAGTTTTTTTATTCTTGTTTTTTTGATGAAAAGAAAATGACACAATACTGGTCATCTCTGATGATAAATTTTATTCCGAAATTAATAAGATTAAAGTAAAAAAAATAAAAAAATAAATCTTGCATTGTTAATGGCTTATATTTTCAATTTTATATATATAAATTTTAACATTTTTTTTTAACGATTATTTTAACATTTACCTCCTTTTTACATAGACCAATCAAAAAAGTGAATTTATATTTTTAAGACGATGATCAATTTCTCTCATTATTTGGTTTTTTGACGTGGTTGTTTATACATCTGAGGAGACCTAATTAAGGGGTCGAAATAAGTTATAATGTGTACAACCTTAATGTGTGTATAGTTTTTTCTTTTTATAATTCTATATATATATATATATATATATATATATATATATATATATGTGTGTGTGTGTGTGTGTTTGTGTGTGTGTGTGTGTGTGTGTGTATAAGCATTCTTTCATCAATGCAATTTTGATGGAATAGAAATCAAAGCTTCTGTCTATTTCTTTTCGGATACATTTGTTCCAACTGGCTTACTAGTTAGAAAATATGTTCCAGTGTGTACAGAACTCGTCATACTTTCAAGTACTTTCGACTCGCATAAGTCGTCCTCAGGCATGTGATGATATTTGTACGAATAAAAAATGGGAAGGAATCTTAAAATCTTTTTTATCGACCTTTCATGTCAAATTCACCATTTTTTAATTTGTACCAACCTCATCACCCGTCCGCACGCGCCAAGCTCAGCAACTTCGAGTCAATGTTTCTTCGGTAAAAATAAATACAAAATAAATCAATATACTTTTGATATATGCAATGTGTTGTTCCCACATAACAAGCGTTCATTTCCACAGCGGTCTCGGCAGATGATTAATTCTCAGGAGAAAATTAATGAAGTCAGTAGTAATAACGCTTAATGACGCCGCCGTGTATCTAGTCTAAGTACCCAATAGGGTATGAACCTCTTATGCTAAAGAGGATGTGCCTGTCGTTTAGTCGGGGAAGCTAGTGCGGTACCGTGCCAAGACGAAAGAGTCGTTCCAGGAAAGTCCCCACGAGTTACACTCTCCGACAAACGATCGTGTTACTGCTGTAGTACAGTCATTTATCGTTTAAAATAACAACAAAAATAACGTCATAAATTATAAGCGATGAATTATATCGTAATTTCAGACAGGCTCTTGTGTGCAATGATACTGTCATAGTCAGCCACGCCGATGAGTCGCAGTAACATCGAAACACGTGTCCGTTTATAACTATTTTATCTATCATATATATATTAAACATTTTTTTTAATCCCTTGATATTTATTTATGGTCTTTTGACCAAATTTTTAATGTGATTCCCCCTCGTGGTCGACGATTACCTTGAAAAGTGTCGATTGAAAGACGTCTCGGTAATTTTATTTACTTTTTTTACCTTGTTTTTTCTCAATACTCGTTTATAAAAAAACATCCTCATAGAGAAAAAAAAAGAAAGTTCCGAAAGTTCCGAAGTGATTCATCTTTGTTCCCCTTCTCGTGGTTCTTTATTCCTCTCTTATAATATAAATTATTAAAAAAATCCTCACTATAGATAATAATGGCAGTGCGTCTAATATTATTTGATTGTTTATATATATATATATATATATATATATATATATATATATATATATATATATATATATATATATATATATAAACATATATATATATATAAACATAAAGATAGAGGCAAAATGCCTTCATAAGAAACCATGTGTTAGATGCAGATAGTTTTTTATTAAATCAAAATAATATATATATATATATATATATATATATATATATATATATATATATATATATATATATATATAAGTATGATAGATATATTGTTAAATATATAGTTTTGTTTTTTATTTTCCCGTTGCGGGATTATAAATTTTCGCCAACTCCTGTTGGCTTTTTCAACCAAAGATGAAATTATGAAAATCAGTAGAGAAACGCCGTTATTTAAAAAAATACGTGGCAAGAATGAAATTGCGTTGTTTAAAAATGGGCTTGAACCGTTTTATACCTTTTTTCTTGTGTGGCTTGTTTTCGTCAATGTAGATCTGAAAATACATTTTAATAATGCTTGTCCACCGATACTTATGTTGTCAGATGCTATTATAGTAAATAAATAACCAAAACAAATTACTCACAGATAGCTGCAACTCATCGTTTTGTTTTGTTAAATTCTTCCGGGTTGATTGGACCTTTTTTTAGAAGAATGATATATATATATATAGTTTTATCTATCTATCTATCTATCTATCTATCTATCTATCTATCTATCTATCTATCTCACACACTTATATATGTGTCTATATATATATATATATATATATATATATATATATATATATATATATATATATATATATATATTATATATAACACATATAAAGGATTAAGTCATTACATTTTGCGTTCCTAGAGTCCCAACAACAAGTCCAATTTGGCGTACAATCGTTTCCAAACCATTTTGGAAATACTTTACTTTATTTATACTTTAAAAAATAATTTTTAAAGATTGTCCAAAAGTCTCTTCATCAGCGCCTGCATCGACACATTATATATATATATATATATATATATATATATATATATATATATATATATATATATATATATATATATATATATATATATAAAGGAGTAAGGCTACCAACATTTGTAAAATGTTTTTTCAACATTTATTTATTATTTTGTTATTTTATCATTTTATAATTTTATATAACGCGTTTCATTTTTGAAACAACACTCTTTCAAATCGAATGACATTTCTTCAAATGGATTTACATATCTGATGAGAGCGGACCACCGCTTGAAACGCGTTATATAAAATTATAAAATGATGGTAGCCTTACCCATTTACATATATACTTTTCTCTCGTTGGAACTGCACTAATACTGCACTACCTCTCTCTCTCTCTCTCTCTCTCTCTATATATATATATATATATATATATATATATAGAGAGAGAGAGAGAGAGAGAGAGAGAGGGAGAGAGAGATAGAGATAGAGAGTGATAAGTTTTTAAAAACTGCGTCGGTTCAATATTTTTTAGGATTCATATTTTATTCCACATTTTCTTTGACATATTTTCAAAGACGAACGCAGGATCGGGACGTTTTCAGGAAAGCCATCATGAAGATTTTGTTGCAGACTGGAAATTGAATTTTTTTGCCCGTTTCTTTTATTTCGTTTTGATTGTCTGTTTTGTTTTTCATTTTTTGGTGGGGGGAGATTTTTTTTTGTCACTTCAAACGAGATTTTCGTTGACTTGTCAAAATCTTGCGAAAGGCATATAGAATATTTATTGTGTGAAAATTCTTCCCCTAAAAACGGCTTAACTGCTAAAACACACGTTTATATATATATATATATATATATATATATATATATATATATATATATATATATATATATATATATATATATATATATATATATGTATATGTATATATATATATATATATATATATACATATATATACACACATATATATATATATATATATATATATATATATATATATATATATATATATATATATATATATATATATATGTATATATATGTATATATATATATACAGGGTGGCGCAAAAGTCACGCATTAGTTTGAATCAGTAACAACTTTCACATTTAATCAAATTTTCTCCTTATTTTTCAGAATATTACAGATATAAACATTGATAATTTATCATGGAAAAATATAGCACTGAACAACAAACCAAAATTATTGAACTTTACTTCGGAAACCATCGTTCAATAACCTTAACCCAAAGAGCCTATCGCCGGCATTATAATGTCAGACAATCTCCCAGTCAGACCACAATTGATCGTCTTGTGGCCCGATTTCGGCAGCAGGGTTCAGTCAGTGATCTTCCACTATCTGGCAGATCACGTTCAGTACGAACAGCGGAAAATGTAGCACTCGTTGAGGATAGCATTGCTGAAAATCCAGACACCTTAACTCGAAGACGAACCACTCAGATTGGGATGTCCAGAAGGTCACTTCAAGAATTTTGCGTGAATTGCTTCTTTTTCCATACAAAATTCAATTGGTACAGGCATTACAACCCACAGATTTGCAATTACGCGTAGCTTATACTGTTCACATTCAGTAATTAGCCAGAGAAAAAAATGAGTTCATCCATAAGCTGATAATGAGCGACGAAGCCTATTTTCATCTGAACGGGTTCGTAAATAAGCAAAACTGCAGAATATGGGCCATTGAAAATCGAAGAACCGTTCATCAGCGTGAATTACATCCACTAAAATGTACCGTTGGTGTGGTGTTACCTCGGAAAGAGTGATCGGTCCATATTTCTTTGAAGACGAAGAAGGTGTCGCGGT
The DNA here is from genome assembly GCA_963556195.1 of Sepiola atlantica. Lineage (NCBI taxonomy): Eukaryota > Metazoa > Mollusca > Cephalopoda > Sepiida > Sepiolidae > Sepiola > Sepiola atlantica. The sequence continues at coordinate 99,575,501 of OY744531.1, forward strand.
GACGATAACTGCACAGCGATATCGACAAATGATTGAAATTTTTTAATGCCAGCTGTTCAGGACAAGCCAGAAATGTGGTTCCACCAAGATGGAGCTACTGCCCACACTGCCCGACAAAGTATGGCGCTCTTAAGGGGATTGTTTGGCGAACGTTTAATTAGCAGATTTTCTGATTTTAACTGGCCTTCACGTTCACCAGATTTAACAGCCCCTGACCTTTCCCTTTGTGGTTATCTCAAGGAAAGCGTATATGTGAACAAGGCTACAACGATTCAAGAGCTTAAAAACAATATCAGACATGAAATCCAAGAACTAGAGCCAGTTATTCTAAGGACTGTAATGGAAAATGCCCTAACTAGAGCCCATCTTTGTGAGGCCGAAAATGGTGCCCATTTAAAGGATATTATTTTTAAAACCTACTGCAACAAAATTACCAAGTAAATGTATTATTTATCAGAAAAGCCTAGTAAATTACTTGAAATGTTGTAGTTTCTATCACCTAAACAAACCAATGCGCGACTTTTGCACCACCCTGTATATATATATATACATACGAGTCTATGATCATTCTGGATTTTATTCTGTTGTTGTGGTCGGAGTAAAAATGTATAAGATCATTTTTATTCGTTGGTTTTCTAAAGACTGGGAAGTTTATTCCGTTTGGGGTGTTGTATAGAGTGATATCAACGAAGTTGAGGATGTGATTATTTTCTAATTCGGAGGAGAAGGAAATGGTGTGTTCAATTTTATTGAGTTTGTCGACTATGTCTGGGAGATCAATGTGATGTGGGTAAAATAAGGAGTGCATGATCGATGTATCTAAAGTAGTGGGAGTTTTGGGGTAGGATTGATTTGAAAGGGGCCGTTCTTTAAAAATTCCAGGAAAAGACAAGCAACAACTTCAAAACGGTCTAAATTTCTCAGTCTTTAATTTAAACTCCTCGGTCTGATATTCTACGGCAACACGAAGTGGAACAAGTACATAGAAGATGCTGCCAAGTCTGCCGCAAAAAAAGTAGGTCACCTCTACCGGGCTAGAAAACTTCTCACACCTGCCAGTATCCGATATCTCTATAAAGCCACAATTCGCCTATGCATTGAATATTGTGGCCACATCTGGGCTGGTGCACCAACCACTAGGACAGAGTACAAAAAAGAAAAAGAATTTCTAACCAAATCGGTCCCGCACAGTCTACCAAGTTCCAGCCCCTGTCGCATCGCCCCAGTGTTGCATCCATGTGCGTGTTTTAAAAATACTTCCACGGAATGTGATTCAATGAATATATTACATTTGTACCCCTCTCAACGTAAATACCCGCGACCCTCCCGATTAGCAACAAAATTCCACTCCTTCACTGTAGAGGTCCCCAGACGACGAATAGTTTTCTACTCTAATAGCTTTTTTCCTCGGACCGCTTGGATTTGGAATCTTCTCCCTCTCGTTTCCCCGATCGTACAAATATGCAGAAATTGAAATTTAATGTAAACAAATATCTTGCTGCCAAACTCCCCAGCCAGGTTGCCCCCTTTAAATCTGACTCCTACCACAGTAGCCTATTACGCTTAAGTAGAAATATGCCTTGATTAGGGCGAAGAAAGTTGATTAGGGCGAAGAAAGTAAA
>OY744531.1:99582122-99589622 GCA_963556195.1 Sepiola atlantica
TATATATACATATATATTAACATATATATACATATATATAGAGAGAGATATATAAACATATATACATACATATATATAGATATATATCAACATATATATACATATATACATATATGTATATACATATATATACATATATATGGATATACATATATATATATATACATATATATACATATATATACATATATATGCACATATGTATACATATATATTTATACATATATACATATGTATACATATATATTTATACATATATATATACATGTATATATATACAGATAAATCTCTATATATATATACATAAATATACATATATACATATATATATAAATATATATACATATATTTATACATATATATATGCATATATTTATACATATATATACATATATTTATATATATACATATATTCATACATATATATACACTTATATAAATATTTATATATATATATATTTATATATACATATATTTATATATATATTAATATATATATACATATATTTATATATATATTTATATACATACATATATCTATTTTTATATATACATATATTTATATATATATATTTATATATATACATATATTTATATATTTATTTATATATACATATATTTATATATATATTTATACACATATTCATATATTTATATATATATTTATATATATACATATATTTATATATATATTTATATATATACATATATTTATACATATATATATAAATATATACATATATTTATATATTTATATTTATATACATTTATTTATATATATATTTATTAATATGCACATATTTATATATATAAGTATATTTATATATATACTTATATATATACTTATATTTATATATATACATATATTTATATATATACATATATTTATGTATATACTTATATTTATACATATACATATTTATGTATACATATATATACTCATATATATACATATTTATATATATACATATATATACATATATCTATATATACATATATCTATATATACATACATATATACATATATTTATATATACATATATATATATATGAATACATATTTATATATATACATATACATACACATATTTATATATATACATATATATACATATATATATATATATTCATATATATACATATATATATATATGTTTAAATATATATACATATATATATTTATATATATACATATATATATTTATATATATACGTATATATATGCATACATATATATATTTATATATATACATATATATTTTATATATATACATATATATGTATTTATATATATATACATATATACTACATAACTGCCCCCTGTCCTCTCCAAACTCTACACTAAATTCCTAGCAGATTCTTGCTTCCCTGATAGCTGGAAAATTGCCTCTGTGGTACCAGTCTAAAAGTGTTCTGGGAATAGAACCGATCCTCAGAACTATCGTCCAATCAGTCTGCTGTCTATCTTTGCTAAAATCTTTGAATCCTTAAACAATCTAGCGATAGTACGACACTTAGGTAATGCTAAACTTCTTTCTGACCGCCAGTATGGATTTAGACGAGCACCATCTACTGCAGACATCCTAACGGTCGTCTCTGAACGCATATATCATACACTTGACAAGGCAGGTGAAGCTAGGGCAGTAGCGCTTGATATATCCAAGGCTTTTGACAAGGTATGGCATAAAGGGCTTCCTCTGAAAATACGCTCATACGGTATTACTGGGCAATTACTTAATATAATTAGATCCTTCATAGACAAAAGAAAAATCCAGGTTGTCCTCGATGGCCGTTCATCCAAGCAACATGACATAAATGCTGGTGTACCCAGGGATTTATCCTTGGACATTTATTGTTCCTGATCTATATAAACGATCTCCCTGATGACATAGTGTCTGAGATTGGTTTATTTGCTGACGACACCACGCTGTACTCTCGTCATGTTGGCAAAACAGACGCGATCATATCTGAGGCATTGGCTGAATCTTTAGAAAATGACCTCCAGGCTGTAGTTGATTGGGGTCACAAATGGTTGGTAACTTTTAATGCAGCTAAGACAAAGCTCCTTTCTTTCAATAACTACAAGAAACCTCTCCAACCACCGATTGTCATGGCTAATAACACCCTACCTGAAAGTTCATCATTCAAACTCCTCGGCCTAACCTTCACAGGTAACATGCATTGGAACGAATACATTGAAGACATTGCCAAGGCTGCCGCAAAGAAGGTTGGCTCCCTCTACCGTGCTAGTAAACTCCTCACACCTGACATTATCCTGTATCTCTACAAAGTCACCATCAGCCCATGCATGGAGTATTGTTGTCACATCTGAGCTAGTGCATCACCTACTAGTCTCTCCCTTCTTGACAAGGTAAAAAAACAATCGACAACCTAATAGGTCCCTCACTGTCAACCAAGCCCCAGTCCTTGTCCCATCGCTGCAATGTAGCATCCTTGTGCTTGTTTTACAAATACTTCAATGGATTATGCTCCGATAAATTGGCTACTCTGGTGCCCCCTCGACGTAAATTCACTAGACTAACTCGACAATCAACTAAATCTCATTCATTCACTGCGGAGGTCCCCAGATGTCGGAGAGTCTTCTACTCAAATAGCTTCTTTCCTCGTGCTGCTGACCTCTGAAACTACCTCCCTGCTCTCTGTTTCCCCGACAGTACAGACATGCAGAAGTTTAAAACTAATGTAAATAGACATCTCGCTGCGCAGATCTCAATTTAGGTTGACCCCCCAACCTTCTCCCCTCTTCTTTTTTCTCAGTAGCCCCTTACGTCCACAGTGGCAGCCCGCCTTGTTTGGGGTGAACTTTGTTATATATATATATATATATATATATATATATATATATATATATATATATATATATATATATTTGTATATATACATATGATGTGTGAAATAAAAAGAACAAAATAAATCTCTCTCAGAAAAATCGTCTTCGAGTGTCTCTGTCCTCTGCTTGAAAATAGAATCTGCTCCCAAAACAGGTACTCCACGACGATCACGAGCCAGCAACACAGATGAGGTGCCAACGAACTCACGATCAGCGACGAACGAGAACTGCAAAGGTAACTTTCTTATGATGTAAAATATCTGGAAAATGTGTTTGAAGTGACTCTCTTAAAATATGTGTTAAAATGACGCTTAAAAACATGTGTTTAAAATTGACTATGAGAAGTGCCTTACAGAAAATGTTTTACAAAAGTATTAAAAAAAAAGATTGAAATCACTATTAATCCTCTCATGAACGTTTCGTATTGTTTTCGGCCCGAACTGTTGAAGTGGTTTCGGAGAACTGCCTCAGTCGGAAGGATTAGTTACTTTGTTAATAATAAGCCCCCCCCCCCGTTTTAAGGGCTATGCAACAAATCCCCTTTTGCTGCCGTTTCAGTGGTTATGTAACATATGTACGTTCTGCGGGTTTCTTTGTTTCATTTTCTTCTGAACAACTTAGATACGCCAATTTTACTAAATACTAGATGGACTATTCGAAACATTAAAAAAAATAAAAAATAGTTTTATTTTAAAAAATACTCTGTGTTATTTAATAACATTTGCCTAAACGAAAATATACACACACCATATATATATATATATATATATATATATATATATATATATATATATATATATATATATATATATATATATATATATATATACAACTGTAACTGCAGAGCTTATCACATCTGTCCACTGGGGGGAACTGTAGAGTTTCAAGCATTGTCTACAAATGCGATGTGATAACAGAGAGTAGTAGGAAATCATATATCGGTTCCACCGGGGGTGAGTTCAAAGATAGATTCAGAAACCACATGAGTTCCTTCAGAGGAGGCCAAAGGGAAGACATAGATAGACCTAACACTTCTGTTGGCCGTTTCGTGAGAAACCTCATTGCTAGACAAGACCCTTTCGAACTGAAATGGTCAATTTTAGGGAGGGCTAACAAATATAAACCGAACAAAAGGAAGAGATGCAACCTATGTGCATTGGAGTCGTACCACATCATGACATCTAGAGATAATTTACTGAACGCTAGGCAGGAAATACTACAATGCTGTCTGCATAGAAACCGTTACCTGTTATCAAGCCTAAAACCTGGATAGGGGGGGGATTGGGGGAAGTATAAACTTACAGCAGAGATAGGCAGGATGGACCCTTCCTGAGGCAATCTGGGGCAATAATTAGTGTATAATATAGAGGATGAGAATTAGTAACACGTACTTATGCTAAGATATGTCTTGATTCAATTATTAGCGGAGGCTCGGGACTTAGGTTGGGGGTGATAAGGTAGGAATATTCTATCGGAATAAGGCCCATTGATAGTCAACTATAGTAAATACTTATTCAGCAGAATAGAGGGGGGAAATTTTGTTACATATAAAAAGATAGTGGAATAATAAATAATAAATAATAAATCACAATTTATTCTCAGAAATAGATATATTATACGAAATGCATTGGGAATTTCAATTAATTTTAAGTGAAAAATAAGAAATAGCAACCTGGATGCTATCACTATTTAATTAAATTAGGTTAAATTAAATTAAATTAGTTTTTAATTAGATTAAATTAAATAAAACAATGGGTGACAGGAATGGGGAAAAAATAATTAAGGAAAAAATAATTTAAAAAACATGCATGCCGACACGGACTTAATTTCTAAAAATAGAAACAATTGGATTTTTATAAAAAGTATTTTGTACGGGATTTTAAATTAGTAATAACAAAGTCTCCTGTCATTTAACGAGTTAGAGTGATATTTTCCCGTAAAGTTGGCAAAAAATAACCCCGTCCATTAAAAAAGTTTTTTTCAAAATAGAAAATAGATTTCTGATAACGATATTCCGTAGTAACATTTATTTATGGAATATAGAATAATATTCTCCACAGAGAGTTGCAAACAGACACAGCCGTTAAGGAAATATTTTTAAATTATTTAAAATAATAACTAGATTTTTGTAGAAAGCTTTTTTATAATAACATTTTATTTTTGATATATGAATAATCTTTTAAAAACAAATTCTGCGGGATAGGCTTTTTTCGCTTCGTTAAACAACAAAACGATAATAATTCGGCAGTTAATTAAATGAAGGATATTTTCCCAAAATGTAAAATGACGTCCCAGACACTAGATAATTAATTTCTATAAAGAATACGTTTAATAATAATTTTTTTTAGAAACAGTATTTTGAATAAATAGTTTCTATCTACTAATTAAGATTTTTTCTTAATATAAAGGAGTTTTCTGCGAGATTGACGTTCAACTCGTCGTGTGTTTGTTTCGAAGGGTAAGAAATCAGCCATTGAAATAAGGCTCTTCGAATCTGGACGAACATTTATGTTGATTTTTCTTTGTGAGAAGTTGGATTTAGAATTTCCATACTATTATTGGATTCGAATGGTAACTTGTGAGCGGTATCTTGAATGATTTAGTTCTTTTTTTTTTGGGGGGGGGGGGTTATTCATCATTGTGCCGGCAGACGTGAAAGTGTATTATCGCACATTGTTCCGGTTTTTTGGTTTTTTAAATGTATTTGGGACCGATTATTTGCTTGTTGGCTTGGTGGAAGAAATAATGCACGAGCAACTTTTCTAAGACTTTTTCTAGGACTTTCTTTTTTTATCGTTGTTCTTCCTTGTTTTTCAATTTTAACTTTTATTTTTATTATTTTTATTTTTTCCTCTTCTCTTCTTAAGTGACCTCAACTATTGCAACGCCACATTGTGTATTGTCGGCAGTTGAAACCAGTATTCCAGACATTTAATTTCCCTGATGATCTGCCAAGCAAGTAACTGCTTGGTATTGAAACACGTGTAGGAAAAAAACATTTAATTTGAATAAATAATATTTGTAAGAAAAAATATTTTTAATGGTGATCATTGGTGTCCTGAAAGGAATGCTTTGGTAAGCCTTCATAAAATCACACACACATATATATATATATATATATATATATATATGGATATATATATATATATATATATATATATATATATATATATATATATATATATATGTATATATATGTATATATATATATACATACATATATATGTATATATATGTATATATTTATATATGTATATGTATATACATATATATATATACATATATACATATACATATACATACGTATGTTGCATTACCCGTTCTTTCGGGGTACCCATTAAGATCCACAAGAATGACAAAGAAAAGAACGTATATGCAAAAACTTAGGTTTTCTTTATTTCCCATCACCGGATTGTTTACGCCGGCTACGCACACACATATTAAACAAATCTTTTGACATACTTTTGTCTCATGAAAGCTTTTTTCTTGCTGAGGTCACAGACTTTGTTTCTGCTAGAAACTCGTTCATATATACATCCGATTGAAAGCAATTCGCTTTGCATTCTTATCCGAGCGTGAACTGAAGCAATTGTTCCACAAGCATTTCCAATTGTCTGTTTGATGAAAGACAAGTCAGGGGATTCTTTCAACCAACTTGCTTATCAGTCGCATTTTTAGTTAGCGGACACGAAAGCCTAACAGCAAGACGGACTTGGGTACCATAGCCAATAAAGCTTTATCAGTGCCATAAACATCGGTAAACTCTCATTCTTCCGGTACTTCGATACTCCGATCACCAAGCGCTCCGGTTCTTTGCGTTTCTGAAACCGCCGTCTTTCAAGTCTCGCTTGCACTGCGGAACCTTCTCCTTTTTTACAGTTATCAAGTCGCTTTCTTTCTTTCTCGACGTCCCACCCACAATGGACTCGTCCACACACACACACACACACACACATATATATATATATATATATATATATATATATATATATATATATATATATATATATATATATATATATATATGTTGGTTATTTATTAAGCTGCTTTTGTTGTTGATACTATTGTTCGCGCGAATAATAATATTAGAATCCTTATTTTAATTTGATCCAAAATTAACCATGTGCTTTTTATTCTAGAAAACGTTTGAACTTTAAGGCATAAGAAGAAATTATAATTAAGGGAATATTCAAATTTTAAACATTTTAATTTTAAAATTGGACGTTGTTTTCATATTATGCCCCCTAAAAATAAAGCTCTGTGAATTAATTTAGGAGCGAATCCTATACATAGAAATATATAACTCGCCCCCTCATATATATATATATATATATATATATATATATATATATATATATATATATATATATATATATATATATATATATATATATATATATATATTAGTACTCCATGTATCCACATAAAATATTATAAGGAGATATAATTTTTTATGTGTCAGTTTTCAGTATTTACTTCAACAGTGCTCGATACGTAAGTAGAGCTAGGTAGTAAGCAATGAAAATATATATGGCAATCAAGCTACACAGAGGCTCCCGTGTTTCATCCGGGGGAGGGGGGGAATCGTCAGGCATTCAGCCTGACGATTCCCCCCGGGGATGAAACACGGGAGCCTCTGTGTAGCTTGA
>OY744531.1:99594622-99597122 GCA_963556195.1 Sepiola atlantica
AAAATTGAAAAAATAAAAAGAGGTATAATTAAACAGACGAATTCTGTTATTTTTAACAATGTTGGCATATATATATATATATATATATATATATATATATATATATATATATATATATATATATATATATATATATATATACCCTTCCTCTTATCTAATTACTTTTCTGGTACCAAAGGTACTTAAGCTTTATTTTTTATTTATTTTTTAATGCAACTTTGATTCCTATATAATTTTATTACTAGCTACCATATTGCAGAATGGTTCTTGGATATAGTGTTTAGATAGTATTATTATTATTTTTATTTTTTTAATTATTATTATAATTAATGTTATTTGATATGCAAATTACTATATCATACGGTAGTCTTAAGGGTAATATATTATTATTATTATTTTATCATTATTATTATTTTTTATATATTTTTTTATGTATATATTAGTGATATTTTAAGCTGAATTATTTCGACACTTGATTATTGGGGAAATGGTCGTATAATCAGTACCATTGGAGAGCCATGAATATTAAAACTGTCCTGTTTTTAAATCTCCGAAACAGTTACATGGTAAACAGCTGATGATCCCCGTGTTAATATTAGACGCTTAAGGTTTCCTGTTTTTGTTTCACTCTTAGATAATTAACCCCCCTTTTTTATTTTTTATTTATTTTTATTTTACTTATATTTTTTCATTTATTAATTTTCCAACGAATGTTAAGTCTGTAATATCTTGGATTTAGTTAGTTTGTCTGGGAATTAAAACTGCATTTTACTTTTTTTAATTTTTTTAATGACTCAAAGCTTCTTTAGACTATATATATATATATATATATATATATATATATATATATATATATATATATATATATATATATATATATCCTCCTTTTCCATCTTTAAATCTCCTTTCACTGGACACCTTATCAACGGATATTTACCAACTGGACAGACCCCATATCTTTCTGCACGCACATTCTCACTCTCCATTACTTAATATTTTTTCAAATTTTGAATTTTGGCTTTTCCAATGCCAACTCATCTATCTATGTAATTCCTCTGATAAGATTTTAATCTTTGAAAAGCCTTGGCTTAAGGAAAGAATAATAAACATGTTTTTACCGAGTACACCTTGCATTGAACAATCGAAGTTGGAATAAACTTGTCATCCGTACATATTTATCCTTCTTCTTTCATCTATCTTTATATATATATATATATATATATATATATATATATATATATATATATATATATATATATACAGGGTGACCCCCCAAAAACGGGCCCAAATCTAATTAGGCCTCGTTTCTTAGTGTTTCGTCCGAATGAAATGAATTTTGGGGCATAACTAGTTTATTATATTCACATCATATCAAAACACTAGGGTATTTGGCCGTTTTTTCTCCGTTCTACAGCATGTGTTCTAGATGGACTCCTTTTAGCTCCGTGCATTTCTTGAGGCGCAGAACGAAGTTGTCCAGGACGTTCTTACAGACTGAATTGGGAATGGCTCTCATCTCCTCCCTGATGGCTTCCTTGAGTTCCGTGATGGTTCTGGGTTTCCCTGCGCACACTCTGTCCTTAAGATAGCCCCAAAGGAAATAATCTGGGGGGCTTAAGTCCAGGCTATGGGGTGGCCACTCAAAATTAGTCTTGAGACTGATCACTCTGCCTCCGAAGTTCTCTTTCAGCCAATCTCGGGACAGGTTTGAGGTGTTAGAACTTGCTCCGTCTTGCTGGAACCAGAACTTGCTCATGAGCGACGGATAGAGGGTCTGGAGCTCACTCTTGAAGGGTTTGAGGACCTCGACATACCGCTCCTTGGTGACTGTCACTGCTGCGCCAGATATATATATATATATATATATATATATATATATATATATATATATATATATATATATATATATAAGTAAGAAACTAAAAGTAACCTTTTAGTAGAAAGAACCTATAGTGAAATGGTAAAAGCTCAATATACGAGATAGAGCAATTATAAAGATAAATGGACGAAGAGTGATAAACATGCACGAATGTCTAAATTTATTTCAAACTTCAAATGTTCAATGCAACGTATATTCTGTAATAAAAATATGTTTATTGTTCTTTCCTTAAGCCAAGGCTTTTCAAAGATCGATATCTTATCATCAGAGGAATTATGCAGATAGATAAGTTGGCAATAGAAAAGCCAAAGTTCAACATTTGAAAAAATATTAAGAAAAAGGTGGGTGGAAAAAACGTTCGAGTAAAAAGATATTGGGTTTGTCCGGGTGGTAATTGTCCGCCGATAAGGTGTCCAATGGAAGAAGGTTTCAATGGAGAAGAAAAAGTTTCGTAGAGACATCACAGGAAGGCGTTCAAAAAGAAGTAAATCCAATGGTGAAAATTTTGTTCAAAGTCGTAGATAGAGCGTACTTTAACGGAATTAATGTATATATATATATATATATATATATATATATATATATATATATATATATATATATATATATATATATATATAT
>OY744531.1:99604622-99617122 GCA_963556195.1 Sepiola atlantica
TGCCTACGACAACTTGCGCATGACAAGGCCAGATGGCCTGCAACTAGCATGGAGGACTGATTGCAGCTACGGGATGTCATTTGACTACCGTAGCCGCAGAACACAGTTTTAATAATATATATATATATATATATATATATATATATATATATATATATATATATATTATTTGTCGCCCCTAGAAAAAGTAGAGCACTGTATGTGTAGTATTAACATAGGATGACGTCACTAGCTTTAAATGCATCGTTCCTCCCTCAAAAAAGTAGAACGCTCTGGACGTTATAGCCACCGATAACGTGTTAAAATTATCACAGTTTATTCGCTATTTAAAATTGGTTGTGTGGTTAAGGCGTCGGATTTGAGTTGTAAAATACTCGTAATCCGGGGTTTCGAAGGGAAATGAAGTTAAGACCTTCTATAATACTAACACATGGTCTGTACTTGATTAACCTCATTCCTCTGAAGATGGACCCGGATGGGTCTGAAAGTACTTGGGAGATAAATCCAAATTATGGCAAATTCATCAGCTAATTCCCCTTCGAAACTAAGATCCTAATACGGACTATTGAAAGGATCTACCAAAGGATATAAAAACATGAGTTGTCTCTTATATTCAACAATATTATATATATATATATATATATATATATATATATATATATATATATATATATATATATATATAATTTGTTCATATATATATATATATATATATATATATACATATATGAACAAATTATTTTGTCCTTTAGTCCTAACATTCCATGAGCGATGTTTCTGACAAATGGGTAAGAATTGCTGTTTTAGGGGGTCGGAATCTATTCACGTTGGCTAGTTTCTGACGTTGAAGTAGTATTTTAGCTCCTTACATCAAGTGGCTTCATGCGATGTCTGGAGCGATTTTCATGAAAATAAAACCGACTGAGATATAGAGACACAAACTGATATATACACAGACATGAAAGAGGTAAATAGACACACTTAGTATCATTAATAATGAAGACTACTGTCTTGATAGACCTAGGGAAGGTAATAGTGATCATTTTCGCTCACTGATGAATAGGACAATCACTCAGTGGAAAATGGAATACCGAGATTTGCGGTGATTTGACGCTGATTAAGTCCACTTTCATATTCACGTATAATATGGCTAATCTAATCTTTTATTTTGGCCGGTGTCATACAAAAATGGTAATATATATATATATATATATATATATATATATATATATATATATATAAATGCTCTGTACTCTGTAATCGAGTATCATCGAGCTTGTTTTTATTGGAACAACCCCGGTCTTCACTGAATGATCTATTTTATAAGTGAAAAATCTAAATCTATATATATATATATATATATATATATATATATATATATATATATATATATATATATATATATGATTTTATGAAGGCTTACCAAAGCATTCCTTTCAAGACACCAATGATCACCATTAAAGATATTTTTTCTTACAAATACTATTTATTCAAATTAAATGTTTTTTCCTACACGTGTTTCACTACCAAGCAGTTACTTGCTTGGCAGATCATCAGGGAAATTAAATGTCTGGAATACTGGTTTCAACTGCCGACAAAACACAATGTGGCGTTGTAATAGTTGAGGTCACTTAAGAAGAGAAGAGGAAAAAAATAAAAATAAAAATAAAAATAAAAGTCAAACTTAAAAAGCAAGGAAGAACAACGATAAGAAAAGAAAGTCCTAGAAAAGTTTGACTTTTACTTTTATTTTTATTTTTATTTTTATTTTTTTCCTCTTCTCTTCTTAAGTGACCTCAACTATTACAACGCCACATTGTGTTTTGTCGGCAGTTGAAACCAGTATTCCAGACATTTAATTTCCCTGATGATCTGCCAAGCAAGTAACTGCTTGGTAGTGAAACACGTGTAGGAAAAAACATTTAATTTGAATAAATAGTATTTGTAAGAAAAAATATCTTTAATGGTGATCATTGGTGTCTTGAAAGGAATGCTTTGGTAAGCCTTCATAAAATCACATATAAATGCTCTGTACTCTGTAATCGAGTATCATCGAGCTTGTTTTTTATTGGAACAACCCAGGTCTTCACTGAATGATCTATTTTATAAGTGAAAAATCTAAATCTATATATATATATATATATATATATATATATAAGAAAAATTGCTCTATCTCATATATTGAGCTAAACCTCTTCACTATAGGTTCCATCTACTAAAAGTTTTACTTTTGGTTTATATATATATATATATATATATATATATATATATATATATATATATATATATATATATATATATATATATGTGATTTTTTGAAGGTTTACCAAAGCATTCCGTTCATGAGCCCAATCAACACCACAAAATACATTTTCATTCAAAGATTATTTATTTATCATTTTTCAAATTAAAGAGTTTTTTTTTACCTACACGTGTTTCACTACCAAGCAGGTCCTTGCTTGGCAGATCATCAGGGAAAATAAGTAGCTGGAATAATAATTACAACAAATAAAATAAAAAAAAAAAATAAAAATAAAATATATTTTATTTTTTTCTTCTCTTCTTAAGTGACCTCAATTAAAGCAGCACCACATTGTGTATTGCCGGTTGTTGTAATCACATATAAATGCTCTGTACCCTGTAATCAAGTATCATCGAGCTTGTTTTTATTGGACTAATCCCGGTCTTCACTGAATAATCTATTTTCTAAGTGAAAAATCTATATATATATATATATATATATATATATATATATATATATATATATATATATATATATATATGAACCACAAATATATCAATTAGTAAAAATATCGATGTTTCAAACTTTTACTCCTGTTTTGTACAGAACCGAGTGCTGGCCGTCGGCGAAGTAAGCGGACACCTTAAACAGATGTAATACTATTTATTCCATGAAGTGGGGTTTATCGTGTACGCACCAAAGTTATCACACGGTTGGAATTAGTCACCGAAGGATAATCGATAGCCTGATAATGACAAGAGTCACATCGATCAGAAACAAAGTAGCCGATGTCTTTCTAGAATCAATTCTAACTCGAAAGACATCGGGGTAACCAATGCTAACAATAGAATCATCTAGTTCATAAGAAATAAATGAATGAATGTGTAAATATATTTAAATATTTTTCATTGAAAGTTGAAATGAGATTATTGATTAAAATAATAGATGTTTTCTAATATATAAAGTAAAGTCAGCCGGTCATTTCTTTGTCGTCGATAGTTTTCTTCTACAAAACTAATATTTGATTCTGGTGCGCCAGTTCTTTGCTGTCAGCTATTACAGCCTTGCCGTTAAGAAGAATAGAATGTAATTCGATTTAATTTCTTCCAGAAGCAAAGAGATAAAGATATGAACTCAGTGAGACAAATAGAAACAGTTTGACACATACTGGAACCGACTGAGATATATAGACACAGGCTGATATATATTAGGACTAACTGAAATAGAATAAAAAAAAAACTGATATACACTTGAATTGAGAATAATCAAACCAATACAAACATACACATATCGACGAACTGATTTAGATAGAAGCAAAGTGACATATACTTGAACCGACGGGGGATTTGTAATACCAATACAGTATCTAGTAGCGACTCAACTCTCTAAAAATCACTTGTATAAGTCAAGTCGTCTCCAGAAACCATCATGACCAAATACTTCTTTATTCGTGTGAATCAGTCAATATCATATCAATAATCATAGGAGCATGATCATATACTATACTGACCCTTAAAGATAGAGATAATGACTAAGAGGATGGTATCATGACAAACGGACACTACCCTTCCCCACTCACTCAAGAAGGGAGGTGTTAATGCCCGTGAGGATGTTATCATGGAAGCAGAAACATATACTACACTACCCTCCCATAAGAATAGAAGCTAATCTTAGGAGGATTGTATAATGAGGAACGAACATATACGATACTGCCCCCAAAGAGGAGGTAATGCCTATGGAGGAACATACTATGACAAATAAAAATATACTACCCTGCCAAAGAATTAAGTAACACCTGCGAGGATTCACCCCCCTTAAAAAGAGAGAAGGGGTTAGTTTATTCCTAATCGCCTGAGGCGCCCCTACCGGGGAATTCCGACAAGGCTGCGCAAGTATTTGTTTTGTAGGCTAGAGTCCTCTTTCTCTAGGGTGCTGACTTTTCAATCCCACTTTCCCGACCTTGTGTCACATCTTACCGCTTCTTCTTCTTTCGTGTGAATCAGATGATTCTGGTGTTTGCATTAGTTTCCACGATGTTTTTCTAGTTAAAAATCTTTCTGGAAAGACATCGGGTACTTACAGGAAGGACCACGAGAAGGTTGCCAACATCCCTAAGTGAAAGTGGTACTGTAGAAACCGACTGGATTCGAACTTGGAACATCCAGATTTTCAGTCCGTATCAATATCCACTTAACCACCGTCACCTCCCAGCCCTTGTAGAGTGTAGTATTTGTTCTGGTCTGTTTCAGCGCATCCTCCCAGGCATTACCTCCCGACCAAATACTATGTGTATGTTATTCCATTAAGCGTGGAAAATATATAAAGGTGCCACGCACTAGAAATAAGTCTAGAAGAACATAAAAAGCCGTAATACGAGGGGCGTTCAATAAGTAATGCCCCCGACCCATTTCCCATAGCAATAGATTAATGAAACTTGGCACAGTCATTAGTCTTTCTCTACATAGGAATCATCCAGAGTTATGCATTTCTCCCATCGTTTGATGCAGCTCTGGACACTGTTTTTGTAGAAACCCCCAGGTTGGTCCTTCAACCACGTCGTAACTTCAGAAATCAAGGCTGCATTACCTGGGAAACGCTTTCCTTTAAAAAACAACTTCATGGCTAGGAAGAAATGAAAGTCAGAGGGTGCAAGGTCAGAAGAGTAAGGGGGATGGGGAGATTTCATAGCCACACGGCCATGCTTCTGATCTGGCGACATGCGAGTTGCAGACCGGAGCGTTGTCCTGCAGGAGGAGGATACCTTTGATATATATATATATATATATATATATATATATATATATATATATATATATATATATATATGCCGCATCTTCTCTTGCAGGCAAGTATTGTTGAATATAATAGACAACTTATGTCTGGATATCCTTTGGTAGATCCTTTCAATAGTCCGAATCAGAATCTTTGTTTCGGGGATGGAATTTGCCGATGAATCTGCCATAGTTATATATATATATATATATATATATATATATATATATATATATATATATATATATATATATATATATATATATACGAGGGCCATTCAATAAGTAATGCCCCTGACCCATTTCCCATAGAAGTAGATTAATGAAACTTGGCACAGTTATTAGTTTTTCTCTACATAAGAACCACCCAGAGTTATATATCGTATATAAATATATTGAAAAGTCAGGTATACTTAACTAAACATGGAGGGAAAGGGAAACCATCTGCCCCTTGTGGGACGAAGTAAAAATTATATAGAAGAACGGTGGAGAGTAAGACGTCTAAAAGAAACACCGCATGTGTTAGGCGACAATGACCTCCTAAGTGGACTTAGTATAGAATGAACTACAATGTGGTAGCCCATAATTATAAATAGTAGATTAGAACAATAGTGAAATGACACATATTTATATATGTATGTACATATACGTTCGTGATACATATGGAACATATATTAATTTTTTGATTTTGACATAAAAAAGATCATTAGAAAAATTGAAAAAAATAAAAAAATAATTCTGTTATGTTTAAAAATGTTTGCATGACATATATATGTATATACATCTATAATTGAAAAAATGTTTATGTTAAACAATGGTTGCATAGCATACATATGTATATACATATATATGTATATACATACGAGGCCTGTCTAAAAAGTATCCGACCTTAGGTGAGAAAAATTTTTCAAATACGTGACGGGGTTGGGACCCTAATACCCTTTAAAGTATGCCCCTTGTGCTTGCACACACTTAGCCCACCGATCCATCCACAGTCGGAAACACCTCTGGAAGTCTTCTTTAGGAATGGTGTTCTATCTTCGCGGTCACGTTCCGCATTATCTCATTTTTTGCACCCTATCAACAACAGCTGCACTCTGAGCAGTTTAGGGTCTGCCAGAACGCTGGTCACCCTCCGCTGATGTGCGGCCATTTTTGAATCGGTTGAACCACTCCTTAATTTGTGTTACACCTATTGCATCTTCTCCAAACTCCTGCTGAATCTAACGAAGAAGAAGAAGAAAAAGAAGAAGAAAATGAAGAAGAAGAAGAAGAAGAAGAAGAAAAAGAAGAAGAAGAAAAATAAGAAAAAGAAGAAGAAAATGAAGAAGAAGAAGAAGAAGAAAAAGAAAAAGAAGAAGAAGGGGAAGAAGAAGAAAAAGAAGAAGAAGGAGAGGAAGAAGAAGAAAAAGAAGAAAATGAAGAAGAAGAAGAAGAGGAAAAAGAAGAAGAAGAAAATGAAGAAGAAGAATAACAAGAAGAAGAAAAAGAAGAAGAAGAAGAAGAGGAAGAAGAAGAAAAAGAAAAAAAAGAAGAAGAAAATGAAGAAGAAGGAAAAGAAGAAGAAGAAGAAGAAGAGGAAGAAAAAGAAAATGAAGAAGAAGAAGAAGAAGAGGAAGAAGAAGAAGAAGAAGAAGAAGAGGAAGAGGAAGAAGGAAAAGAAGAAAATGAAGAAGAAGAAAGAAAATGAAGAAGAAGAATAAAAGAAGAAGAAAAAGAAAAAGAAGAAGAAGAAGAAGAAGAGGAAGAAGAAGAAAAAGAAGAAGAAGAAAATGAAGAAGAAGAAGAAGAAGAGGAAGAAAAGGAAAATGAAGAAGAAGAATAACAAGAAGAAGAAGAAGAAGAAGAAAAAGAAGAAACAGAAGAAGAAGAAAATGAAGAAGAAGAATAACAAGAAGAAGAAAAAGAAAAAGAAGAAGAAGAAAAAGAAAAAGAAGAGGAGATGAAAAAAGAGAATAGCAAGAAAGAGTAGGGGAATTAGAAGGTGATGAAGAAAAAAGAGAATAAGACGGGGAAAAGAAGCAGAATAAGATGAATAAGGAGAATAGGAAGAAAAAAGTGAAGAAGAAAAGAGAGAGAAGAAAAAAAGAAGGAAAATAAGATGAAGGAATAAAAAAAGAAGAAAAAAGCATGAAGACAAGAAGAAAGATGAAGAGGAGAAGAAAGAAGAAATGAAGAAGAAGCTGAGTTTGGGAGAAGAAAATCGCGATGAAAGAAAAAAAGTGAAACAAAACAAAAAAGGAGAAAAAGACACACAAAAAAGAGAAATATCGAAGAGGAAAATGAAAAGTCAGAGAAAAACAGGTCAAAATATTAGAAAACTATTTGATAGAAGATCAGAGAACGAAAGGGAATAACTTGTTTATGTTTCGGAACTTTTGAGATGAGGATTTATAATTTGTATTATTTGAATTATTCAAACTACTGTTCTCATTTTGAATGTTATTCTTACAACGTTTCGGCCGATATAACCTCCGACCTCTTTCGGGTGTATCTTGTCAAACTCCGGAATCTTTATGTCGAACTCTGTGAATCTGTACGAAATATCGAACTGAACCCTTTATTTAATCCACAGGGGTAGATTGTTCTTGTTCCGTCAGCCATGACTGGATAGAAGTCTTAAGTAATTCTTAATTATAGTCTTAGTATCGCCCGCACTGAGGATTGAACCATAAACCTCCGGACGACTATCAATTAGAACTGATTACTACTTAGCAAGGATCTGTTACGTCACATCAGAGGTTACATCGGCCGAAACGTTGTGAGAACAATATCCAAGATGCGAAACGTAGTTGGAATAATCAAAATAATACACATGACTTTTTTGTTATGTTCATTACATAGGATATGAAAATGGTATTTACAAGCGTCAACAGCGAAATGGGCATACCTTTCTTCATGAGGATACTGACATTAACGAGGAGCGGATCAAGGGACCAGCTAAACGCTGACCTACGAAAAAAGGCGGGAAATATCCATAGAATCCATGAATATACAGGCTGGTACAGGTCGCCACCAAATGAACCGGTTACTGAAAAAGAGGAGAAAAGAAGACTTGGAGTCCTTTTCATTTTCTTTCCCTCCTTTCTTCTGTTGCCTTAGAGAGAGAGAGAGAGAGAGAGAGAGAGAGAGAGAGAGAGAGAAAGAAAGAGAGAGAGAGTGAAAGAGAGAGAGAACAAGAGAGATAAAAAGAGAGAGAAAAAAAGAGAGAAAGAGAAAGAGAAAAAGAGAAAGAGAGAAAGAGAGAGAGAGAGAGAAAAAAGAAAAAGAGAGAGAGAGAAAAAGAGAGAGAGAAAGAGAAAGAGAGAAAGAGAAAAAGAGAAAAAGAGAGAGAGAGAGAGAGAGAAAGAGAGAAAGAGTGAAAGAGAGAGAGAGAAAGAGAGAAAGAGTGAAAGAGAGAGAGAAAGAGAGAAAGAGAGAGAGAGAGAAAGAAAGAGAGAGAGAAAGAGAGAGAGAACAAGAGAGAAAAAGAGAGAGAAAAAGAAAGAGAGAGAAAGAGAGAAAAAAAGAGAGAAAGAGAAAGAGAGAAAGAGAGAAAGAGAAAAAGAGAAAAAGAAAGAGAGAGAGAAAGAGAGAAAGAGTGAAAGAGAGAGAGAGAGAAAGAGAGAAAGAGAGAAAGAGTGAAAGAGAGAGAGAGAGAGAAAGAGAGAAAGAGTGAAAGAGAGAGAGAAAGAGAGAAAGAGAGAGAGAAAGAGAGAGAGAGAGAAAGAGAGAGAGAGAGAAAGAGAGAGAGAGAAAGAGAGAGAGAGAAAGAGATAGATGAAAGAGAGAGAGAGAGAGAACAAAAGAGAGAAAGAGAGAGAGAGCGAGAGAGAGAGAGAGAGAGAGAGAGAGAGGATATAAGTCTTCTTTAAGTATAGAATTACTTATCGTACTTGTCCCGTAGGTCAATCGTTTAGCACGCTGTTTGTAGAGACACAGTGTGTGGGTTCGAACCTTAGGCAGGCCATCATCATTTTTACTCTGCTTTTGTCTGAAAATGGATTTACACATTTCAAATATTACAATATTAAACAGATTCTATAGTTTTACTTTTATTTTATTTTTTTGTAATCTACGTAATTTACGGAAATTAGAACCCCGGGCGACGCCGGGTAGCCTTGCTAGTTTATAATAACATACAGTGTAGCATTAATAATTATTTATCAGTTGATTGGTTTCTATACGATTCCTGCCATTCCATCAGCCGGTTTGATTGTCGCCTCATAACTTGTGAACACACCATCTCAAAGATGCTGATAGTTTATCTAATAAATAAAAGATTGGCGGTGTGCCATTAATTGCGTGTGCCATTAGTTGCGTGTGCCATTTCTGAATACTTTTGTTACTGGATGCATCCACTTTTGTGGCACATAAATATGTAAAGGTTCGTTGTATTACTGTTGTACGTCTTAACGTTTCGAACCTTGTTGTACATTGCGCTCTGTGTTAAGCAGTACATTACGACAGGTTGCATGATGTCTACTTTGCTTTTAATTGAATTTCTATTAAAATAGTCACATGGTGAAACATCTGGAGAGCGAGAAGGCCAAGGTATATTCGAAGAACCGCGCTCCATCTACCATTGTGGACACTCGTACTTTAGACAGGATCTCGCAGAAAGCAACCAGTGTAATCCCCGATTTTCTTCAGGTACATCTTATCGAACTCAGAAATCTTTATGTCGAACTCGGAAATCTTTATGTTGAACTCGGAAATCTTTATGTTGAACTCGGAAATCTTTATGTCGAACTCGGAAATCTTTAGGTCAACTCATAGATCTTTATGTCGAACTCGGAAATCTTTATGTCGAACTCGGAAATCTTTATGTCGAACGCGGAAATCTTATGTCAAGCTCGGAAATCTTTATGTCGAAATCAGACATCTTTATGTCGAACTCGAAAATCTTAATGTTGAACTCGGAAATCGTTATGTCGAACTCGGAAATCTTTATGTCGAACTCGGAAATCTCTATGTTGAACTCGGAAATCTTTAGGTCCACTCATAAATCTTTATGTTGAACTCATAAATCTTCATGTCGAACTCGGAAATCTTTATGCCGAACGCGGAAATCTTATGTCAAGCTCGGAAATCTTTATGTCGAACTCGGAAATCTTAATGTTGAACTCGGAAATCATTATGTCGAACTCGGAAATCTTTATGTCGAACTCGGAAATCTTTATGTCGAACTCGGAAATCTTTATGTTGAACTCGGAAATCTTATGTCGAACTCGGAAATCTTTATGTTGAACTCGGAAATCTTTATGTCGAACTCGGAAATCTTTATGTTTAACTCGGAAATATTTATGTCGAACTCAGAAATCTTTATGTCGAACTCGGAAATCTTTATGTCGAACTCGGAAATCTTATGTCGAACTCGGAAATCTTTATGTCGAACTCGGAAATCTTATGTCGAACTGGGAAATCTTATGTCGAACGCGGAAATCTTTATGTCGAATTCAGAAATCTTTATGTCGAACTCAGAAATCTTTATGTCGAACTCGGAAATCTTTCTGTCGAACTCGGAAACGAACCAATTTATTTAACCCACGGGGTCAGACAAGAAGGTTGGGGGTTACATCGGTCAATACCTTGTGAGATGGGAACAGTAGTCCGAATAATCGAAACAATACAAATTATCAATCGTCATCTAAAATATTCTGGAAATAAAGGTCACCTCATCAGCGAGGCAATCCGTCTTTGCCAGAACGGTGCCATCGACGTGTCGTGTAAGACTTGGTTTCGCTTAAACTCCGGTGATGGCCACCAGCCGGCGCTGACGTGCAAGCTCTGAAAGTAATCTTAGTAGCAGAAACAATTTCCTTTGTCCAAGCCATAACCTGATCTGTCTAATGATTTAGTGTAGTCGAATGTCCAAATGGAAGTTTCTAGTGTAATTGGTCATTTAATTGTTGGAAGTGCGAGTGAGTACAATTGAAATTGGAATTATTACGATATTAATGAGAACAATCATTGGGACATGTTGATAGAAGAAGGAACAAAAAGGAACTGAAGAGAAAGGAGAAGAAAGAGAAAGAGAAGGAGAAGGAGGAGGAGGAGAAGGAGAAAGAGAAAGAAAAGGCGAAGAAAATGATACGAAAGTGAAAATTGTAAACTGAAGAGGAAAAGGAGAGACAAGCGGTTAAGAAAGAAGACAATAAATGAAAGAAGTAGAGGCAGAAGAAAAAGAAAAGAGTAGTAAATACAGAAGATTAAAAAGAAGACAAAGGCGGGGGAGAAGGATGAAAAGACGAAGAAGAGACGGAGAAGAGGAGGGGGAGAAAGGGGGAAAAGGGGACAAGACAAATGAAGAAAAATAAAAATAAATAAATAAAATATGGAAAGCATGCTTAGATAAGAAAACAAGAAAGAAAACAAGAAAGAAAACAAGGAACAACGAAAATAAAAAAGAAAAAAAGAAAAAATACGAATAGAGAAAAGAAAAACAAAGAAAGTGAAAAAATAACAGGAGAAAAGAAGAAGGAGAAGGAGAAGGGGGATAAGAAGATGAGGGGGAAGAGGAGGAAGAAAAATGATGAGTAGGGTTAGTAGATGAAGGATGATTAGAAGAAGACAAAAAAGAAGGTGGATTAAAAGAAGGATGAAGAAGAAAAGGAACAGAAGAAGAAAAAGAAGAAGAAGCCGGGAGGAAAGGGGATGCGGAAAAGATGAAGATTATGAGTTAGAAGAAGAAAAAAGAAGAAGGGGAAGAGAATAAAATAGGCAAAGAGAAGAGAAAAGAGAAGAATGAGAAAGGGAAGAAGAAGAAAAAGAAGAAAAGATAGGGGAAAGAAGGAGAAGAAGAAGAAGAAGAAGAGAGAGAGAGAGAGAGAGAGAGAGAGAGAGAGAGAGAGAGAGAGAGAGAGAGAGAGAGGGAGGTTGTGGAGGTTTAGTAGATGAAAGATGATTCGAAGAAGACAAAGGAGTTCGGTATAAAAAGAATGCGGAATTTCAGATGAGAAATGAGGAATGTAAAAATAAGAAGTAGGATGAAAGAAAGAGGGGATTTGGAAATGAAGAAAAAGAAGAAGAGGAAATAGAAGAAGAAGAAGAAGAAGAAGAACAACAACAACAAGAACAAGAAGAAGCAAAGAAAAAGAAAAGAAAAACAAAACACCAACAAGAAGTAGAAGAGGAAGAAGAAAAATAATAATTATGAAGAAAATAAAAAGAAGAAAATAAATAGAGGAAATAGAAGAAGAAGAAAAAGTATAAGAAAAAGAAGAAGAAAAAGAAGAAGAAAGAGATTCTTCTCTTTCTTCTTCTTTTTCTTCTTCTTATAAAAAGAAGAAAAGAAGAAGAAAAAGAAAAGAAGAAGAAAAAGAAGAAGAAGAAAAAGAAGAAGAAGAAAAAGACCAATAAGAAAAAAAAAGATAAGAAGAATAAAAGGAAGGACAAAAGAAGAAGAGGATAAAAAAGAAGAAAAAGAAGAAGAAGAAGAAGAAGAAGAAGAAGAAGAAGAGGAAATAGAAAAAGAAGATGAAGAACTCGCACTGATAGAGAGAGAA
>OY744531.1:99619622-99639622 GCA_963556195.1 Sepiola atlantica
ATACACACACACCACACACACACATACACACACATACACACACATACACACACACACACACACACACACACGAATTAAGGATCAATCAAACATGCCTTGATGAAGCTTTTTGAATAAAATGAAGAGAAAATAATTTGTTTTTCGTTTTATTTGCTTGTTGTTGTTTTCTCCATCTTAGTAAAAAAAGTAATTGTAAAAAAATAAAATATAAGCGATAACCCTACCGAAAAGGGCATGTCCTCGAAGTTCCCCAATTATGTCATTATTTTGTATGTAAAGAAATGTATTATGGTAACCGTTCGAAAATATAAACTTAAGCGTAATCCGCTATTCCGAAAAAAAAAGTAATCTGAATTAACTTAATTTCCCTAGTGTTATTATTTTGTTGTTATCTTCCGAAACGTACAATTATAGAGTTTTATGACCGAGTAGACATATACTTACGGGTGATCGAAAATATGTCCTGCTGCTATGTTTTCGTTAAAACGTAACCCGGTCCCCCAAAACTTACACGTCTCAAGAATCCGGATTTACAGAATTGAATTCCCTGAATCTGGAATGTACTGGTGCGGTAACAGAATGTCGCTTCTATTAACAACGGACACGGTGAGTTGAGTAGAGGTTAGAGTAGACAATTAGAAGTTGTTAAAATGTGTGGCTAAGATATCTTTGGAAGTTTTAAATATGAGAGTCAGATTTCCAGGATTGAAAAGAATGTAAAACTAATGGATAATTCCTGGAAACACCGATGAAGATCAAAGACAATTGCTTAGCGGGAAAGTTTAGCATAGGAAGTGGTAGATTATTTTCCTATAATGGCTGTAGTTGCAGGGTAAAATCGAGTTTAATTTATTATATATATATATATATATATATATATATATATAAATACTCGAGTTTACTTTATTATATATATATATTTGTATGTACACACACATATATATATATATATATATATATATATATATATATATATAAATACTCGAATTTACTTTATCATGTATATATATATATATATATATATATATATATATATATATATATATATATATATATATATATATATATATATATATACTCGAAGATATCTTTATTAAAAAACAGTTACTTGTAAGTTACTGGATTTAATAACATTACGTATGAAACCAGTAACAACATTTCAAAATGCTTAATGTAATACAATTAAAATTCTCTTCTTTTCTCCAATTTTTTATGCCCATTTGTTTTTGTCACCTGAAGATGATTCGACGAAGAATCCGAAACGTTCGTGATACATATGGAACACATATTATTTTTTTTGATTTGGACACAAAAATAATCATTAGAAAAATAGATAAGAATGTATAATCAATCTGCGAATTCTGTTATGTTTAACAATGTTTGCTTTACACACACACACATATATATACCTACAGTTACAATGTGTTTGTGAATATTTTCTTTCTATATTCCATTCTTGCTCTGTTTTCTACATTGAGCTATCTTACTCGGATTTCTTACCAAAATTATTCACTTTAACACACACACACACACATATATATATATATATATACAAAGAGCGAGAGCGAGAGCGAGAGAGAGAGAGAGAGAAAGAAAGAGAGAGAGAGATTATTTTTCGCTCTGCTAAGAAAAAATGTTTCCTTGTGTCAGAGGTGGACAATGGCTGTGAATGAGTAAATATAAAATATATTTTCAGTGAGAGAAAAGAAAAGACAAACAAACAAAAACAAAAAGTCATAAAAGAACCTGCCGACGCTCAGACCAACGACATTGTCGCTAAACCAACAGTTAAAAAAAAAAAAGACAGATGATCGCGGCAGAAATGAAGACAAGGCTACTTACGCGCCGGAAACACGTGACTGGGACTATTATTGAGAGCCGGAAGTAAACCCGCTCCGTCACTGCACGGCGCTTATCAGGCGAGCCTCGACGGGAGACCGCTGACGTGTGATTACAATGGTTTCTCGATTACGAGCGAGAAGTCCGCCATTTTGAAAATGGGAGCTGACGGCCAATTTCTTTTTTTAGCCATTTTGATTTCTTTTGTACATTCTTTGGACGGAATGAAAAGAAAAGAAAAATTGAAGAAAAAAGAGAAATGGATGCAAGAAGGAAAAGCGATTGAGCAATGTAACAAAAAAACAGAACAAAAACAAAAAACAGATCAATAATAAAAGATTCGACATTAAGCGAGAGGACATTGGGTATCGCTTGTAGAGTTGTTCGTACAGTTTAACGGTGAATGGAATGATCGGTATTTTTCTTCTTTAAGCAGATCACACGCACACGTACACACGCATACACACACATACACACACACATGTATATATTCTGTTGATGCATCGTTGATTTATCATATTTAGATATTAGCCAGGACATAATAAAAACTAGCTGATTACCCCCAAACCAATGCCGCTCCTATTCCGGGTATTTATTTTCAAGGGACTCGAGGACTAAGCATCCATTTTTACATCGAGTAGAGAGACATTCGTATTTTCAAGGCAAACATTAGAAAGTTACTACTGGATTGTAATATCTTGTCAATAAATTTATTTTAATAAATTTATTAGGGCTTTACCCTGGTAATTGAGTACCCTGGTCAATTTTCCTTTGAAAAAAAAGTATATATATATATACACACAGAGATTGGACATCCGGGTCAAACAACACGTGCCCACAAAAATTCGCAATGGAAATTATTTACCAACTGATGATTTGAATAATACTTATGGCTCGTCGATAGGTCAACATCTCATAAATAATCGCACCTGTGCCTCTAAATTCAGTGTCGACTTATTCTCCATTCTTAGTAAGTCGCACTCCCCTTATCATCTCAAGATCTTAGAAACAATTTATATTAAGTCCTTGAGACCTTCTCTTTGCAAACAAAGAGAAAATCTCCTCGGGGTTAATGTTGTTTCTATTTGACTGAACTTTTTTTTTTTTTAATATTTAATTTTTTTTTAACCCCTTTCCCTTGCTATAATTCTCATAGCATCTTTTTATATTTTTTATACATTACCTCGATATTTGGCTCTGTTGAGCGAGGTACGAAACCGGTCAGCTGCCCTTTCATCTTTTTAATTTCTTAAATTCATTATGAAGAATAAATATTGTCTCTTCAATGCTATTTTAAAGTTTTGTACGACAAAGAAAATATATATATATATATATATATATATATATATATATATATATATATATATATATATATATATATATATATATGTAGTAGTATGTTTTTAAAAGGCTGTGGGCAATGCAAATTTCGGGTAAGATGTAAGCTGGAAGGAACAAAAATAATAAATCGAATTCGAAATGTTACTTACTATTTATTTTTTCTTAAAATCTTACATAACAGCAAGTGTGGTGTTAGCTGTTTGTGTGATGCCCGGATGATTATAAAAATCATTTATTTAATATTTCGGGAAAGGAAACTTCCCTTTGTCAAAAATAATAAACACCAGATGAAAACTCCGTCTGTGCAGAGAATCGGCCAAAATGGAGTCCAGAAGACAGAAGACAGCGTAGGAGCAAACCAGCCATAGACATTAATAAGTTTTAAAGTTGTGTTATGTATATAAATGTGGTGTTCAAAAATAGGTGTGTAATATTGGATAAATGATAAGTATTTTATGGTGATCGATTAACTGTTAGTTTTAATAATATATATTTTAATTTTTTTTATTCATATTTTAATTATTTACTTTTTATTTTTCAGTGTGTTTTATTTTCGTTTTTTTCTCTCCGTATTTTAAGAATTTTTTAATATAAAGTAAAGTAATTAATCTCCCATTTTAAATATTCTATATTTTATTAAATTTATTGATTATCATATATTCAAGAAGTATTATTAATTGTGAGTTTCATCAAATTAGTTAATCGAATTAATGTAATATGTTATTTACTATAAGATTAAAATCGGTTGTGAAGACGATGTAGGGGGAATAACTCTGTTTGTATTTGGGTCATTAATGCGAATTAATTCATAGATTCGGTCGGTAGAAGTTTGTGTATTAAGTTATTAGTTATATATATATACATATATACATATATATATATATATATATATATATACATATCTATATACATATATATGTATATATACATATACACATATACATGTATATCTATGTATTATTGTTTGTTTATTTATTTATATATTCTTCATTTTTTATCTTGTTTTTATATTTCTTTATTTAGTGTTTATTATTTTTTTAAATTTTTATATTTTATTTATTTTTATTTTTTATTTATTTTTTAAATTTATTTATTTAATTTATGTCTATATTTATTTATTTATTCATTTATTATTATTATTTTATATTTGTATGTTATTTGTATACATTTTATATGTGTTTAGATTAATTAATTAATTAATAATGCCAGGTTATAGGGGGACTTATTTTGGTGGGTTAGTGGAGTTGGTTGATTATGGTTTTGGTTTGTGGCTTAATGTGTGTTGAGATGATGTTCATATGGGGAGGGGCCTATTTGATTGTTTGGGTGTGTGATGACCTAATATAGGAGGTAAGTAATGAGTGAAGTGGTGGAAATGGAATATAATTAGTGTTAGATATGAGGGTTGGTCACTGGGTGAGATGGTAGATTATTATAGAATGAACGGTGAGTTGAGCTCGTGACGCTGATTGAGTGAGGGGTTTAAAACTGGAGTTGAGGATTGATTCTGTGCTTCTAGGGTTCCCAATGTTTCTGACAGACGCTAAGATGGAGACATGAATATCACGCTGAGTATTCGAGCATATCGTTGTGTGCTTGTGGAAAGGGGATATACGGGCGTTCATGTGCTCTTTGATGTGCAGGTGTAGTGGTATTGTTGTATTACCGATGTAAAACTTGCTGCATTTATTGCACTGTAGTTTATATACACAGTTGGTGCGATGGCACATACCAGTGTTGGGGATAGGGCAATTGGTGAGGGAGCAGGGTTCCGGTGTGTGGTTAGTACGTTTCTTAGATAGGTGTTGGCGTAAGGAAGTGCCAGTATGGGTTAGTTGTATATCAAGGTTTTCTTTATGTATAGCTTTGCGGATGGAGGTGGTAATTTCATCGCTGGGAGTTTTAAGAAACAGGTGTTAGAGAGGGTGCGGTGTTTACGTGTTTTGGACTTATTTAGGTGGGCTATGGTGGGAGCGGGGTAGCCATTAGTTTGGAGGGTTTGGTGGAAGTTTTTAGTATGTGTTATTTTGTCAGCAGCAGAAGAGCATTTGTTTTGTATGCGGGTGATTTCATTATGGGCATAACTTAATTTGGCTTTTGTGGGCAGGGCAGACTTAAAGTGTATAAAGTCTTAATCATAGCTTTTAATTTATTATTATTTCGGCGAATGCTTATATATTTTCTTCCGTCTTCATAACGTATCACAACCAGTAAACAAGAACAGTTTTTAGTTTTCACGGGCTGCTCATCAGAGACCTTTATTTAACAATAAAAAAGAAGCACACTGGTCCAATGCAAAAAGGAAGAAAGATGAAAAAGAAAGAAATAGGAAAAAAATCAGCAAGGCAAAGCCACGCAAAACTTATATTAAAGAATAAGGAAAATATCTCACTATACATCGGACATCACGTGGGCCGATTTTCAAGTTGAAATAATGCCGCCTCTTTTGGTTTTAAAAGAGAAAAAAAGCCGTGATCTGTATTTTTCGCTTTCGTTATCTCATTTTGTTATCTCATTTTGTTGACTTTAATTGATAAGGGGAACAAAAGAAAGTAAATATATACATACACACACTCATATATATATATATATAAACATAGTTTGATTATCTGACAATTGTTTAAGAACCTCCTCGGTCCCTCTTCATGGATTCTGAAACAATTGTCGGATACTCAAACTATGTTTATTTTAATATAAAAAGCTCTAATATATATTGAGCACTTTCGAAAAGTATTGGTTTTGTTCATTTTGTTAATATTTGAACTTAATCAATATATATATATATATATATATATATATATATATATATATATATATATAGAGAGAGAGAGAGAGAGGTTTGTGGTTTTAAAAGGGGGGAAAGGATATCTTAACTTGTCATTTTTGCTTTCTGTTCCCCTTTTCTTTCGGTACTTTTGGCTGACAGAACGGAATATGAAGTTTTCATTAAACATCCGACGTGTGCAATGAATTTCAGCATTGACTCATTTACCATCTTGCGTCGTGCTCACTCGTTATACCATCCCAAAGTCTTAGAGACCATCTGGGTTCGTTCGAAACAGCCCTCCCTCTGTAAACAGGGGAAGTGTTTGCTAGGATGAAGTGTTATTAGTGTCTATTACCCCCTCATTGTACATATAAAATAACACGTTTTATTTTAATTTTAAATATATACATTTTTTCTTTTTTTTTCAACTCCCTTGATTTAGCTCTGTAGAGTTAGGGCGAACCCGGTCGGCTTTTTTCTCACTTTGAATCATGAACAGAAAAATGTATTACCTTGATAATTGCAATAATAAAATTGTGTACCTCCCAAATCATGATATATATATATATATATATATATATATATATATATATATATATATATATATATATATTAAGTATTATTAATATCCATATATGTTTCATCTTTACCAAGAATTATCAGTGTGGCTAGATACATCTGTAACGCTTGTAGCATGATTCGAACCTTCTACCTCGAGTCACCTTTGACTCAAATCCAACGCTTTTATCACCGCGACCATCGTAACAGCTACACACAATACATACAAATAAAGTCTATAATTTTTTAAGCGAATATATAGTAAGTCGCTGAGATTGTTCGACAAACCAAGGGAAGTAACTCGCAATTATACAGTTCAGCATGAGGAATCTCCTACTACTTCCTTGCTACATCCCTGCCTTCCCCCTCCCTCACAAACGGTTCTCATCCGGTTATGCGCATTTTTGACTCTGTCTCTTTCCAACCAGTGCTATATATATAAATACTTTGTGTTTCTTTGTATCATGTAGCTTGAGAAGAACTCTCAATCCCTAGATGCGTCGTTGTTGACTTCATTGTTTAACTTAGATTTTCTTTGCTTTATCTTTTATTTCCATTCAAGGTACTTTATTTTATCTTTCATTCTTTAACTCCATTCTTTCTTTATTTATTTTTCGGCCGATCTGTTCTCTCGCCTTCTTATTTACCAAACGAACTCGATATGTTATTGCTCCCTAAAATAATATATCTGTTTATGTTAGTATCCTCCACCCCCCCCCGCCTATCAGGACAGATTTCATACTGACATCTATGTTTAGAATCGAACTCTGCACGCGTGTATACACAGGTGAAAACGAAAAAAAAGTTCCTAGCCTTCGTCGCCATTCTTTGAAAGGGTTGCCCTAGACATCAGAGATGAAACATAACTCCTATCAGTCTCAGTGAAATAGGATAGGCGTCAATGGAGATACGAAACCCCTGGAGCTGACCTGTCATCGTTTACTTTAAACACACGGCACGCATGACCAAGGACACCTGAACCAGAAAAAATGTATTCAAATGCCAGGAAAGCCACCTTAATAACACTGATTTACAAAGAAATTGAGGCAAGCACAAAAATACCCGTTTTTACCTAATTTAGGGGTGCTGAATTCAAATTTGAAATCCGTTTTTACTCATCACATCTAGTTTTTTTAGATATGCATAGTGTGCAGTTTGTGCATATACGGTACATAAAGGCGTATATCCATTCACAGCTAATTCTAATATTGTGAGACTTATGGCTTTTTTCTTAGTTACTATGCACTAAGTGTAAGTGATAGCATTACATTATATATACAGGGTGGGCCAAAACAAGGGTCCTATCTTTGAATTTGAATAACTTGAATTTGAATAACTTCCACAAAATAAAAGTTAAACTCACCAAACTTTATGTGTGTGTAGACTGACCCTTCCGAGATTTTTTGAAATAAACAAAACAAATTTTAGCCGAAAAACACTTCTTAAAACTTACAAAAACTAAAGTATTGTTTTTTACACTGTTTTGAGTTTTTTAAGCAAAAATAATGTTTTCTAAATGAGGGTACGTTCCTTAGGGCTAATACGGCTCATGCTTGCTTCGGAAGGGGTCCTTTACTTATTCTAAAAAAAAAAAAAAAAAAATCAATAAATAAAAAAGTTATGAATTTTTAAAAATAGGACCCTTATTTTTGCCCACCCTGTATATATATATATATATATATATATATATATATATATATATATATATATATATATATATATATATATATATATATATCAAGACGGATTTTGGCAGTTAAGAAGTAGCTAAAGTCTTCCGAGGATATGGGATGCCGAATGTCACTCAAGATTCATTTTTTCCATTCCCACCTCAACTTCTTCCCGCCAAACCTTGGAGAAGTGAGTGATGAGCATGGAGAAAGATTTCACCAAGACATTACGAAGATGGAGAGAAACTATCAAGGCAAATGGAACCCTGGCATGATGGGAGGATTCTGCTGGATGCTCTTGCGTGACATCCCGGAGGCAAAATACACCAGATTTTCTAAGAAAACACACTTTTGACTGTCTGTGGTATTATGAATTGTGTAATTGTGTCATCCAAGTATATTTATTCAATCAGCGTTCTTTATCTATCCTGTTTTATCTGTTATAAGCTGCTGCAACTCTTGAAATATGCACATTTATTCTCTGTTTATACTAAAATAAAACTATTTAAAAGTCAGAAAAACTAGAGGGGATATAGCAAATCTATTTAAAAATTTGTATTCAGCACAACCAAATTAGCAAAAAAAATCTATCCCCATTCTTGCCTCAGACCCTAAATCTTTTTTGTAAACTAGTGTACTTACTTAATCTATCCATCTAAATGTCTATCTCTATATCTACCCAAGACATTACATATCTTTATCTATTTTACTTATATTCTCTACTACTACTACTACTACTACTACTACTACTACTACTACTACTACTACTACTACTACTAAAGCTGACTTGATCAATGTTTGTTTCCGGAAGTCTTTTCCCCTTATATATCTTTTATTTATCACACAACATACCTGACAAAATATTCTTTGATTTTTGGATCGAGTGACGTTTAAACCATCCATTTTAATTGTTCTCAGTGTCTGACCCAACGGGTCTCATTTTCTAACATGGCTATATGAGCTCGCTCTCATTCTTTGGGTTGATCACTATGGTAAGAGATATCACAAATTATCATCAGCGATAATACAAAGCTTTTTCTAAACACAAATGGAGCACTCTCCGGTAGTTGATAGCGTTTACTAAGATTTCAGTTGCTAACGGTGCGTGTCGTAAGTTCGATTTCGGCTTAAAGCAGTTACTCGTCTAGCCACACTGAAAAGCTGTGATACAGCGAAACAGTCTGTCGGTGGATCACTGTAAAAACCTTTTTTTGCTAATATATATATATATATATATATATATATATATATATATATATATATATATATATAATATTTTCAAATTAACCCATATACACATGTGTTTCATGCCAAAACTGCAATCATCAATATGGAGGGAGACAATCCCTGCCGGTCACACGGTTCAAACACCAATACGAAAGTCATATTTGACTTAGTAGTCGGAGCGCGTATCAATATGCCCACCACGAATGGTCTAGAAATGGGAGAGGGAATAAACGTCTAAATGGCAAATTCGGCGGCCATCTAGCAAGCCGCCAAGAGAACTCAATAGGTGTGAGCCAGAGTATCGCATTACGTAATAAATAACGGCTTGTTGTTAACTTACTTAAAGCGCTCAATCTAGCGAAAGCTTTGAATAATTATTTATAGATAATATTTTCAAATTGACCTATATACACATGTGTTTCATGCCAAACCTGCAATCATCAGTATGGGAGGAGAAAATCCTTGCCGGTCAAAATGTGACCCGTTAGACCACAGATGTAGCTCAGATTGTTTGCAAAGCTTATTAGATTAGCCCAAAAGGAATACAAGAACAGACATGACAGCGTGGGGAAAGAAGTACACCGGGAAATGTGCAAACAACTGAATTTCGAATATGCAAAAAAACGGTACAAACACAAACCAGAAACTGTACTAGAAAACGAAAAACACAAAATCCTATGGGATATGAATGTACAAACAGACGAACCCATAACAGCAAGGAGACCGGATATGATAATAATCAACAAGGAAGAAAAATCCTGAAAAATCGTAGACTTTGCCGTTCCAGCGGACCACAGAGTGAAGATCAAAGAGACGGAAAAAAGAAGCAAATATACTGAACTTGCCAGAGAATTGAAAGGAATATGAAACATGAAGAAAGTCAGTATAACACCAATAATCATAGGAGCACTAGGAACAGTCCCCAAAAACATGGAGAAAAGACTAGGAGAAATAGGAATCAAAGGGATAACTGAGACCATACAAAGGACAGTAATGATCAAAACAGTTACAATCCTGAGAAATGTCCTCGAATGCGGAAACCAACCCACATAAGCAACGAATGGAGAACAAACACATGGAAGCACAAGAAAACAGAACCGGGGAAAATACAACCGCACGAGAGAGGTGCAAGCATAGGCTGACATCACGAAAATTATGGACAGAGGGTCGAGGAGGGAAAGCGCAAACCAGACCTCCACTGGAAGAACGCGGATAGCTCTAGGACCTTGGGGAGGCTTGTTGCCACTCGCGCCCCAGAGGAGACCAATGCCCCTTATCAGCAGGAAATCGATGGTAGGTGGCTGTTGCGATACCGCAAGGTCATCAGCGGTGATGAACGAAAAGAAGTGGAGCATACTGGAAGTCTGAGGAGACTTGTTGTAACTCAGACTCCAGGGAATACCACAGGTTGTTGGCAGTGGGCGATCACTGACGATGACCAGTGTGATAACTCCTAGTGAGTAAATAATAATAATAATAATAATAATAATAATAATAATAATAATAATAATAATCATAAAAGGACAGAATCCAAAATTAGTCTCGATTTGCTCTATCTTTTTCTCTTCAAACTACGGGGTAAATAGTATTACTGCTCATTGTGCTATTGCCTTTTGTTTATATTGGACTATTCCAAGATTTTAATGCTTTCCTTTTATTATTATTTTTGACTCTTCATACAGAGAGAAAGAAAGAGAGAGAGAGAGAGAGAGAGGGAGAGAGAGAGAGAGAGAGAGGGGGAGAGAGGGGGGGGGGGTAAAAAGCATACAGTGAGAGAGGGTAGAAAGTGACAGAAAGTTAGTAAGAGATGTTATTTGCAAATTACGGCTAATTATACCAATTAAAATGAAAGTGCTTCCAAACATAACTCAATCCCAAAACAGAAGAATATTTTAGCATGTATTTCGTGTAAATAAAATGTATAATAAAAATTCTTAGAGAACACGTTGATTAGCTCAGCTTAAGTATTATATATACATAATACGAATATATATATAATACTATATATATATATAAATATATATATATATATACATAAATATATATATAATACGAATATATATATGTATATAACTATATATATATATATACATAAATATATATATATAATACGAATATATATATAATATTATATATAAATATATATATATATATATAAATATATATATATACATAATACTATATATATATAAATATATATATATATATACATAAGTATATATATAATACTAATATATATATATATACAAATATATATATATACATAAGTATATATAAGACTAATATATATATACATATATATATATATATATAATACTATATATATACTATATATACATATATATATATATATAATACTATATATATACTATATATACATATAATACTATATATACTACTATGTATACTACTATATATATACTATATATATATATATATATATATATATATATATATATATATATATATATATATATATATATATATATATAATACTACTGTTGTTGAGTGCTATCGAATGTTTAGGTGTCTATGCTCGCCGCTTTCAGTGTAAACATCACTTAATTTCCCCGTTATTACGTGGCAATCTCTCGTGCCCTAATGGGATTAGGCGAACGCTTTCATATTCAAGGTGTATTTGTGACCGTCTGAGAATTTCCCTGCGCTGACGTCGTACGTAATTATAATAATAATAATAATAATATATATATATATATGTTATTTAGTATTTACTTCAACAGTTATCAATAGGTGAGTAGAGCTTAGTAGTAGTATGGATATATATTTATGGCAAGTAAGCTATACAGAAAATTACGTCTCCCCCTAGCCCGCTAATGAAATATGACTTTTAATAATCTCTATAATATTAAAGTCTTACAGATTGTTTTCAACACGTTAAAACTAGCCATGTTCGGTAGAGAATTTCATTCTAATGCATTTGATATAAATTATTGTTTTTTGTTTTTGTTCACGAGTTCTCGAGTGTTAAATATTCTGTACTTTGATCGAGGATTGTTATATCAAGAAACGACCAATAAAAAAAATCTTACAAATCGTTACCAAACGTTTATACTAGCCGTGTTGAGTATTGATTTACTCCTCTCCAGGAGTTAGGCACAAGGCCAGTTTTTATCTTACTCCCACAAGTAAGATGTGACCCAACGTCGGGTCGGGAAAGTGGGGTTTGAAAAGCCAACGCCCGAGAGGTGAGCACTCTGGTCATTAAACATTGCCTGGGCAGCCCCGTCGGCATTCTCCGGTAGGGGCGCCTCAGGCAGTAAGCAATAAACTTACTCCTCCCCAAAGAGGGGAGGCGAAGCCTGGGAGGGTGGACCTCCTAGAACTGCACAGGACAGACCCATAGACCGGCGTAAATCAAGCCCCGAAGGCCAAGACGATACCAGTCTATGGGGTGCAGTATCCATCGGAACAGATACTACACTTTGATCTTAGCCAAAAGGCCAACGTGTTGAGTATTGATTTACTCCTCTCCATGAGTTAGGCACAAGGCCAGTTTTTATCTTACTCCCACAAGTAAGATGTGACCCAAGGCCAACGTGTCGAGTAGATACATTCATTCTAATGCGTTTGATATAAATTATGTGCTGTTTTTATATTTTCGAGTTCGAATGTTAACTATTCTGTTCTTTTACCGTCATATGTACTTAGATTTTCTATTAAAAAAAATGAATATACTTTCACCGCTCGTAAATTTATTTGTTTTTCATCTGCCTTTCCTGTTCATTCTTCCTGCCCCCCCCCCCCCCCCCATCGCTAAGCATTTTTCAATTTATCCGTATATATG
The DNA here is from genome assembly GCA_963556195.1 of Sepiola atlantica. Classification (NCBI taxonomy): domain Eukaryota; kingdom Metazoa; phylum Mollusca; class Cephalopoda; order Sepiida; family Sepiolidae; genus Sepiola; species Sepiola atlantica. The sequence goes on from OY744531.1 coordinate 99,632,830, forward strand.
CCTGACGAGACGTAAAAAATGCATAAAGAATAGCCATAAAAATGGCGGCAGTTAAGTGACTGAACGCGGGAATTTCGAATTCAACGGCGACGTCAGCGAAGATGGCACTTCGAAAAAAAGAAAAAACACAAAAAACAACACAAAAAAACAATTGCGTCTTCTCGTCTTCGGAAAAGAAGAAGAAGAAGAAGAAAAATAAGATCCTGTTTCTAGTCGTGCGTCTTTCGTTCAGTCTTTATTTATTTATTCATTCATTTGCAAGCGAAAACTTTACCTTTGGGGTGATTTCGAATTCCACCACGGCAGCTGATTCTGTCAAGCGAGGTCTTTCATGGCGGCCGTGTCGCCGTCGTCAGAGTTAAAACGAAGACGTTGCTGGCAGAGTCCTCGATTGAACGGTTCGCATGTGTTAGATTGTCTGTACAGAAACCTGGATACTACGCTGTAACCTTTTAAGACAAAACGTATGGTTGAATAAATGGGATATTGGTCTGAAAATGTCCCCTTTTTAGTTTAAGGTGGCAATTTATAATATCAGGGAAGATAACCTGTCCCACCTCGAATTATATCAAATGTATCTCTCAAGCAGAGAAAGTATTTTATGGATTTCATTTTTTCAATTAGTTTCGCTACAAGCGAAAAAAAAAATGTACAGTCGGCATCTTTAATTTCGACTGGATTGAAAATATGATTCACAATATATTCCTTAGTGTTACGCGAACATTCTAAGACTGATGTATTTTTTCTATTTATTTATGAATTCTAAAGAATATTAACTTCTTACAGCCAATTAAATTGCATTTTTAATGTTTTTTTAAAAAAAATTGTTTCTTCCAATAGAAAATCTGTTTTATATTTGACTTTTTCCATTTCAAAGCAAATAAAAAAAAAACTCAGTTGTCTTTTTTAAATAAAAATAGTTGTTGCAAAAAAATCTTCGTTACAAAAAATTGTTGCAAATTAAAAAAATAATAAGTCAGGATAAAAAAAAAATAAACATAGAAATACGAAAAATACTGTTGCAAAAGATTTCCCAAAATTGAGGTAAGAACACCCCTCCTCTGATATGACCAGTTGTCACTTTAAACTTCTTCTTTCGTGTAAATCAGATGATTCTGGCGTTGGCATTAGTTTCCCCGACGTTTTTCTAGTTAGAAATCTTTCTGAAAAGACATCGGGTACTTACGGGAAGGACCACGAGAAGGTTGCCAACATCCCTAAGTGAAAGTGGTAATGTGGAACCGACTGGATTCGAACTTGGAACACCCAGGTCTTCAGTCCGTATCGATCTCCACTTAACCACCGTCACCTCCCGCCATTTTAAACTAAAAAAGGGCTTCAGAATTACCAGTTGTAACAGTAAAACTGTCTGAAAAACACCCCCAAAGAAACTTACGGATAATACATATATTCTGTTAAACAAAAATGATAGCTATTTCAAACTAAAGTTGTTTCGAAATACTAAAGGGTGACTCCTCTCCTAAAAATATCATCAATTGACTCGTTGATAAAATTCACAATCCTTTATGCAATCCAACCATATTTGGTCGAAATAAATTTCAGTCTATGCTTGACTTGTCCACCAAATTTCATTCATGAACGTCTAACAGTCTTTGTTTTATCACCGTTCCATGATATGTATGGGGGGGGACACTTTGAGGATCATTTACTCAGAATAAGGTGTAGTCCTAAATGGGCTTCATACTCACCGGACCATAACCCCCTGCCCATATTTTTTTTTATCTGTGGGGTTAGCTCAAAGATAATGTCTATCAAAATAATCTTCAGGCAATTACTGAACTGAAGAAGGTGATCACATCCCTAATCATGGGAGAGCCGAGAGAGGAGTTTATTTACCTCTCTCTCACGGCGGGGGGATGTGACACAAGGCCGGGAAAGTAGGATTTGAAAATCTAGCGCCTTAGAGGAAGAGCACTCTGGCCTACAAAAAATGCCGTCGCCATTCCCCGGTAGGAGCGTCCCAGGCGATTAGCAATAAACTAACCTCTTCTCAAAGGGTGAGAAGGTAAAGCCTGGGAGGTTGGACCTCCTAGAACTAGAATTTACTTCCTTTCCCACCGCAGGAAGATGTGACACAAGGTCGGAAGGTGGGGTTTGAAAAGCCAGCCCCCCAAGGAGCGGACAACTCTGGCCTACATAAAATGCCTGGGCAGCCCCGTCGGCATTCCCCGGTAGGGGCGTCTCAGGCGATTAGCAATAAACTAATCCCTTCTCAAAGAGAGAAGGTAACGCTTGGGAAAAGGGAACCTCCTAGAAATGCACAGAAAAGAGTGTGTCAAAGGTATTAACAAGATTGCACGTCGTATTCAAGTGTGCTTAACATTGAACGGCGAGAGGGGAGGTGACGGTGGCCAAGTGGTTAACGACACAGACTGACAACCTGGGTATGCAAAGTTCGAATCCAGTTTGTTCTACAGAAACAATTTCACTTAGGATGTTTGCAACCTTCATGCGGTCCCTCCTGTAAGTACCCGATGTCTTTCTAGAAAGATATCGAGGAAAACAATGCCAACGTCAGATTCATACTAAATGAATAAATGAGGGACTGTTGGACATTCATGAGTGAAACCTGATGGACAAGTCAGGCAAAGACTGGGGTTTATTTACAGAAAGGATTGTGAATTTTACTACCTCATTCTTTCTTTTTTGCAAAAGGGGATAAGGGTTAGTTTAGTATCTGTTCTGTTGTCATGATTTTCTCATTTTCTTTGGGGTGTAGTGTAATATCTGTTCTGGTGTCATGTGACAATCCTCCCAGTCATTATCTTCTCCATTCTGGGGTGATTGTGGTGGTGAAATATATGTTCTGTGGTCATACTATCCTCCAGGCGATTGACTAGACATTATCTCTTTTTTCTTAGAGGCAATACAATATCTGTTCTGTGGCCATACTATCCTCTCACGGATGACGTTTTTTTTTGGGGGGGGGGACGAATAGTGTTGTATATGTTCTGTTGTCATGATATCATCCACCCAAGGATTACCTTCTTGTTTTTTTGGGGTGGGGATAGTGTAATATCTGTTCAGTTGTTATGACACCATCCTCCTAGGCATTACCTTTTCATTTGTGGATAACGTAGTATGTGTTCGTTCGTTATGCTATCATCCACCCAGGCATTACCTCCTCCTTTGGGAGGGGATGTTATGTGCAGTGCCTTATATGTTTCCAGGCTAGCAGATTCATGAGACCGGAGGGAACATATATTTGTTAGTACACATATATTTGCTAGTACAAATATATTGTCTAGTACAAATATATTGTCTAGTACAAATATATTGTCTAGTACAAATATCAATAACAAAAGGATTAGAAATATTAGAGTGCCTCTTCATAGACTATAAACGGCCTATGCTTAAAAGTATTGGTTTTGAAACTGGTGTACGCATATCGAATAACGCCTTCGACAATTGTATCACATTATTTACGTGCACAATTTTACCCAATCTTCTAGAACAATTTTATGAGAATACAATAACGAACTATTAACACAAGCAGGAAGATCTGGCCTTTAATGAGAAACTCTACGTCCTTTTGTACCTCGCTCATTAAACCATATTACCTTTTTTATTTCTATTATTTACATTTTAAATATTCAATTATTAGGGTGGGAGTCCATCTATGTAACCAGTGTCGCCCCCGAACTATCTGACTGACCCGCCATGGACTAATATCTGAGTTATCTCCCTTATTCTAGCCAACAGCAAACGGATCAACTCTTCTATCCGGAAGTTATGAAAACTCGGCCTCGCCTATGCAGAAGTAAGGACGAGATCTTAATCACTTTTCTGGCTGGTTCATCAAAGCCGTTGGACGTGTCCGACCGGCTTCCATATTAGAATGGCTACTTCGAACCTTGACGCTGCGTTCTCCAGACGTTTTTTCTGGTGGCAGTTGCATAGACTCCCAGGAACACCATGACCAACACAAATGTAATGTTTTCCCATACATTATTCACGTATAGTCTTTATTTACGACCCTGGCAACACATGGGTCTTTATAGATTGTAGCGGGACATTAATGTATTCTTTCTTTATTAATTATGTCTGTGATGTTACTCCTTTGTATATTATATTAATTATCACAAACTGACAATGTGAGAATAAATGTATGTAAATTCAACTGTTTCGTCACTTGATAAACTATGCACGTATCTCCAGACGACCGCTCTACCCTACATGTGCAGTGCTTATATTTTTCTTTATCTTCTTATCCTGGCTGTGTCTAAATTCTAGTGTTTGCGGTTGCCGAGCGCGAAACACATTTCACAATTTGTATACATTACAAAAACAACATACACAGATATTTTATACTCAACGACTTGTTGAACACGGGCGTGTGTGTGTGTGTGTCGTTAGGGTTTGTCGCTAGTCGCTACATTCGGGCTAAATTCCTATCCTTCAAATCTAATATATTAACTAAGACTGACTCTGCGGTCTTTTGGCGCGACCCTTCTATCCCGGGCCTTGTTGCTAGTCTGCCCGAACGGCCAGTCCCCCTCAAATATATCTACCCTCGACCGGAAATCCTAGATGTCCGTTGTTTTCTCAGTTATTCTCAGCTTACTTCCACCGGAAACTAGATATTTCCGAATTCTCTATCTCTGCTAATTGCTAATGGCGTCCTTCGTCTGTGCAGCCCAATGGATCCGTAGCTTTCACATAGTCATTCATTTCCTAGCTAATCTCTCCCAATCGTCCTGTCTATGGAGGGGGGTTAGTCTATAGTATCACACACTGTTGTCTTTTCCTTCCTCCTCTTGACACTTGTATATCACATTAAAAAAAAATACGTATTTCGTCGTTTATGACTCATCAGCGTGGCTGATGAGTCATAAACGACGAAACGTAAACGACAAAACACATGTCCGTGGATTATTAAATTATATATATATATATATATATATATATATATATATATATATATATATATATATATATATATATATATGCCGAATTTTTATTTACCAGACAGTATTTACTATTCTGGTATTTTCGTAAAATTATTAATAAATCGTTTTGAGTTTCACTTTCTTTCATCGTTTATTTCTGTTCACTTTTTCCATCTTCCGGCAACTACATCGCATTGCTACAGCCTCGGACTACTAATCTGCACTTATATATATATATATATATATATATATATATATATGTATATATATATATATATATATATATATATATATATATATATATATATATATATATATATATATATATATACAGGACTTTACGCGCTCCACTACTTTTGGAGCTGCCCCCGCTCCTGTACGAACGCCCAAAATTGGAGCTGGCTCTTCTCACGCTCCCCTTTTTCAAAAAGCTGCTCCTGCTCCAACTCCTATAAAAAAGGAGTGGCTCTTTTCAGCGCCCCATAATGAAAATATACGGGCTTTTCATAAACGTTCTATTCTGCCAATGAGTGGTCGAAAGATAGGGTTGGGCGTCAAAGGATTTCGTCAATATGGGTGGGGATGTCACTTTAAGTGTAAGACCGTGAGATAATATTTGACAACATCTCGCTAATATTTTGAGATGTGCTAAGGGTTATAGGAGAACATGTCGGACGAAGCATAGGATTATACGTAAATTTTCGTTTCCTGAGGTATAAAATAGAAATAGAAAAATTCCTGAAGTATTTTAAAACAATTTTAATTTTCATTACATTAACAACCTATTTTTTCAGGAAAGGAAAATTTGACCCGATATTTTTTCTATTTATTTTGGAAGGGAATTTAGATCTGTAAATAAAGTTTTACTTTTAAACATTATTAGTGATTATTTTCTTTTTAAAGAAAACATTTCTCTGGGAGAGGAGAGACAGCCATATATATTTATTTGTTTTACGAACGTAACTATATTGTATAATGTATATTATTATTTACAAAAGAGAAACGCGCAAGTACTTTCAAACAAATCGATTTATCCATTTTTTTTTTCAATAGTACAATTTGGGGCGAAAAAACCCAATCTTTACATAGAATAAATTTTTTTTTTCCATAAGTTGGCTAAAAATTATCAATAAATTGTCAATAAACAATTCAGAGATCAATTTAATGTCTTAAAATTTCATACAAAATATCTGGACTAGACCTTGGGAGTTGAAAAAATATCGGGTCAAATTTTCCTCCCCCCCAAAAAATTAACTGGAGCAAGTTTTCCTAGGTCGGGCAAAAACATTTATTAAAATTAAAAATTTGAATAAAAAAGGTGAAAACGTCAATAATTGAATTCTATAACAAAAGCAAACTGTTTACAATTTTAATATTGATCATAGATTTTTTAAGATAAAGTAAGATATTTAATCTACTTTCGGTTCTAAAAAACAACAAATTAGTCAGAAAGCTTAATTATTTGCTTTTTTAGATTAAAATTAAAGATATTTAAAAAATGTAATTAAGTTTAAATATCGGTTTAATTGTAGAATAGAGACCGCGGTTTTCTTTCGCTTATTTCGCTTGGTATTCACCCACATTTTTGATGAAACTGATTGTTGGTCTAAATTGTATTTTGGTCCTGAAATAAAATACTCATTTACTTTTTAAAGTGTTGAGAATCTAACTTTAATTCCCGGTTTTAATTTCTGGCGGCCATGTTGGTTTTTATTGTTTTTTTCCTTTGGACTAAAGATATTTTTTCCTTGGATTAAATATATTTTTTCCTTGGACTAAAGATATTTTTACTGCTTTAACAATTTATTACACACACAAAAAAACTTTGAACATTAAAAGCAAGTTTTAACGGAATTTAACGAATTTAAAAGCAAACATGTAAC